>SEMN01000216.1:0-512500 GCA_005408345.1 Macquaria australasica | reverse complement strand
CATGAGCTAAGAATAACAGGTTGGTTTTCATGTTTTCAGCTATGTGACAAGACATTTTGTAGACAATCCGATGGGTATGCACAGTTCATTTAGCTTAAAGAAATAGATTTGACATTTTGGGAAACACACTTGTTCGCTTTCTTGCTGAGAGTTAGATGAGAAGACTGTTAATTATTGTGCTTTTAGAGATACGAGTAGGTGGATTTTGTTACGTTTGGACAGAGCCAGACTAGCCGTTTCCAGTCTTTGTGCTAAGCTAAGCTAATCACCTGTTAGCTGTAGCTTCTTATTTACCGTACAGACATGAAAGTGGTATCAATCTTCTCATCTAACTCCCAGCAAGAAAGCAAATAAGAAAATAAGCACATTTCCCTAAATGTTGAACTATTCCTTTAAGAAACTGGGTACATTTTCTTAATCCATAAAAAGGAATATCGATACTTAATCCTTCCTAAAACTCACATAATTTGGAGATGCACTGACTATTTGCTTTGTAACTCTGGTACAAATCTAAAGATGAACACTATCTCATTCTGTGTAATTGCCCTGATACCAGATTATAAATACATACATCTGCAAACAAGCCTTAGGCAACTGGACAAATACAGTGAAGATCAGTGACTGAAAGACAAAGTAAATTTTCTCGCCAGTTTTTCTGATTTTATTTACTATTTACATGTTTCGTATCCCTGGATTCTACTATGATTCGAAAAAAAGGTTATACAGGCCCTCCAGTATGAGTATATCTACTGTTTTGGTGGAAATCTATTCTTAACTGCAGTGATGACCCAATTACCTCTCTCTCATCAATACAGTTCATCTTATCTCATTGCTGCCGTGTGTTTTGTGGCTTTTAACAAGGGCACTGACCGGTCTGTCTTTGATGATGACAGCAGGGTCCGCCAACATGTCACTACTGACTGAGGTCGTGTTTGCTCCTGTATTCTCCACTGGAGGAGGAGGAGTAGCTTTCTGCAAAAATCACAACAAAAGATCTGATAAGACGACCACATCCCACAAAAGACGACCTGCTCTGGTTTATTTCTTAAAACATGGAGGAGAGAGAAATTGTAAATACAGAGCATGACGTATGGTATGGTTATTTTAAACCATTTCTTAATTGAATTTACAGAACACCCCTAATATGAAATGGTGCGGCCTATAAGATTTTAAGTAGATTGTAAAGGTCGAACCTCTAGTTTGGGAACAGGCGGGATGACTGGGGCTTTTGGTTTGAGGTCTGTCAGATACATGGCTCTAGAGAGCAGCAGCAGCGACGGAGGAACGTTCTCCTTCAGGTGCAGGTCCAGCCACTAGACACAGAAGAACGTTTATCATACCGGGGACAATGACAATACATAAGAAGATTATTTCTTTTATTAAACACATTTTTAGGACTAAGTCTGTTCATTTTGTTTAAACAACAAACAAGGTTTCAATCAAATCTTTCAGCCTCTGGTAATGTTAATCCGGGGAATCATACATTTGTGAAACTGGGATTCAGCCGCTCACCTGCTGCAGCTGCACACGTAGCTGGTCAGTGGTGAGACCCAGAGACCTCATCCCTCGACTACGACACGCTGCCTGTAATTCTGACACACTCATAGCTGCCACACCTTCTGCTGCAATCATCTGTGAAGAAATGGAGAAGGAAGTCAAAAAAAACTGTTGCACAAGCATGAGAAAAGATGATAGCTACACACCAAGAGGGACTGGAATGACTCAAAATCTGAATTTAATTCAATATGAAATTAGTTTAATAATGACGACAGCAGAGGTTAAAATATCTTCAAAAAGCCCATTTCTGTCATTTCACTAGGATATAAAATTAAATTTGCAGAGTCTTGATTCATCACAGTAAACTGTTATGAAAAGGCTTTCTTGCTGCAATAAAGCAGCAAAAAAGACAAAAGGATAACGTATGTTTTACTGTGATGGAATACTTAACTCATAACAGCATGAATGGACATGTACAGTATGTCTGCCTGACAGATAGGACATAAATAAAAAAAGCTGATAAAGCAGCAGAAAAGGCAGTTTGTAGAAAATGGGCTAAAACATTCTAAACTACTAGTATGGCACTCCCTAGTTTCATAAGCTTTGTCTATTTCTTCCTCTATAAAATCACGCCGACAGTCCCTCGACCACAAAATTACCAGGTCCCAGTCCTCTGTCTCACCTCATCGTCCGACTTGATGGTCCTGAGTTGCATCATCAGCTGAAAACGCAGCAAGTTGTTTGTGCCGATGGGCTGTAGCTCCAACAGTTTACACAGAGCCACCAGCTGGGGGCGCTCCAGGTGCTCCAGCGTCAGCTCGTCCTCAAACAGCTTCGAAAACCGGACAATGTCCTTCGTGGTGGGCTGCTCGCCTGTGCCCCGAACCTGACAAGGACACGCAGAGAAACCAGGCTGAGCAAATATCATCCGATTCCGGACCAGCAGACAATTATTTGTCAGTAGAAGTATACCAACAATTATACCTTATCTGGCCACCGGACTGCACTCACCATCAATTGTATCTATTTTTTATTAGTACTACATTCAAAACTGCAGCATTTCAGCTATGATAAAGTAAGAAATGCTCTTCTCCATCACTCTCCATAAAGTTTTCCCGTCGCCAATGCTGCTTTTTTTTTGTAATTATGGAAGATACTCTATGCATCTTAGATTCCCAACTATGGTTGACTTTGTTTACCAACTCTTTTTCTAACTTAACTGGCAACAGTGAAACAATAACAACAGTACAGTACAGAAGAAACAGTACAGCTGTATAAAATGTGTGCATGGGCTGCCATCGACACACAAGACATTAAGCATTACCTTTTCTGTAATTTACCTGCTGAACATATGTGGAGAAGCGCTGCGTCTCGTCTTCTGTCAGAGCTTTTGCTTTATTCCTTCGAGCCATCTCAGCGATCGTCTCTTGAAGAAACTTGGCCAGCTCCAGCTTAGCTGCCAGACCCTTCTTCTGCTTCTCCTCCTGCATAAGGAAGAGGGAGGGGACACAGGTTAGTTTAAAAAAAATATGCTTCAAAAACAGCGACAGTTTGATGCATACAAATACAGTAAATACAGCCGTCACTAACTGGTTTCTCCACTCCGGAACACTGTGTTGATTACATTACAAGTTCTCTATAGTTCAATATTACAAATAGTTCAAACTTTTCATTGTGGTAGTTCAATATTTTAGAAGATATAGTCAAGTACAAAACACAAACAATTTGAGACAGTTGCAGATAATGAAAATCTAAAAACAGAAATGTGATTTAATATGTTGTTTCCTTATACGTTTTCCAGCCACATAATATTATACCTCTTTCAAAAGCACCAAGTTTTGCTGCCTACTTTTAACTTGGGCTCATTTGCATATCTTCTCTTGCACTAAAAGTGTAATATTTTTCATAACAGAAAGGCAAAACATAAAAACCTGAAGCTTTTGCTGGTGATTTTAACATTTCAAAAAGGTATAATTTATCAGGGAGATAGTTCTGAATAAACACATGACAGTTTGACCAACTGTTGAATTATTACGGCTTTTACGCCTTAATAAAAAAAGACTACATATATATTCCTATAAAAAAGGACAATGTTTGCCTTTGGTTCACTGCAGATAATAAAACGTATAAATCACAATATATGCATTTTACATTGCTCTCTGGTATCTCCCACCCTGTTTTTGGTGCTGTATTGTAATCTACTATCACTTCTTATGTTCAGTCACATTTTCAGAGGCTGGACTCCTCTGTGATGTGCAGGAGCACAAGAGCATATCTGTGAATCACTCAAGTGTGCTCCAGAACAACCAGGGAACATCAGAGCTGACAGGCAGACTGGGCCGAATACAGAAACCTGCTTCTCTTTTAAAGGAGATTAAAAGTTAACAAAAGGAAAGTCATATTATTGGTACATTATAATTCTTGTATCATTCTTTTGTGAAGCTTTTTAAAACATTTTGCAGGTTTGGAGAGCATTCAGCTCCCAAAGTAAATTGCCTGGATTAGATTAAGTCAGCTGCCTGTATGGCCAGAGGTTCTTAGTACAGCAGCCACAGTCATGTTGCGTGATCATAATGAACCCTGTTGTGAGGTCATTCAGGCGGCAGGGTGTGTGTGTGTGCGAGTACATGAATACGTGCCTTTTTGGACTCGGTCTCGAAGGTGGAGGGCAACATCTCTGGGAAGAGTTTGAGGAAGACGGGGAGAAGGAACTCCATGAAAGGAACGATGATAAACACCATGAAGGGCACCAGACGGAAGAGGTCAGCGCAGGTCCTCATCAGCTATAAACACAAAAGGAGAACAATGCTAATGTCACAAAACGTGGACCGTAACATGGGCCAGCAGTCATGCCATGGCACCGGTGTCAGTGCCCAAGTCTTTGGAGGTGTGTTTGCATGTAAGATCCATTACACATGCACTCAAGCTCTGCCAGTCCTCTTCTAAAATAGCCCAAATATAGTTTTACCATGGCATGTGCACAACTTGGGTCACCGAGGGTGCATACACATATTGCAATGTGCGTACACCAATCAGTCAGTGATACATGCAGTAACAGTATGTTCTTTTTTCAGGTATCTACCAGTGCCTCCTCTCCGTGAAGCGACAGAAAGCTCATCTGAAATTTGCATAGATTCATAGGTTCAATAAATGACACGTCAGCTGAGTGTGACGTGAGCAGAGCCAGTTTGGATTAAAATAAATACATTTAAACTAGAGCTGGGCTGATAACATCAGCTAATATTAGCTCATCACAGATATAATCAGTATTGGGTGTGTAGGTCGACCAATGAGTAACAAGACATTGCAGACGTTTGAGGAATTTTAGAAACAGTGTCTCCATGACATAGTTTGTCCACCAAAGAGCACTGACAGGTTTAAGATTAGTCATTAAATTTCAAGGATCATCATCAAAAAATGTTTATGTTATGTAAAATAATTAATATTGGCTGATATTCCTATCAGATTTTTAGACTCTCAAATATTGATATCGGCCAGAAAAATCCAGTCATCGTCGAGCTTTAATAAAGTCACATCCATTTTGGATGTATTTCAGTGACATTTTCCAGGTGTATCAAGCCTCTGAAGCGCTGCTCTTAGTGGAAAACAGCATTTAAAAATATTATTCAGTATTTTAATGTTGTTGGCAAAGAAGAGAGCCTGTCCATTTCCTGCCCAAACCTTCCTGTACTGTGCAGCTTTTTGCTGCAGGATATAATCATTTAAAATGTAAGAAAAATAATATTAATTCAGACTCTGTATCAGCGGACAATAAATATTCAAGAGCTCTGATTGGGCTCAGAAGCAAAACAAAGTGATAGTGACTAGGGCCGCAACTACCAATTACTTTGATTATTGATTAATCTGGTAAATATTATGATTAATTGTTTGGTCTATGAAATGTAAAGAAAAAAAAATAACCATCATAGTTTCCAACAGCAAAAGATGTCATCTTTAAATGTCCAGCCATCAGTCCAAAACCCAAAGATATTCAGTTTAATAAATCACATAAGACAAAAAAAGGCAGCAGATCCTCACAAGAGAAGTTGGAACTAGCTAAGATTTTGCATTTTTGTTTGAAAAATGTCTTAAACAATGAATCAATGATCAAAATATTTGCCGTGAAAATGATTCAGTGTCATGTGTGTCATTAATGCCACACACAGCTCAACCTACAACTGAACTCTAACTATCACTGTGTAAGTCTATGTATTAGTGTAAAAATGATCTTACAACAGCCTTTAACAAAATACAGCAGACCATACGGACCAACACCAGAACTGCATGTCTTTCACAGCAAGATTCACAGACAGACTAACCTATTTCAGGATTATAAGGAGTCTTTGCTCACTGCAGGTTAGTCAACAATGTGACAGTATAGTCTCACATCTCCCTCTTGTATATTTTCTTTTTTTTCCCAGCTCCCTCTGACGGAGAACTAATCTGGAGATGGATACGTTGAAAGTCGTAATGCTTAAAACGGTTTATCATTTACAGGATGTCCTGTCTCACCACTGTACCACACAACTGCATACCTGCCGTTGCTCGGTTGTTATGACTTAAGGAACACGCAGTACACATTCCTTATTGACATGTGTGAAACATTCAAAGGAACCCATAAATATATCTCACCGATTCACTTAATGACTCCAGAAGAAGAGTGACAGGACTGGGAGGGGAACCAGGACGACTACTTCTAGAGTCATTTTTAATGACAGAAAAGAATCCAGACGATTGTCAACGAACCAGACAGACATGCTGCTGTGGCCAGAGGGCAATATAAGAAGATCAATACAGCAGACCGGCGCAAAAAATAGAACAAAGATTTCAAATTAATTTGATACACAAGTGTGGAAAGATGGTCTGTTGATGTTTGGTAAAAAAGTGAAGTCAAAGATCTCTATGTGCAGTTATTTTCAGGTACATTACCGATATAAACTAGCGGGTTTAAACAGTTTATTTTTTTAAGTGCTACACTTTTTTGTAAACTATCCTTAATTTCTGATGATTTCTTCTGGTTGGATGGTTACCAAAAAAAAAACCTTTACTACATCAACATTGTCCTTGTCTTGTAAAAAATCACTACTAGAGGGCTGAAACTAACAAACAAATATGACGACAGGATCATTTCATTTTAAATATTAAAAGATTTTTGGTTTACATGAGTGATTGTGTAGATGATGAAACACCACATTATGTTGAAAATGAAGCATTTTTCTTTCAGTATATTTGAATTCAAGCATATTCCTAACCTTGAAAACATAACGGTTAAAATTAAGCATTTTCCAAACTTTCAAGATTTTGTACAATCCCTGGTTTTAGGAATGAAGCAAAACAGTTCTTTGTTTCCAATGTAATGTTATACAGTATATAAGAAGTTATGTTCTTGTCTGATGGACATTTCACCACTGCTACTTTATTTTTGGGGTCTTTCAAGTCCATGTGGGCTGGGCACTTGTGTATACGACACAGTAACGTCCTGACTGTAAATGATCTAGATCCCTGTGCCTGACATTGCAGGGGGTTTACAGTTGGGGTATTTACTGACGTATTTTATGCCGTAGAGCAAAACGTCAAAATCTCTTAAGCTTGTGTTAATCACAGACTTTCCTTCCTTCCTTCCTTCCTTCCACAGATTCCTGCAGCACTCTATAATGTACATTTAGCTTCTCTTACCCTTCTCCTTTCCCTGCGTGTGAGCAGTTGTCCGTGCAGCAGCCTCCACACCATCCTGCCTGCGATCTTGACGTCGATGCCGAGTAGCCGGAAGCCATTGTAGTAATGCTTCAACTCATCCACAATCCTCTGATACAGAGACTTTTTCAAGACCGCCCTCTCCTGCACCGGAGGGACGGCGGCCGCTGTGGCTGTGGTGGTGGAGGTGGACGTCGGAGTGGAAGCTGATGGAGGGTGGGATTGGGGTGCAGCAGCCACAGAGTCCTTTTTTGCATCCTGGGCAGCAGCTGGTGAGGCCTTAGTGTCCTCCTGCTTTACGTCTTGGAGCCAAACACCTGAGCTGTGTAGAGAGCGGGCGAGCAGGGCGGAGTTGTGGCCACGGCCTCGGTAACAGTGGGGATAGCCGTAGCGCGAGTGCCTGAGTGTGTATAAGGACGAGACGTGGCTGGGAGGGTCTATGTGGAGATAGGCTTTGGAAGACAGAGAGGAGCAGCTGTGCCTCTTGGATAACAAATACGATCCCCTGTTGAAGCAGACAAGAAAAACTGGTTAGTTTTTACATAATACTGTGCAAGGGAATGTTGTCAGAGAAAGTAAAGAAAGTGTATGATAGTGCTCAAATGTGTGGTGATTCACATCATCATAAAAGGGAAGACCACTGGATTTATTTAGGACATCTCTACAGACCCTAAAGCTGCAACAATTAGTCGATGACAAAAATTGTCAACTATTTTGTTATTTGATTCATGTTCATTCATAAAATACTGTTTTTTGTATTTCTTCTCTTTTTTTATTTATTATGTGTTCCCTTTTGCACATGTTGTGTACTTGTAAGAAGATTTTATTATAAGAATAAAGAGAAAAAAAGAGAAGAGCATAAACATATTTTCCATCAAAAAAAGTAAAAGAAAATACTTGATTCATGGTTAAGAAATTTCTTAAGCATAAATACCAAACATTCCTTAGCTGCAGCTTCTCCATATGAGGATTTTCAGCTTTTTATCAATTTTATATCGTTAAAAGTTGAATATATTTGTGTTTGGTTTTGATGGTCGGACAAAACAAGATATTTGAAGACCTCACTTTGGGCTCCTGGAATTTTTGATGGGTATTTTTCACTATTTTCTGACTTTTTTTTATAGACCAAATGATTTATTGATTAAAAAAAAGAGAATAATCTGCAGATTAATCGATAATGAAAATAATTGTGAGTTTAGCCCTGATAGACTCTGGTAGCTTGAAGGAATTTGTCATCATTTTCGTAAGTGTTTGATTATTCTATTAATCAAAAATATAAGCTGCCAAATAAAATGAGAATAAAAAAACTTATTGGTTGCAGGCACCACTATACACCATCTACACCACCAAATGCTGATGTGGATGTCTTTATCGGGTAAATATGTAAGGTATCCACTATAGGGCAGCAACTAACAATTATTGTTATTAGCAGTTAATCTGTTCAGTTTAATCGATTAGTCAGTCACAAATTTCCAAACCCAAGCTGAAGTCTTCAAATTGCTTGTTTTGTTTGACCAACAGTCCAAAACCATAAAATCTTTGTCATTTACAAAGATATAAAACACAGAAAAAAAGTGAATCCTTACATTTGAAAAATTGGAACAAGCAAAGATTTGACATTTTTGCTTGATTAATGACTTAAAGTATTATTCTAATATCAAAATTGTTGGTAATTAATTTTCTATCGATCAACTAACCAACCTATCATTTCAGCACTACACCACTCACAGAGGTAACTTAATGACACATCTAAATGCATTGCTTGTCTTTGTTTGATCAACTAATCACAATTAAGCAAAACTGGCTGTCTATGAAATAGGCTCCTCATTGTCTGCATGTTGGGCAGCTTTAAGCAAAACTACCACATCTTATGTACAACTTATGTAACCTGTTCCTCCGATTGCTGCGTTGCTTTAATGATTAACTAGCTGAGTAGGTAAAGTACCACATATGTTCAGTGTGCGCATCAGTAGCCAATAAAACCAAACCATATGTCCCAGACAGGAACAGTTTAAACTATGTGGAGATGTGCAGCAGGTAAAGAAAATAAAAATGAAAACTAGTGATTATGAAAACAAATCCACTTCTTTAGTTATTTGTTTAAATACTAAAACCAAATTAAACTATATTAGCCTGTAAAAGAAAATATTCTTGGCACATATTTTTAGTTTACCAGCCCTAGGCAGAGGAGCCAAAAATGTTACTTGAAAGAAACACTGCTACCCCCACAATAATAGCTGTTCAGAAACTACTTCTGGCATCCAATGGTTGATACAGTCTCGCTAAGAAAACATTTCTGAGAAACTAATCTGCATTCTTTGCCAATCTTAAATGTTTTGGTGAATCATCACACCACCCATTCACCTCTCAAGCATCTCCATTCAGCTGCTTCTAGGAAACATCCATCTGTTCTTGAACAGCAGTATGTATTGTTTTAGTAACAGGTTCAGGCCTAGTATCTACAACACAGACACGTGTCTTAACCCTGTTGAGACGGACTGCAGTTCACGCCCGGCATCAGAATACGCCTCAACTGTGTCTCGAGTAATAATCAAATATCTCTTCCCCGACTCCACACAGTCACTGCTACTAAGAAATATGCATTAATGCAGCTACAGAAGAGGACTTTGACGACCATTTGCGATCATGGCACACAATGTGTGAGGTCACAATGATTCTCTGTGTCCTTAATTTAACACCAAGTTGGACCTGAAATGTCATATCTTTCCTTTTCTTTTTACCACTTGACATCCTAAACAGCAGTTTTCAACCTCTGTGTCACAAACCAAATTGGTATACATCTTCTCGTGTTATATATATATATATATCGCCATGTTAAAATCGTGTAACAATCTGATAACTGTACTTGCAGGGTACTGAAGGTAAGGACAAACCTGCCACTATGGAGCAAAGTGAGCTGCCCGTTATTATCATTTCACTGTGTTCTACTCTGCTAGCCCAGTGTCGGATCTTGCATCATGAACAGAAACCAGGAGTTGTGTGTGTACCTCCTGTGTGTGACTTGGGTCATGGGATACATTGAGAAAGCTTCACTGCAGCAGACACTAGGTAAACAAAGGCAGCAGCAGGTGCTTTTGACTCTCCTTCAACACAGCAGAGGCTGCATTAAAATGTGTGAAGAGAACCAGCATTTCATTAACCTTTACAGCCTGCTTCGCATTACAAGAGCTATGGTTTCATTAATTCACAGAATCTAGGCAAGTGTAGCCATGTGCTGCTTACTTACCTTGATCTTGTGACTGCAAGGAGCACCTGGTGACTAAAGACTGCCATTGCCGGGGTAGATTACGGTATTCTGCGGAAGCACACACGGAGAGAGAGCATGCAGGTGTCAGATTACAGTTCACTCGTATGGTGCAGCAACAGGCTGACTGTAAAAATACAACATCTGTCCGATCACACAGAGGTGTCCTGGTGTCCTGGCAGACGCTTTGGAAATGAGTTAGCCAGGACCGACATGGCACGGCAGAGCTGACATTAGCGCGAGCACAACAGGACAGCGTGCCGGCTCAATACCTTACTGCTTATCTGACAGATATCACGTATCAATCCGGTCCAATACTCTAAATCGACAACAGCGTATTTGGAAATACACTCACACGTGCGTTAATGTGACGTTAATGGTATTTCCCCACTAACTTTAGCTACTGAAGTAACGCCCAAATTTAGATATCCCAAAATATCTCAAAAACTATAAACATTTAAAACGCACCGGTACATTAGACTAGGACCCTCCGGTTAGCTCGTTAGCTTGCTGTCGGCTAAGCTAGCTAGTGAAATGGCAGCCCGCTAACCTCCGGCGTCAATGACGGAGCTATGGCTGCCGCTGCTGGCTGGGCGTTGTGAGGCTTTCTCGGTGAGACGTGGACACTGTAATCCATCCACAACAATCGGCCGAGGTAAACGGGAGCGACGAAAGTGACGGCCGATGTGGCGATAACCCCATTTACGGTGGGTTTATACGTTTAAATCGCTCCTGGACGCGTCGCGCCGCTTCAGCTCCTGACCGTCCGCTCGGTACCGAAAGGTCACACTGTGCATGCGTGAATGTTGTGCGCGTCACCGCCGAAGATCGTCTATGTTTTAAACGGATGAATTACTCTGTGGTTAAAAAAAAAAAACTGTCCCACCTTCCCACTGTTGTTTTGCCTCAGAGCTAATAAATCATTTGAGTTCAGTCAGTTCAATTCAGTCAATCAGTTATTTTATTTTACGCAGGTAATAGATAGGTTTGACTCTGAGAAAAATTAGGAAAATGCCTATGAGCTTGACAGAATTAGTATGTTCACAATATTCCTTCTCTTATGGCAAAATTATTGAATTTGCTTATGACAGATTAAATTTGAGTCAGAATCAGAATAAGGTTTATTGCCAAGAAGGTTTTCACATACAAGGAATTTGCCTTGGTATATTGGTGCATAACAATAAACACAGTAAGTAGAAAATATAAGTAAAGATGAAGGCAAGTGCTGCAAGTAAAGAAGCATAAATAGAAAATTGACAATAACATATGAAAAAATATTATATTATTTAAATGAAAGTGCAGGAATGTGCAAAATATTGACCGGAGAATGTGCAAAAGTATGAAGTTTATTTGCTATGTGCAAGACAGAGATGTGCGTTAATGTAACGCATTGATTCAGGTGTGTAAACTTTACGTTAATGTAATGTGTGTGTGTGTGTGTGTGTGGGGGGGGGGGGGGGTGTATGAGAGTCATAGTGATTCTGATATTTAAACTGGAAAAACATGGAAATGTTGTCCAACTTCTATATTTTATTTTCCTCAAAATCATTTTCAGAATAAATTTGAAGCAAAAAAAAAAAGGCCTTGCAGAATCATGCTTCATTTTACACCCAGACTATAGTACCTAATTTTCTCCCTGTGCAGTTTAAAAATGTGAGCTGCAGTAAACAAATGGCTGGTGACGAGAGTAGAACATCTTGTATGCCAGTGCCACATTGATGCACAAAACCAGGATTTAACTGCAGTAAATCTGGGACTTGTATTTATCAGTATAGAGGACTGCTCTGTTTCTACTGGGTTAAGTTGGCAATTCGTTGCCACTAGTATATCAAGACTCTGTTGTGGTTGGTTTTCGAGTCGTTTTGCTGGTCAAACTTTGCTTAATGCAGCTTAGCTTCACAAAGCTAACAAGTCAGGAGTCTAATTTAATCAGCAACAAATTAGGTACCAATCTCCAAGGGATAGCCAGAAATGCATTATGTCACCTGCAGTTTACACTTTAACCAAATACCCTCTGGTTTTGAAATGCCTTTTAACATACACATCCATGAAGGCTTGCTGAGGCTCACTCAAATGTAAATCATCCTAGTCAACCCACAACCATTAGGTCCAATACCTTTTTTTTTGTTTTCATCAGGCCAAATAAATATAAAGATAAATTGTCACGTCATTAATGTGGGTATAATATAATATAATATAATATAATATAATATAATATAATATAATATACAGTATAATGTGTGGGCAACAAAACTTTTTCAGGGTATATATGGCTAATCCATTTTTAATCTCTCTTTATTAATTTAGACTCTGACATATTGTTAACCCAGAAAAAGCTAATAAGTGGCCCTTGAGTTAAAAATGTTTTCAACAAGGTCAACAATAATGCTCAAGTTTGCAGGTACTTTAATATATCAATTCTAGGTAGTACTGCCACATAAAGTACGATGCGTTTTGTAAATATTATCCAAAAAGTTTTGTGGCGCACAGCAAATAGACCGTGGACTACAACTGTGGTACCAGGAAAAAGAGGCAGAGTGAAAGGTCTTGCAGGGTTTCCTCTCCTCTCTGATACAGATCACGCGAGGAGGCGTATAAAAGCCAATCAGAGACGCTGGTGCAAACGTAACCACAGCATCTGCATCGCGCTGTGGTCAGGGTGGGAAAAAAATAAAATAAATCAAAACAATTATTTAATACCGTCCACAACCTTAATCCTTCAACACCACGATGACACTAATAAAAATAAATTTTAGACTGATTTTATTTTATTATTATTTTTTTTTTACATCCTCCTCCTCCTCAAATGAAACACACATCCATGAACACGACACGTGCATTTCCTCTTTCATTTTAGCGTAGGTGTGACTTTTATTACAGGCACTTGATCCCCTACTCTCTTTTTTTTATTTATTTATTTATTTTTGCCTCCACCCACACGCCTTCCTATTAAAGTATATCAGAAGTGAACTACACATCCCGGAGTGCTCCCGACAACCCCTCCGCTCCAGATCTGTGCGATTTGGCGCTGAGCTGCAGACCCACCGACCCACCAGGCCTGGATTTTAAAAGCAGGGTGCTTTTGTTAAACCAGAGGAAGAGGGAGCTAGAGATTATTATTATTATTATTATTATTGTTGTTATTGTTGTTGTTATTAAGAAGACCGCACACCGGAGGGGTTTTCACTGAAGGCTCCAGCCCCTACACCGAGGGAGAGCCGAGCCCCGGGATTGGGCAGCGGGCAGAGAGCGTAACAACCCCCCGCCTCCTCCTCCGCGTTGAGAGTCGCGTTAAAACGAAAAGGGACAGGCCTGCGCTTTATCTGTGTTACTGGATTTTTTTTATTTTTTTATTTTCTTACAGATTAAACGAGGAGACGTTGCTGGCTGGTGTATGTGTTTAGAATGGGACACGCTGAAGGTATTGGCATTTTATTTATTTATTTGTGTGTTTTGTTTTTTTTTTGGTTTTTTTTTCCCCCCTCATTTCATTTCATCTCCCTGCATCAAAAAATCTGTGCTGCTCCTTCTGCTCTCCCTCTCTGGCGATGAGCGTGTCTGCCATAGCTGCGTGTTGTTGTCTCCGCACGGATCGGTTGTGTTTTTGTTTTTGTGGTCGTATCCAGCTCATTTTCGGACACATTTCTCCCTCAAACCGCCGGTGATGGAGGTGTAATCACGCCAGACAATTTGATTTAAAGGGGCAAAGGCAGCCATATTGGCAGTGGAATGTTAGCCTAGCCTAACGTTAGCTCCCCCCCCCCCCCCTCTCGTCTCCCTCCGTGCGTGACGCTCGTTAACGGACAAACAATAACGGCAAACGGTTGGCCGCGCGCGACAAAAGACGAACGGTCGTGTCCCCGGTGTCGTGTGCGGGTTTTTCTAACGGTTAAAACCGGTCACATCTTTTCAACACAGTCCACCGCCCCCCCACCCCCCTCCATTTGATGCCAGGTAGCTTTAGGCTAACACCGCAGAAAGCTATAAGATCATTCAGTGGAAACGTTTGTGTCTGCGCAGTCGTTTTTTTTTCAATTTTTAAATGAAGCCACTCGGTTGTAACATCAGTATTAATGTTTACTACACCAGATATGAGCCCCAAAATAACACCACAAGTCGATATATGTAGCTAGTGACCGTTAGTTGACACCTTGTGGATGTTTACATCACCGTTATCCACCTTTTGCCAATGCTGGGCAGGCTGTTGAAAAAATTAAACCACAACCAGTGGATTGTGTGTTCACTGTGAACACGCAAGCCTGAACACTTTTAACCTGATCGATTAATCACGATAGATATTAAAAGTGTAAGAGGTGCGAACCGGACACTGGTAGCTGCTCTTTGTTTTGTTTGTGATAGCAGGCCACCATGTGTTTGTGTTGATGAAATTTAAAAAAAAACAACTCAAAATGATGATCTATAGCTTGTGAAAAAGAGGCACTGCACAGGTGATTACAGGCCATCAAAGAGGGGCCTGCAACACTCAACTCAGTCAGAAGTCACAAGCTGCCTGGAAATAGTTTTGTGTTTTGAGAGCAAGTTTAAGATAATTGATGGTGAGGATTTGCCCTGTTTTGACCATACAAGTCCACCATTTACCACCTGGCATCTAACATTCACACAGCCCTGTGTGTTTATCAGGGCTTTGACTAACAATCGTTTTTTATTATCGACTAATCTGCACATTATTTCAATACATCAGTTAATCATTTGGTGTACGAAATAGTGAAAAAGGCCCAACAAAATGCCCCGCACCAGAGTGAACATAATGAAATTACTATCTTCGTTTGACCAACAGTCTAATACTCAAAGATATTCAGTTGACTTTTATAGAAGACTAAAAACAATCAATGAATATTCACATTTGAGAAGCAGGAACCAGTGATTTGTTTTGTTTTTGTTTTTGTTTTTTTTGCCAGTTTTGCTTGAAATACTAAAAAGTGATTATCAAAATTGTTCAGTTAATCTACTTATCGTTTCAGCTCTTTAGTTTATTAGGAGCTGAGGATAGATTTGAGAGATACTGTATCTATTCTCAGGATGGAGCTACATAATATTTTATGACTTCATAAAGCATCAAAGATAGATTATTCACCAGGCAAAGCGTGGTGCTGCTCCAGGGCCTCCGAAGGCACCCCAGTCCACTGGTTGGCAATTATTTTGTTTGCCACACATGCAAATTTGTCTGCAAATACGCATCACTAAAGCACAATATTAAATGAAATGGTAAGGACAGGGCTTCATTATTTTTTTTTTTAATGTTTGCCTTTATTGGGCCGTTTAGCAGTGTAGATACAGACAGAAGGTCCCTGGCTGAATCAAACCGGGGATGTTGCATTTATACGTTATGCAGACATGCATCTTAATCACAAGGCCACCAGGAAGCCCTGGTCCTGCAGGTTTACCTTATCCTGAGGCCCTGTCTTAGTTGTACAGGTTCCCTATGTCAAAATCAAGTTATAAAATATCAGATTATATTATGCCTGTATGGTACATATTCCTAAATACATTTATGTGAAATGAAATTACCACAAACCAACTAACACACAGTGAACCAGAGGCAGGATGGTATCCCAGAATAGGAGTACTGATAGGTCTCTGGGCAAAATATTATGAAGCTGCCCTATGTGGTCTGCAGTATGAACTGTACCTGATAGACACTTTAACAGAAAAGATACATAAATACATACACAATGCATAGAGTCTGGCACGAACTGGAGGGTCAGTAGGTGCCCAGAAAGGGTCATGCAGAGAGTAGATTTGATATGTGTAATGTCAAGCTGGTGCTACATGTTCTATCGTTTCTTAGGGCTGCGTGAAGGATAAATGAGATGATCTTGAACAAGGTATTTGAGTGGTTTGTTTGTCATGGTTTTGAAAAAAAAAGTGTGTAGTTGTTTTAAGTGATAATGATTTAATCAGAGACTACCTGTGTCTCATTTAATTGCATATATCTCTGTCGACAGGTCCAGTCAAAGAAAAAGACAGTTAAGGATGCAGGAGCCCAACAATGGATTTCTCCTTCTCTTTCATGCAAGGGATCATGGGAAATACAATTCAGCAACCCCCTCAGCTCATTGACTCAGCCAACATCAGACAGGAAGGCACCTGCGACACCGGCAGTGACCCTGGAGAGGATGGTGGACCCTCCTACGATGCTGCCCTGGATGCAGAGTTTTCCTACCCGCCGTCAGCCGCGGAGGACATGTCGCAGGTCTCCAACGGCTACCCGCCGGGTCTGGGCATGTACGAGCCGCAGGCCAAGTTCTCCATGTACTCGCAGTTCCCCAACGGCTCGGCTAATGGCTACGGGGCCATACGGAGCTACGGAGAGCATGGCCTCATGCCGGGGGAGGGCACGGTCCTGAGAGGCCCGGGCCTCCAGGAGAGACCTTTGTCTCCCGTGTCTCCCCCTCTGCCCACACATCACCCACACCTCCACCACCACCATCATCACCCCCATCACCACCACCACGCGCACCACTTCCACTCAAACCCACCTCATATACAAACCCACCCGCACCCACAGAGTCCTCCGCCGCTGCCCTCCCAGCACCACCTGCCACAGACGCCTCACATCATGACCCACACTCTCCCCCCTCCTCCCCCTTTACACCTGCCCTCCTCCAGTCCTCCACCATCCCTTGTGGACAGTACGCCCTCTTCTCAGCCCTCCCACACCCCGTCCAACACCCCTGGTGGGGTGCTGAAGAAAACCAGCTCTCCAGAGATCAAGCTGAAGATCATAAAGACGTATCAGAACGGAAAAGAGCTGTTTGAATCTGCGCTGTGTGGAGACCTGCTGCAAGAACTGCAGGTAATGCACGCACGTCCATGTTAGTTATACACACACACACACTCACATAAGTCTGTATATTATCACTGTAGACACAGAGGTCATGTCCTCTGTATTTTTTTTTAATGTCTTTTTACTTTTTCACTCCAGAGATGCTTTTTATTTAGGAGGGGAATTAATACTCTTCTATATTTTTTTGTAATTTAAAAAACATGTATACTTGATGTTGAAGCTGAATGATTAGTTGCATAATCTTTCCAATCCAGTCCAATTCTCTATTTGTTTAAGTGATTTTTCATGCAAAAATACTAAACGTGCTGGTTCCAGCTTGTCAAATGAGAGGATTATCTCTCTGTTTTATTCAAGTGTAAATGGAATATCTTTTGGGTTTTAATCAAAACAAGCAAATTGAAGACGCCAGATTGGGTTGTGGGAAATTCTGATGGGCTTTTTTTTACTGTTTTCGGAATAAACAATTAATTGATTATTTGACAAAATAATCCTCTTGATATAAGCCTCTTGAGTGGGAAAGTTTTGTCATTCCTGATCTTGGACAAAAAGGCCCACTCACTAGCTTTTAACAATGTGTCACAGTCCTCATCAATGTTAGCATGTACGCCTCTTGGCCTCTTATTTATGTCTTAAAGTCAACAAAACTACACCTAAAGGCATTATAGATCATTTCTGCTGTGAAACTATATAGCCAAATTAAAAGCCTGACTATCCTACCGCTGCATCTCATGAACTTTGTGTTTCGTACGTATTTGTTATGCCCCTGTTCATATATAACTTCATTGTTTCAAGTTTATTTATCGGACCAAATGCAATATGAACAAACCACTAAGACGTCTGAGACATGGCAAACAGCAAATTTATTCCCAAACCCTGGACAGGGGGAACCAAATTAATAATTTACATACAATTAGAGCTGCGACTAACAATTATTTTAATTATTGATTAAACAAATACTTTGTCTTCCAATCAATTAATTGTTTGGCCTGTAAAATAGCCAGAAAATAATAAAACATGCAGATTACAGGTCCCTGGAGTCCAAGGTGACATCTTCAAATAAGCTTGCTTTGTCCAAATAATAATTCTTAACACATGAATATTTAGTTTACGATTATATAAGACCATGAAAAGCAGTATTTTTCCTTGAAAGATGACTTTTAATGGTTAATCCATTATCAAAATCCATTATCAGATTGTGTTGCAGATTAACTTTTTGTCTATCAATTAATCGAGTATATGATTCAGCACACCTTACGTAAGATTACAGGGCAGTGTTTATTGAACCACCAAAAATGTACATCACATATTAAACAGAAGTCTAATCGGTCCAATTAAAATTCATATGGTATTGTTACACTGTGAGCATCTTGGTTTACTGTAAGAAGTGGATATCTGAGGAAGTTTTGATTTCAGCAGACAGAGATCCATTTTAAGTTACCTTTTTATAGAAAAAGAAAAAAGTTAACCGTTTCTGTTTTCTGATCTTCAGGAGGAGTCTCAGAAGAACGAGGCTGCTCAGATGCAGCGCAGACATGAGAGGAAGAAGGAGAAGAGGAAAAAGAGTGCGAGGCTGCAGCTGCAGGTCCAGGAACAGAGCCTGGACCAGAGCCAAGCACAGGCAGGTACCACGGGCCAGACAGAAGACATCCACATCCAGCCCCAGCCGATAGAAACGCCCCCGGCCCAGACGGAGAAGCCTCAGAAGACCGTTATCAAAACTGAACCAAAGACGCCGAAGGCAAGAGCTCGACTGTTCTCTCTCCATAGCAGCTTGAAGTCTTTGCACACCAATCACTGCAGATTGTAGTAAACACACTTATTTATGTTCAGGTTCCGAAGGTCCATCATCCATCAGTGATTCAAGAGACGGGCTTCTGTAAGGAGTTTGTGATAGGAGATCTAGTTTGGTCCAAGGTGGGCACCTACCCCTGGTGGCCCTGCATGGTCTCCTCTGACCCGCAGATGAAGGTCCACACTCGCATCAACACCAGAGGTAACGGCACACATGCTCCAAAAAAACCCTCCTAACGCTCTGAAGCTGCCTGTTTTTCTTTCACGAAAGTATGAATGTCTAAGGACACAAACGCCACAGCTTGTTTTCCTTTTCTCTGTTGCTGTGCAGGTCACAGGGAGTATCACGTCCAGTTCTTCGGCAGCGTGGCCGAGCGAGCGTGGATCCATGAGAAGAGGATAGTCATTTACCAGGGGAAGCAACAGTTTGATGAGCTTCAGGCTGACACTCTGCGCAAGACCACAAACCCTGTAGAGAAACACAAAGTATGTACGAATGCACCTAAGAAATCTTGTCAGACTGATCAATATAAAGACTTTGTAGATTTTTTTCAGATGTATGCAAGCATTTTCAGGGGAGGAATCATTAAAGTTAACTTTCAGTAACACAAGAATCTAGGGGGAAAAAAAGTATATATTTCTATACAGTATAGTACTTGTCAAAGAGGTGTGAGAAAGACATGAACCAGAGGTGAAGTATTTTACAGTTGTACAGACTTGACACCAGCCTATGCTGTGCTCAATGCATTGGATTATTAGGGCCTGTTATTTTTTTTTAGTTTTTATTTAAAATGGTTATTTATTTTGAATATACACCTATTTATTTATATGGCCCAATCACAAATTTGCCTGAACAGGTTAAAATATCATAAAAACACCATTTGCAGTGCAAACACTTTGTAGTTTAAATGATTAGAATTTGAGTCTCAAATATTTAATTTACATTTTGAAAGACTAATTAGCAGCTCTTCAGCATTTTCTTCTGATTTTCTCATCTCTTCTCTCCATGACCTTATTCACTGTATAAATGAATGAATGAAGTTCATTTTATTTATGTTATGCCATCTCATCATCATGGCTCATCCCTCATGGGATTATAAGACACCTTTACAAAACATCGATGTTTATAGTACAACAATTTATTTTTCTTAACTCGCATGCATTCACTAAATACCTTTTGAATTTGAAGGTCCCTTTTTCAAACAACCGTTTCAGTCAGTGTGAGTCATTCATATTCAGTAACTTGTATCCTTCATGCCATTAGGGTAAGTTACAGTATGCAGTGTCTTCTGACAGCAGAAAACAACCATTTTTTGATCTTTGGGGACATAAAATCTGGGTGAGAATCCGTTTAAAGAAATTACTGTTAATAAAAATTTTAAAAAAGGAACAAAATCAGGGTACTTTATGTTGAAAATCTGAGAAAACTATAAATATAGCACTTTCTAAATTATCCCATGTATGTTTTTTGCATTATGAAGTTGTTTTGTTTTAAACCATCATGGTCGTGGCCCAGCAGTACCAATACATATTTGGGTAAGCCAATATTGATAATATTCCAGTCAGACGGGTTCTTGGAAGTAAAGTTCATCGGTCATTTTGTATCTTTTTGATGTTTTCTTCTGCAGCTTCTGAAGCCTATCCCTCAGCGGGAGCGTTCTCAGTGGGAGGTGGGTGTGGGCCACGCCGAGGACGCCTTCCCAATGACGCGGCAGGAGCGAATTGACAACTACACCTTCATCTACGTTGACCCAGAGCCTAATGAAGGCCCGCCCAGCAAGAAACCCAACATCAGAGCTGAGAAACGAAACCGGCGCTCCAGCGGCTCAATAAGTAAGAAGGAAGACGGAGGAGTGAAGTCACCAGACAGAGAGCAGCCGCCACGAAGGCAGCTGCCACGCAGACAGTGTAGTGTTTCAAACACAGACGACAACACGAACTCACAGGCCTCAAATGACGAGAAGAACCAGAGGGGGGACCAGCGTAAGACCAGCTCCCCGAAACAGAGCGCTGGTTGTGATGCACGAGCACAGCAGGACTCACCGCCACCAGTCAGGGCCTGGAAAACAGCCGCCGCCAGAAAGCTGCTGCCTCTCTCCATCACCATGAAGAGGCTGAATGTGGAGATCACAAAGTGTGACTGGCCTCTCCTGCAGAAAAAATCAGCTGCGTCTCCGAAAAAAGACCAAGAAGAAGAGAAGGAGGAGAGAGTGGAGAGAGAGGCCAGGCAGCCCGACCTGGGATACTGCTCACCTGAGGTTGGTGTAACTCAGTCAGGCAGAAAAATGTATACATGACAGAGTTATCCTGTAAGGATATTAAAAATGTTGATGCTTTGAGCAGGACAGCAGAGCTAAACCTGAGCCCAGTCCTGAGGAGGAGGAAGATGGGGACGAAGGAGAGGAAGAGGGGGAGGAGAGGAGAGGCTCCCCCGCCAGTCGGAGGAGTGACGAGGGAGGAATGCAGCAGACCTCCTCTCCTGGATCTCCCCACAGTAGTCCACAAGGTAAAACACAGACCTGCAGGGGGGTTTTTATTTTATTTTTTTACGAATATTTGATGTGTAAAGTCAATAAGAGATGCAGCTCAATATTTTTCTGTGTTTTCAGGTTCCCAGGAGAGGAAGCTGCAGCGGCGATCAGTCAGGAGCAGGTCTGAGTCAGAGAGAGGCAGCGATCCCGTCCCTAAGAAGAAAACCAAAAAGGAACAGGTATCAGTCCTCCCCAGACAACCCGGTGTTCAGACCAAAAACAGCACCACATTTAAAAAGTGTGTGGTATGGTTAAGATGCATACAAATGCAACGTTCATAGTTTGATTCCAGCCGGGTACCTTTTGTTCCATGTCATATCCTTCTCTCCCCATGTTTCCTATGCACCGTTTTCTTTCTTCTTCTACACAAGGCAAAAAAACAAGGGTTGTTGATGGGGGCGTTTTGCTTCAGGTACCGGTGAGACAATGAAATACGATCTGTGATTCATGAGTTTGAAGGCTCATCAGATGCCAAAACACTCCACAGAGGTGTGTAATATTATGAAAGAGGATATTACAACACTGGAAAGTTGTTCCGGCAACAATCATTTTTTCCTACATCGCGTCAGTTGTCGGGTAAACAGGAATCTACCAGGAATGTGTCCATGAACATGTATAACATCGTATTGTGTTGAGCCAGATTCAACTTAGTTTTTTTGCTGGAGCCCTCTTGCGTCTGCACACCTACTACGTCATCGCAGTGGCCTCATTGAAATGAATGAGGGTGCTTTATTATTTTATGCAGTGGTAATGTTGGTCCAAACCTGGCCTTAGTGAGAAATTTCTTCAAACTAACCTGCTGCCACCTGAATCAAAATTATCTCCACAATTACCTAAACTACCATGTTTACCTCCCTGACAGGCGGAGATGGCTCCTGAGACCACGCTGAGGACAGGTTCACAGAAAGGTAAGCGATCCTTCTTTCATGCCTCCTGTAAACCTCTGCAGTGGGAACTCCTTATACTTATCCATCTTTTGTTTGTTTTTTATTGCTCCCCCATGTGATCCTCTAGGAGCCAGTGAGATCTCTGATGCCTGCAAGCCCCTGAAGAAGCGAAGCAGGGCGTCAACAGATGTTGAGATGGCTTCTTCTCAGTACAGAGACACCTCTGATTCTGACTCTAGAGGCCTCAATGACCCACAGGTAGGCTTAGAAAACAGGCACAGAAATGCCCACAACACACAAAGAAGAAAATACTGTGTTTCTCCTGCACACAAAATATGTATAAACGTACATCCAGAGGGAAATGTCAAAATGTACTCACAGAATATACTGCAGAGATGTGTACAGTGCATAGTGCAAATCTAATCATCTAGTCATCTAATCATCATCATCTCTGTTTAACTTTGCCGATTTGCATTTTCAGCAATGTGCAGGACTTTTTTTACACTTATCACAACTCGAGCTGAAACGATCAGTTGATGAATCATCCGAAAAGTAATCTGCAACGATTGTGATAATCAATTTTATTATAAAAATAGCAAAAATTCAGTGCTTCCAGCTTCTCAAATGTGAATATTTAATAGTTTTCATTCTTTTTTTGTGATCGTATTCTGAATATTTTTGGGTTCTTTACAATTGGTAAGAAGCCATTTTAAAATCTCACCATGGGCTCTGAGCTTGTGAGGGGTGTTTTCTTACTGTTTGCTGACATTTTATTTACCAAACTATTAATTAAGAAAATAATTGATACATGAATTAATAATGAAAATAATCATTTGTTGCAGCCCTGAACACACCATGTACTAGTCCGGATACACTTACATTTGAAATATATATATATAAATATTACATGAAAATTTCCCAGCTGTGGGACAATTAAAGGCTTATCTTATCTTATTTGCTGTGTCTGTGTTTGATGACACTGGATTCCTTCACACAGAACACATCAACACGTTTCTTTCTTCATCCCACAGGGTTTATTCGGGAAGAGTCTTGACAGTCCAGCAGCAGCAGATGCAGATGCTTCAGATACTCAGTCTGTGGACTCTGGCTTGTCCCGTCAGGACGGCAGCACCGGCAAGAGAGACACCGTCTGCCAGGTCAGCGCTGCTCATGATTTTATCTCTGTGATACTCTCTTTCTTCTAACAGCTTACAGATAATATTCTAACCGTCTTCCTCTGTGTGTTTTGTGTGCAGATCTGCGAGGTGTATGGAGAGGGTTTGGTGGTGTGTGAAGGTGACTGCAGCAGACAGTTTCACCTGGAGTGTCTCGGTCTGACGTCCCTACCTGAGGGCAGATTCACCTGCTTGGAATGTAGAAATGGTAAAGCGAATCAGATTACATCTTTACCATCTGTTGTGTTTGCCGCTTTATGATCACAGACTCTCGTCTTTTCTTTTTCTAGGTACTCATCCTTGTTTTAGCTGTAAGACAGCGGGCCGGGAGGTGACGCGCTGCTCTGTGTCTGGGTGCGGTTGTTACTACCATGAGGATTGTGTCCGTAAACTCCCGGGCACCACCAGCAGTACGGGCGGAGGCTTCTGCTGCCCTCAGCACAGCTGCTCTACCTGCTGCTTGGAGAGAGACCTGCAACGAGCCAGTAAAGGTAAAACAGCTTCTGCTTTGTTTTTGTTTTTTTCAGCTTCTCTGATTTCCTGTTTGAGCCTGCAGTGGAAGCTGTGCAATGAGCTGGTGCAACATCAGCAAAATGTGAAGAAAATGTATGAAAAACTAAACTTTCCATTGCATTTTAGGCTTCTAGCTGATGTTATTGACCAGTAGCAAGAGATAAAAGCTCTAATAATGAGTGCAAGGGTCAAGGCTGTACTTCCCTGTAAGAGAGTAGGAGAGTGCAAGAGGAAGAAATACGACATAGTGTTTTTCATAAGGGAAATTAGATTGAGAAAGAGAGGACTGACACAAAGGTGCTACAGCTTTAGGAGGTACGCCTTGACTGAAATATTGCGCTGCATTTCCTGCAGAATATTTGTTCACACACTCTTTTATTTATTTAACTTTATTTAACTAGGAAGTCACTTGAGACTTAAATACCTTGCTAAGAACATCCGGTTCCACCTCAAACTGAAAGTGCTCTGTTTGGTTTGAGGCGAGAGGCACCTGGAGGCTGCAGACCATTGGAGAGAAATAAAGTAATTGCCATGTTCCTGGAAATGTCTTTAGATGCTGCTGCAATATCCTGCTGGGAATCTGAAACAGGGGAAGAGATGCACTGTGTACTGTGCACTCTTGTGGTTTAAAAATGAAACCTCAGATGCTAAGGTGCCTAGAAAACATTTATCACACTGTGACACCATCAAGTACTATTTGTAGCTTTGACACCAGGCAGGATTAATGCTGTTGTTGTCTGATTCTGACTGTACGGTAAGAACTATGCATGGTTGTATTGTTCAGAATTTGTCTGTCCAGTCCATAACAGTGGTTCCCAACCAGTGTCTGTTTGTGGCCCCTTGTCAAGTTTCAGATGTCGATGAGTTGTTGGCAGGTCCACCAAAGAGACATTTCCCCTCTAAGCTTCTCAGATGGTTTCATTTAAATAACTGTTTGAGGCCCAACAAGGTAAAATTATCAAATATTTCACACTAAAAACCAAAAGGTAAGAGAAAAGGCCAAGAAATAAATATAGATTTGTGAAGCAGAGTTTTATTCTACTTTTCCACCCCATTAAACATCTCACAACCCTCCAGATTTATATTGTTACGTTCAGGTTGGGAACCACTGGTCCAAAACATCACGTACGAATATTCACTGTCAGACCGTGTTTTGCCTTTTTTGTTGTTAAAGTACAATGAAGCAAGGAGGAAAAATTGCGTTTTAACAACTGAAGACTGAAGCCACCAAAAAAAAAGTACCAAGTGGTCGTATTTTTTCCTTCTGATTTCCTTTAGTTACAGCTGGAACCCATAAAGGAATCTGACCTAATTCATTATAAAAACTCAGCAATGAAAGGCAATGAACCTTTTCACTTTTCACTTTGTGCTTGTTGTAAAAGGTCAGAAGTTTGGAAAAACAAAAAAGCTTGTCCCTGAGTGTCTTTTCTCTCCCTCTCTCCTCTGCTACCTGTCCAGGTCGCCTGATGCGTTGTATCCGCTGTCCGCTGGCCTATCACACAGGAGACAGCTGCGTGGCGGCAGGCAGCGTCGCCATCACCCATCACATCATGATCTGCAGCAGCCACGGCAGCGCCAAGAGGAACGGCCTCCTCACGTCCCCCATCAACGTGGGCTGGTGCTTCCACTGTGCCAGAGGTAAGCGCTCACAACTGCACACACTAACCTTCCTCTCCTGCAGCCGTGATTCATCAGTGACCCTGAACAGACAAATGTGGAAGTTCTTGATGATTTTGCTTCCACTGGCTGATTTCCACAAGATCAGTTCTTCTCACTTGCACTTCACATTGGAGCATCAACAGGACCCGATCAGACTCCATGATTGTAGTTTTGTCATCTTTTTTTTTTTTTTTTTTTTTTAATATAACCATTTTGTTTATACAATCACCGCTGCAATAACATCTCATGAGTGAAAACTGAAACGTCACATACTTTGATATTTTATGTTTTTAATATTACATGTTTGGCATTGTTGTTCATGAATAGCAGTGAGTGCTGTGAAATGTAATGTTTGTTTTCCATCACAATACTAATACTTTGAATGTTACACTGCACTCCACTTAAAACAATCCCATCCGTCCTGGATGGTGATGAGTTAGAAAACACAGGATTTACCCCTTTTTTTCTTTTTTGTCTTTTTTTTTTTAAACGACTTTTAACCAGTTTAGATGTGATGTTTTGCCTGTTAAACTAAGTTGAGTGCACTGTTTGGCCTCTTTGTGTTGGGACAAACTTTGTTTTACTTGTTGTGTGCGCATGTGTGTGAGAGAGACTGTGCGTGTGTGTTTGTTCTTCTTTCTCTTCTTTTTGTGAATTTTGGGTAATTTCGAGTTTGACTGCGGCTCACCCCCGTCTCTTCCTGTGTGTCTTGTGTAGGGCTGTTAGTGCAAGACCTTACTGACACCATATTAAGTTCATATGCCTATAAGTCCCACTACCTTCTGACTGAGTCAAATCGTGCTGAGTTGAAATTACCTATGATTCCCTCTCCTTCGTCAGCTACCAAAAAGAATGTTGGGAAAGGTAACTGAACAGTTTTTCTCTTTCTCCTTTTGTCCCACTGGTCTGTGTTTGTGTTGTGCCTGCTCCCGTTCTGATTTAGTTTCCCTTTTTGTATGCATCTTTCATTTCAAAGCCTCGAGGTGCAAAGTTAATTAACTGGTTAAACGTGCAGTTAATTTTAATGCAGAGTGGCGCAAAGTAACCTCAGCCAAGTTCCCTAACACATTAACAGATAACAGTGGGCCTCATGCAAGAACAGTTTTGTATTTTTTGGGCATATGAGGAATGGGATTTCCCAAACTAAACTTGTTGTAAATTGGCCTTTTTCACAGATATTTTGATTCGTCACAGTAAGAAAAGCAAACAACAAAATTAATTCAGTTTAGCTGCTTCAGTTTCAGCGTCCTGGTATTGTGCATGCTGGCTCACAGTCACCCTGCCATGGCTCACTGAGATGCCTGAATACATCAAATCGTTAATTTTATTAGTAATACCTGTGCTTGTCTTACTACTACTACTACTACTACTACTACTTACTAATTACAATGT
Source organism: Macquaria australasica (assembly GCA_005408345.1). NCBI lineage: Eukaryota > Metazoa > Chordata > Actinopteri > Centrarchiformes > Percichthyidae > Macquaria > Macquaria australasica. The sequence goes on along the minus strand of SEMN01000216.1, from coordinate 485,288 downwards.
TTGCTGTAAAAAAAAAAAAAAAAAGGCTTGTTGCTCGTTTCAACCTGATGAGTGTCACCTTTTGTTCACTGCATCATCGCTATATAAGGCAATCTGTTCTACTTCATTTGTGGGCAACTTTTTAATTCAAAAATGAAAAGAAAAGCTTAAAGTCCTATTGTCGGAAATCAGCAGACAAAACCAGAACACATTTTGCTGTCAGCAGAGGTGTTGTAGGACCTGGAACAATTAGAAAACATTAATACAGCTGCCAGCGATATGTCATCAGAGCAGCGCTGTACTGAGAAAAGAAAATGAGAAGAAATAAAGAAGAAATGTTGTGATTAAAAATTCAAAACTCAAAGTTAACTTAACCAGCTATTCCCAGAGGCCGTTGCCTTCTTCATCAGGTGGAACCTCTCCCAGGTGTCATCACATGACCTAAGTACAGGATCTGGATCACAGGACACAGGTGATCACATGACCCATGCCTCTGTTGGTGTCAAATGTGATGTCCCATCAGAAGCCTTAAGTTCATTAAGTATGAATTTTTATCACTGTACATGTGTTCCCAAGGTCAAGAATGAGCCTCCATGTTCAAAGCGGGAGTGGTTTCACATGAAGTTCCTAAAAAAATATCTCACTATAGCAGTGGTCCATTACTTAAAATGAGAGGTGGTGGAGGGGACGTGACGTCAGAGATGGACAAGAGAATATTATTCAACAGGTGATGTTACACTATTGGGTGCAGAAGAGGATTTTCTAAAATACACCAATTAAATCTTTTCAAAAAAAAAAAACTCACTAAATTGGCAAGCCGTGATGATTTGATCTATTGTACGACATATCTGGACAGCAGTACAAGAAAACTGGTGAATGACAAGTTCTCTTAAATCACTTGTACGTGCCACTTAGGAACAAAGCTGTTCGTATGAGTGGTTCTTGCACGAGGCCCATTGTGAGATTGGTTCATGCTGTGCATGAACAGTCAGTCTGGGTAAATATCTCTGCAATGAAGTTGTTATAAACAAGATAAATCAAACGTTCTAATAATTTTCAATGAGTAAAATTTCTCTGCTGGGAAAATATAATTGGTCAACAAACCTCCAGTGCTTAAACTATTGTATGACACCCTGATGCAGGGTGCTTTGGATTAGTTCAGGTTCTGTCTGTGGTTTGTGGAGCTTATCGCTGCTGGAGGCGCACTGCTTCTCTGCTTCAGCACTCTGGGCTTGTTTTTGTTTTGAAAGGCCTTGTTCAGCCTCACCCCTTTTATGCTGACTGCAACTAAGTTTTTCATTTTTGACTGAAATTTTCAGATGAAATGAAATTTTGGCTCACCTCATCTTCTTGAGCTTTGACCTGCCTTGGATGGAATATAATCCCAATCTGGACAAGATTTGAGTAAAGTTGAGCAAAGATGAGTTATGAAGTGCAAGAACAGTGAAATTACTCTTTAAAGTTGTGAACTACATTTCATTAAAGAAAGAAATATTTTACAATATTATAAAAATATGATTCCATTCAAGGTGGTCTGTGCAGGATGCGATATGTGTGATGGGAAAAGTTTGCTTTACTGGCAGGACTGCATGCCTGCTTTTTGCCAATAATTTGAGTATAACTCTGATTCCTTGTTAATTCGCTGGCTGATTTTATTCCTGTGCTGCCGCATGTATTTCCCATAGACTGGTCTTGGTACAGTGCTCTGAATCTGATTGCCAGACATGCTGTAACTGCTGCAACAAAAGTTGTAACCGACCTGAGAACCCCATTCAGGGGTTTCCAACCATTTTCAGTCTGTTTCGTGCAGTATGGCCTTCACTGAAGCAAAAAAGCTCCTGGCCTTTTGTTTTTCATTTCAGAATAATGACCAGATGTTATTATGGGAGCTGTTTTCCCTACAAGGACACTATTTTCATATCACGCTAGATGTTGGAAAACCATGACTTGGTGCCGGCTCTAGTATTTGTAGTATTTATAGTAGTATTTATACTTTTTCTTAGGCTTGTCTGCAATTGAGATTCAGAGTTTGTCCAGGTTTTAAGGTGCATCACCTAATCATACACTCCTCCTCTCTTTGCATACCAATTTCCCACAACGCATGCACACACACGCACACACACACACACACACACACACACACACACACACACTCTCACACACACACATACACACGCATACATGTGTACATCCATACAATTGTAGGAGGCAAGTTGCTGTGCTGCGACTCATGCCCTGCTTCCTTCCACCCGGAGTGTCTGGAGATGGAGATGCCGGAGGGGGCGTGGTCCTGCAGTGATTGCAGGGCAGGGAAGAAACCTCACTACAAACAAATTGTCTGGGTCAAACTGGGCAACTACAGGTACGCAGAGAGCACAGATTATAGACTGCTGAGGGTTGTGCAACTGTTAGTTTATGGTACGGTTACATTTTAAAGGGTAAGTCTGGTGATATTCTATATTTTTCTTGTCAAAAAATCCCATGAAAAGACACAGACCAACAATGCAGTATTGTCTATGTAGACATAATTCTGATATCTTATTCTTCTGTGCCATAGGCCTCTATTGTTGTCCAAACCCTATAAGAAAAACATCACATTAGCCACAATGTTCCTACATTTACAATGAACAAGGGCACTGTAGTTTATTTTGACTCAATCACACATACACCGGCCTGCTGCTGTAAATACTACTGCACCAAGTGTGGATTAATCCGCCACTGAAAGTAGACCCCAACAAACTGACTATTTACTCCTGTTTGAGTAACTTTTTTTAAAAGTGACAGTGCCCAGCTGTTTTAGGAAATTATTTAGTGGAACTATATATTCATGACCCATTTTTAAAGATGAATACCTTCAATCGGAACAAATGTGCTGACAATCAGACAGGCTGGGGACGGACTAACGTACTGTTGGTTTTGGTCTTTTCATAGCACAAGTTGACGTTATTAAAAAATATAGAATATCACCTTGCTTATCCTTTAAGTTCAGTGCAACAAATCTGCTTTGCACCTCACAGTGAAACAGGATGTGATATTATAGACTCAGGTATTCAGGAAACAGTGAGCAGTGGTGTTTTCCTGTCTCACGCTGACTGTGAGCCATGCTCTTTAATATTTATGCTGCAGTTTATAGCCTGCTGGCATGGGACTAGAATGTAATGATAATGTGCCGAAAAAACAGCATTTCTACTGGCCAAACATGTAGGTTCAGCAAACATCAACTCTGATCTGTGAGTTTGCAGGAGCTTGAGGAAACAATTTTTGTTGCCACAAACAAATTCTTACAAATTATAACTCGCATAAGTTTCAGTAAGAAAGAATGAGAAGCAGAAGTGAATGTTTGAAAAGTTTGGTGCAGGTGTGACACTACCATCAGGCTAAAATAATTATTAATATTATTTGTTTTTGCCACACCCTTCTTCTCCCTCTTCCTCTTCTTCTTCTTCTCATTGAACAATGTCCCCGTCCCGCTCCGTTGCAGGTGGTGGCCAGCGGAGATCTGCAACCCTCGCTTGGTGCCATCAAACATTCAGAGCCTTCGCCACGATATCGGTGACTTCCCTGTCTTCTTCTTTGGGTCACACGACTACTACTGGATCAACCAGGGCCGCGTCTTCCCCTACGTGGAGAACGACAAGAACTTTGTCACGGGTCAGATCAACATCAACAAAACCTTCAAGAAAGGTAATCCCTTCCTAGAAAGTTTCTTCCTACTTTTAAGACAAGTCTGATTTTGTCCTTTAAAAGCTGTAGGAAGGATGAATTTCTGAGATATTGTTGGTGTGTTTTAGCTCTGGAAGAAGCAGCCCGGCGGTTCCAGGAGCTTAAGGCACAGAGGGAGAGCAGGGAGGCTCTAGAGCAGGAACGCAACTCACGCAAACCTCCACCCTACAAATTCATCAAGGTTAATGTCATTTTAATATCTCACTTAAGACAAATAACCCAGAAATTGTTATATATGTTGAAGTTATATTCAATAAGTCTCCAGTGTTTGTACTTATTCTATTGGCGTTGTGTTTTCCTGTATCAGTCCAACAAACCAGTGGGGAAAGCACAGGTGCACGTGGCTGACCTGTCAGAAATCCAGCGATGCAACTGCAGACCAACAGATGAGCATCCTTGCAGCCTCCACTCGCAGTGTCTCAACCGCATGCTGCAGTACGAGTGTCATCCACAGGTCTGTGCATGTTTGTTATTGTTCGTTTAGCTCATTTCTTGAAGAATGAAACCGGTGAGACTATCACAAGAAATCGCACCTCTTGACCTCTTACCTTTTTATGTTGTTGTGGTCAGGTGTGTCCTGCAGGAGACTGCTGTGAGAACCAGTGTTTCTCCAAGCGGCTGTATGCGGAGACAGAAGTGATAAAGACAGATGGCCGTGGCTGGGGCCTCAGGACCAACCAGGCCCTCAAGAAGGTGGGTGCTGAGCTTAATGTCCCTGGAAGTACCAAATCAGTAACTGCAGATTGGTCAACCTGTGCTTTTTGCAATATGGTACAGGGTCAAGATTTTCATCAATGTGTTGTGTTGGAAACACTTGGAGTCAAGGTTTCCATAAAATTAAAAAAAAAAAAAAAAAACACCTTGGGAACAGTTGGACCACTGACAAGAATCAAAAGGTGACCAGTATGTCAGCCACAAAAACATGGTACTTTAATGCGGCCTTGGGTGCGACAGTGGGCCCAAATGTCAGTGAGAAAGATGCTCATCCAAACCAAGACCTAATATTTCAGATTTCTTTTCCTGTCATTTGTTCTTTTATTAGAAAGTGGCCATAGAGAGAGGCAGAAAGAGAGGTGAAGGACATGTTTGTGTCTGGCCTTTACTTCACTGGAACTAGGGTGCCTTTACTCTAGCAGTTTCCAGACACGTCAATACACAAAACTTCGCCATGGCTTTCACTGGCAGATTGTATTTAAACTTAGAAATTACCTTGAGCTGCCAGTCAAATAAGTAATGATCAGACTGTCAATTAAAAAGGTCACAGTTTCAGTGGCTTCGAAACTTTGAATCGTCTTTGACATTCATTCCCACTAATTGTCACTTTGAATAAGGTCGTCAGTGTGTAAAACTATGATGCTTGTTATTTCCTCCAGGGTGACTTTGTGACAGAGTATGTGGGAGAGGTCATAGACTCAGAGGAGTGCCAGCAGCGAATCAAACGGGCCCATGAAAATCACGTGACCAACTTCTACATGCTCACCCTCACCAAGGTAACATCAGTGACACTGATGAACATTGTTTAGAGGAGAGACCTCCACCAAGCATTTCTTTAAAACCCCTTTAATGTCTTAATGTCCGTCTTTCCTCGTAGGATCGTGTGATAGACGCCGGCCCAAAAGGAAACTCGTCTCGGTTTATGAACCACAGCTGCAGCCCAAACTGTGAAACGCAGAAGTGGACGGTAAACGGAGACTTTCGCATCGGACTCTTCGCCCTCTGTGATATCGAGGCTGGTGAGTTTACACGGAGACATGACACGTACATATGTTCTGTTACATTCTTACATATACGTTACATGCACTCGAAGCGAGCTAGATGGTCCACTTGATGTGAATCTTGTCCCCGGTGTTCCTGCAGACACAGAGCTGACATTCAACTACAACCTACACTGTGTGGGCAACAGGAGAACGTCTTGTCACTGTGGATCGGATAACTGCTCTGGATTCCTCGGGGTGCAGCCGACGGTGAGGACATTTACCTCTCATCGTCGTGAATCCGGTTCTAGAGCGGTCCTGACTTTGGGAGCTGTGTTTGATACCATTTCGTCTTTTTATAATGTTTCCTCCAGAGCGCTGTGGTGATGGAGAAAGAGGAGAAGGCCAGGAACGCCAAGCTGAAGCCGAAGAAGCGGAAGCTGCGGCCGGAGGGCAAACACACGCACGAATACTTTTGTTTTTGCTGCGGAGAGGGAGGGGAGCTGGTGATGTGTGACAGAAAGGACTGTCCGAAAGCGTACCACCTGCTGTGTCTCAACCTCACCAAGCCGCCATACGGTAATGACAAAATGAGCTTGTGTGTGTCTGTGAATCCATTAAAATCTGTAGAAGCACACTGTCGAAATCTTGCTGATGACAAATATTTTTCATGGTCATTTCAGCTGATTTCAACAGCATAACAATTGCTGTGATGCTCTGAGATGATACAGACGTATAAAAAACACTACTTTATTAGTACCTATTCTGACTTGTTATTACAGACTAACTGTTTCCAAGTGTCATTATTTTTATATACTAAAGGAGATGAGTAAACAATCTGTAACCTTTTTCAATAACAGCTCAATTCCTAACCTTTTTGGTTTTTGGCCCCTCAAAACAGGCAATACCGGTTACCAGGTCACTCGTTGCACATGTCTGCCGGATGTAAGGAATATTTTTTGTCCTTCTTCTTGTCCAACAATTCACAAGAACAAAAGCAAATATCAGAGAAATGTCTCAAAAAATAAACCGGATTTTGTGTGGCAAAAATCCTTAATCATCTCACGACCCCACAGATTTTGTTGCCTCCTCTTGAGGTGGTCCCCCAGGTTGGGAACAACTGTCCAAACGGATCGGTTCATCCAAATGACAAAAAAACATACTTTCTTAGATAGTTCTGCTGAGGTTTTGAGATATCGCCGTCTTGAAATTTTCTGCTACCAAATCAATAAATAGACTCACTTTCTGCTGAAGAAATGGTACCTTTTTAAAAATAGTAAAATAGTTGACAGCAAGGTCTGTGGATTGTCGAGTAACAGGAACATTGTTTCTAGAAAGACACGTTTCTGTTGAATCTTTTGAATGGAATTTTGTTTGTGGTGACAAATTACCTTCATTGTGTTGGTGTGGAGGCAGAAATCCCAGAGGCAGATATTTTAAAACCAGAAAAAATAAAAACAAAACTGTCTCCATGGTCGGACACCACTAGAGATACGTAAGAAGTGTCACACATGCAGTCAACATGACAACAGTCATTTCTAGATACTGATATCCTGACAAAAATGACCACGACAACTCGGTAATATTATATTATATTGTAATATATTTTTGGCTTGTGACCCCAAACAAAATAATGCCCAAATGTGACCCCTAGTCTCTGGTTGCATATGTTCAACGTCATTTTTTTTTCTTTGTTTTATCTGGATACGTTTTGGAGGCTTGAAGAGATACAATTATTCAGTAATTCACAAGAGAAAAAGGCAAATATTAGAACATAATTTGCGTTGTAGAAATATGTATTTTTTGCTTTCCTATCCTGTTAATTGTCTCACGACACCTTAGATTTATGTTGAGACCCTTAGTGAGTTTGAAGCCACTGCTCTTCCTCCATAATGACCTCTCTGTCTGTCTGCAGGACGTTGGGAATGTCCATGGCATGACTGCAGCGTTTGCGGTGCCCCGGCCTCGTCTCTCTGTGACTTCTGTCCTCGCTCGTTCTGCCGGGACCACGAGGCGGGGGCGCTCACCTCCTCCTCCTTGGAAGGCCGCCCTTGTTGCTCCAATCACAACCCCGTCAGTCCCCTGGGCTCCAACTCCAGCTCGACCCAGTCGCAACGCTCTGCTCTGAGCCCCGTCAGGGTCAAAGAGGAGCCGGAGCCGGGCCAGCCGGCCTCAGAGTGACACCGCAGCTCCCTCAATACCTCATTCCCTGTTAAGTGCGCTCCTGTTGGCCTCCTGGGCTCCCATCCACCTCTGATCTGAAGCAGCGCACTACGAAAGGGAATACAGTGCTTTTTGACCAGTGCTATTCAGAGACGAGACACACCGGCGAACACCTCGATGGTGTTTGTGGCGAGAGCAGAGCGACTGGAGTGTCAGCGGGGGAAGTGTCCAGGCATAATTTTCCCTCCTCTCTTGCCATAAAACACCACTACTAACGCTCTCTACAGCTCGCCTGCGCCCTTCGGAGGGCCCAGACCACCACCTCATTTTGTTCCATTTTGTTATTTTTACAGCTGTGGAAATTTTAAGTGTTGTCAAGTCGTCAGTTACCGGCACTTTTGAAGAACTCAACGAGTGAGGTGGATGGAGAGGCAGAGAGAAGAAGAGGAGGAGGAGGAGGAGGAGGAGGAGATGAAAAGCTGAACCTCTCCTCCACCACCACGCTGCTCCTCTCCCCGTTTACCTGCTGTAAGCTGTGGTCGGCATCTCGCACACAGGATGGCTGCACGGAGACGAGCCAGCCTTTTCTCCTCCTCCACAGCCGATCATCACTCCCGACGTGATCTGTCATCGTATTCATCTCTTCTTCTTCTTGGAGGAAAGGAAGGGTGGGAGGGGGGAATGACCGATTTTGTGCAATTTTTTTCAGGACCACACTACATTCCAACCTTCCTTAGACATGGTTTTAATATACTTATGGGTATAGATGAATATAATTATATACAGTATCTATGTTTGTTAATGTTTACAGACAGATTCTCTCACTTCATCTCGGTGAGTGGTGTATTATGTTTGTTTGTTTAGGTGTTAAGCATTACGCAGACCTCCTTGTGAAAATAGTCCTATTAAGGTGAAATATAATGGTATATAGTGTAATGGTATGACATTACAGAAGTACTTGTGATTTTCATATTGCCAGTCTCACTCGCCATTGTGTACATAATTGGCTCATAATATTGTAAAGTACTTAAAGATCTGGAGGGACGTGGCCTCGCCTCTCTGGTTGTTCCTGGAAGAAGGAAACGTTTTTTTAAACAACATGACAGATCCTTTTTATTTTCTTTTTCGATAAAACTTCTGTTCCCACATTTCCTCCGAGCAGTTGCTGTTATTTGTATTGTAATGGAGGGGCTCAGCTTGTGATCACTGGTGCTGTCTTAAAGTATTGTTAATCAGCCTTAAGTTTGATTCTGGCTGTAGTAACTACTGCCCAGATGCAGTCTGTTTCAGTAACGTCGTGTACTGTGACCGCTTTGATGCTTGTTTTGAGTTTTTCTTTTCCCCGTTTTTTGTTTTGCCAAACTCTTCTGAAAAGCACTTTTACACAGCTTGTCGCTACACAATTTAGCTAGGTCATACAGAAATGTATATTAAAAGAACATAAGACAAGTGTTTCAAAATGGATACCTCTTCTTGTAGTAACGTCGGAATTTAAACTGTGTTGTGACTTTTTTCCTCTCGGTCAGAAACATGGCGAGTGCTGGGCGTGGGATTTGAGGAAAGTGGCCTAAATGCTGTTTTGTTTTTTGTTTTTGTTTTTTTGGGGCACAAGTAGGAATGACTGCCAGCCCAGCTTCGTACAAAAAAAGTCCTCGGTGTCCTCGAGAGGCACTTCTTCATTTTCCACCTGGAGAACATCCTCAAGGCTGGGCTTCATATAAAGACGTAATGGTATAACAGTCCAGTCCAGTATGATGTACAAATACAAACTTCTGTACAGTGTTTTTAATCGCTCATCTGTCAAATCCAAATTTTTTGTATTTATTGCACCACATTTTATACCAATTTCTTTTTCAAACACCAGTGCAGTAATTTGTCTCTCTCTCCACCACAGTGTAAGTGAAATAGACTATTTAAAAAAACATGGGGAGTTTTACATGATATATCTGTATCTAGTCATTGCATACGTTTTTTGTTTTTTTACATTTGGTGTAATGATTCCACATTTGGTAACGGCCGCTACTCATCGACCTGTATCGTGACTCACTGTAATTGTGTTAAAAGCAGTGTGAAGCAGTTCAGTATAGGAATGTAAAGTTTCAGTTTCAGAGCAGTTTTTGTGTTGTTTTTTTTTTAGCCTGGACTCAAGTGATCGTCACAGGAGGAAGCTTATCTGTAATCATGCCTCAGCCTTTTTGCTTGTGATTCTACCCCAGTTACATGACTGTTGGTTTGTGTTTTCTGCCCTTAAAAGATGTTTTTCTTTTGTTTTTGTTTTTTTAAAAATGTTTTTTAAGCCTCCCGTCGTGGTCGGTGATAAAGTCGAGCCACAGGGTGAAACGGTGCCAATGTTTCCAAATCATTTGAGTTCATTTAGAGATCTGCTCGAATGCATAGAGTAGATGCACTCAGCTGCCAGTTTATTAGGTACACCTAGCTAAAACTAATGCAGTCTATTAGTCCTCCTTCGTGAAACTTATGTTCAGTTTTTGTTGAAGCTGTTTTAGAGAGGTGGTGATTCAAGTTTCGGAGGCTGTAGTTTGTGGTGCTGCTGAATTATATTGTGTTATATTGACAGGTGTGTTTATTATTATGATTATTATTATTATACATCAATGAGGGTAGGCTAAATAACAGAAACACCGCTCTGTATAAAGCAATATTGGACATTATAACCTTCATGAAGGATTTACTGCAGGACTGTTGGATCAGACTGCATTAGTTTTAGCTAGGTGTACCTAATAAACTTGCAACTGAGTGTTCATCATAAAGAAAAAAAGAAACAGAACCACTGAATGCAGAAAAGTAAGAAAAATCCAGATACGTGTTAAGACATAAAAATACTATATAATGTCTGTTTAACTACTAGACACAAGTCTCCTACTTCACTTAAAAGTCCATTCTCGATGTTTCAAGTTTCCACACCATGGAATGTAAGTTGCATGTTGAACCACGATTGGCAACAAAATGGTGACGTCACAAAATCCTCCTGTACACTGTTGTCTTAAACTCAGATTTAAGGTGAGCTCAGAGAAACTTTCCTCCTTCAGCAGATTCATTTAAAAGCAGCCTTCTAGTGTAAAACTCTGCACATACATCACCCTGCACAGTGAAGGTCAAACACTGACGTAAAGAAACAACAAGCGAAATACATTTTTGAGGGGAGTGGGACTTTAATATGTTAAATATAGGCACACAACACATACATACATACATACATTCATATACACATAATACAGGCACTTAATTGGATAAAGAAGGCAGAAAAAGGCCTAGACTTTCATTTGTGTTTATGCCATCAAATGCCCATATTTGTGCACAGATGTTCTTACTTTTCTGCATTCAACAGTTCCTCTCCTTTCTTCTTTTTGTTATTACCGACCCTTTTAGGAAGTCTTTTTCCCACTGTTTCTCATGGATTCCTGAAAAAAGTCTAACCTTGCTGATTTGCTTGCTCCCAAATTTGCCAAACTCTTCACGTTCAGAGATGCTTTTCTGTTCAGTAGGAGTAGTAGTTGTAGGAATTAGGCCACTTCAGTACTTGTTCAATATCAGGTAGGTGCATCATTAAGGCACTTTTACTAACATACCCAAAGTGGTCTACGTGTCTAAAACTTGAATTAGTTTTATTTTTTTATTTATTTATCAATGTATTATTTTTTTACACAGTATTCATACACGTGTGATGATCAGATTGCAGACTTTTGTGTTTGTGGCTTCAGGAAAAATGTCTGGCTGATGATTTGTGATTATATAACTGGTCTTAAAGCCTTTTTTTTTCCCCTTGTCAAGGTGACTTCTTCACCTGAAATGCATGCTTCCAGCATCAGACACTGGTTTAATCCACTTCTTGTAATCAGTTGGAGAGTCTTTAAATGCCTGATTTTAATGCCAATGTTTTGTTTTTTTGTTTTCCTTCATTTTATTTTTGTGCAAAACCGAATAGCCTTTATTTTTTTTGCACCTGCCAATCGCATGATCATGAATTACTTTGTGCCAGTTTGTCCTCCTCTGCCCTTCTCAGCTGATACAGCAGCAGTATTAAGTATATGCCTAATTTAAGTGTCCCAGCGTGCATCATCTGATTTACTTTAAATACTATCTGATGTGTATGTTTTGTTGGTTTATTCTCATTGTAGTGCCCACATTTCTTTTTTCAGAGACAGCATGTGTGTTCTCATTTAAGCGATCCCCTAATACGCCCGAGGAGGATTTTGTTTTTTTAAGTGTCCAGGAATTGGCTAATTATTAATATTTTTCTGATACACAGTTACATTTAGGATGGACCATCACCCCACCACCACCACCCTTGTTTGTCAAAGGGTATGTTTCAGTCCCCCGTGACGTCTTTTGTTTTTTGTGCAATGTTGCCGACTTAAGTTTTTAATTGACATGCTGTCAGAGGAGAAATAGTGTTGGAATAAATAAATTCACCTCCATAAGAACTCATCTCTTTTTACTTGTCGTACTTACAGTAACTCTGACTGGGGTCATATCTATCTCTCTTGGTGTTGCTTCAATTAAAACGTGGATGAACACAAAATACCATGTTGGTTACTGTTCAACCTGTGTTACTGCATACTGCATATTGTTGAGGAACCTGTAAATAGTTTGCATTGAACTTGCATAGAATCATGTTACTGTGGCGTGCTCTTTTTGCCTGTACAATTCTGCTTCTAAATGTGTGTGACTGTTGAGACGACACTCTTTTTGTACATGACTGTCTTTTTATTTGAGAATATTGATTCTGTCCTTTTTCATTCTAAAGTTGAGTTTGAGGAGTTCAGACATGCCTGAAGTTTGACTTTAATAAAGCTGTACTCTGTCTCAGTGAAACACTCACGGTATGTGATCTTTTTTTTTTTTTTTTTTTAACAGCTTGGTGAAAACACAGTAAATCAGATATAGATTGACCTTCTTGATTAAGTGGTTGTAATAGCCAGATTTTGTTTACCAATCAGATGACGTCTGTTTACAAAAAATTCAACTACTTTGAAATAAACTTGAAACTTGATAGAAAAAAACGTGAAAATAAATGTACTGATAATTTCAGGACATTCACATGTGCATGAGAGTCAGAAATAAAGCAACTTAAATATAACACTTCGTAAAGCAAAGTTTAATTGATTTCATTGGGAAATAATTCAAACATCACTGATTTAACATCTAGATGGCAACCTCTAACGTGACGTGGCCGCTTGCATCAAGTTAGATAAAATCATCTGCACGACCATTTCCGGTTAGTAAAGCAGTAAGAGCGCCTACATTTTCAAACTCAAAGAAATACCCCGTTTTTGTCAAGTTATTCATTTAAATAAACTCAAGTGCTTATGGAATAAAATAACGGTGGCACATTTAAATCATAAACTGGTGCAGTGGGCATGTATACATTTATCAGAGGTCCGTGATGAATATGTATCAACTGAGACAAAAATATGTGAAATCATAAATTTACATTGATGCATTGCTTTTTATCTGTTCATAAACTGCGGATGATAATGCAAATACGATATTGAGGAAAACACATTTTATATATATTTTTTTCAGTTTCATCCACTGATGAAAACGGCGTGATACGGTCGAAATCTTGAGAACAAGCGAGTAAGTGGACCTCGAGTTGTCCACGTTTAAATGCGTGCTTTTACTTTGAAAATCCAAAACCAGAAGTAGCTCTGGTGCGACCGCTAGCAGCCGCCGGCTTCACACAGCGCTGCTCTCCTCCGTGGCATCCCTCCCTGTTTCTTCAAAAGCACGACTCCCACCGTCGGCAGAAACGGGGGATGTCGCGGCCTGATTCGTGTTGACGGAATATGTTGACATGAGAACAAAGAGATAAAAGAAAAAAAACGACCCGTTTAAGGTTAGTGACATACCTGGGGTTCCCTGTTTGACAACGCGGAACTGGGCCAGATGTCTGGTTTGACAGATGTTGCTAGATAGCTTAGCTTAGCCTGCTAACATCCTGTTTCTACAACACAGGTAGTTAATGTTTGTCTTCGTTTTGTGTATCGACACGGGCTGGCGAGCCGTGCATTTGATACTGTTAATGTTACATCCAGTTGAATGGCAGCTTTTAATAGAGGGGGGAGGCACAGGTGCAGCGTGTTGGCCTTTATATCAGGTTTTAGAGAGGGCAGGGGCTGCACAGAGCAAGAGCTGAAAGATACTCAACATTGTTTTTATCAGTATTTCACCAGACATATATATATATACTCAGAGTAGAAGTGGTGGAGAGGCACTGTAGAAAGGAGAACATTTTCCTCATTTGTTAGGTTTTGGGTTGTTAAGTGGGACAGTGGTCAATGACCACTGCTGAGGTGGGACTGTGGAGCCCACTGAGAAATTGTATGTGATATTGGGTTTTACACTTGACCGGGATTTGAAACCGAGGGATGGACTAATGTGTTCAGATCACAAGGATATTTTTTCCCTTCTTTACACTGACCCCCTTTTATACATTTTCAAATTCAGGATCATCAAACTTTTGTTGACATGTCTAAGATAATAAATTATGTTTAAAGGTAACAAATCTGTCAGTCCAATATGAACTATTCACAGATACATATATAGTATATCGGTATCAAAAAAAGAATATCAGCCAATATGTCATCATTGGATTATTTGAAAACTCTAAAATATCAGTTTTGGTGTTCGATGACGGATGAGTTTAGTCTGTACTTTCTCACACAGTCTAAAAAGAGGTCTATCATGCAAAATCACTGAAAACACCTCTGTGGGTGTGAAGGACCCTTTTAAGTGGGAAAGAAGTACCCAGACAATGCAAAGCCAGTTTCTGACTCTGAAGACACAGTAGTGTTGAAATGTTAGTCTGTTTGCACAATTAAAGGCTGCAAATCAATCAGTGAACTGAGAAGCATCTAATTCAGCTGTATACTGCTGGAAGATGAGCGGAGAACGCTGTTTCAGAGCCAGCTCATTTTTTTCCTCAGATAATCCATCAGTATTATAGAGAGCGGATATTTGTACTATTTAATTAATGTGTCCACATGTAACTGAAGTTTATAGTAATTTGATTTGCTGTTTTTCCACTTGCACACCCACAACCTCTCTAACTAATGAAATATAAGCTTTACCCCTCATTAGATAGTGGTTTATTTTTCCTTTCAACACACAAATTAATCGTCTTTTTTTTTTTCTAGTCCCAGTTAAGTTAAATGAAAGTGGAGTGACGATGTTTGCTGTTGACTGAAGTCCACTCCAAGAAACAAAATGAAGAGGAGGCTGCTTCGTGGTTTCCTGTCGGAAATTTCCATCCGGTTGGCGCTGCTGGTTGTGTTCCTGTGAGTATATCTGACTTTAAATCATTTTCATCATTGCTTTATGGATCCATAATTTAAAAAGGCAGGCATTGTTTTAATGACGAGCAATGATGTTTGTGTAGCGTGACGGAGCAGCTTCCTCCTTTCTACCGTGAGATCCAGCCAGAGGAGATGTGGCTGTATAAATTCCATCGTGTGGAGAGAGACCACGTACCCACCTCTCTTATGTTTGTAAGTAGTATGTCTGCATGCCTCTGAGTTAAATGGAACATAATAAATCCCTCACATCAGTTTTTAAGTTCACTTCAGTTTTTTCCCCTCTAACTTCATCCCCGAAAACAATCAGGATAGAGAATCTGAACTCACGTCCCTCCTTACACTTTGTTTAAGAACCAAGAAGCTTCTTTTTAGCACATTAATTGCAGTTTACATCACTGTGACAACCTTTCTCCAAAGCATATCATACATTTTTAGATTAATTCCCTACCACCACTGGTTTCATTACAGTTTGAAAATCAATTTGCAGGAACACAACGGTTGCTCCAAATCTGCCACAGTGAATATCATGTCTTTTATTTTTGTCAAAAACGTCAGTGTCATTGTGGGATGAAGCACTGCAGATTTTTCAAATGAATCCTTTGCATTCAGATGCAGTACTTCTCAGCAAGAACATAACTTTGACGGAGATGTAGGATACGTAAATGCTCATAGTATTGCCATAAATCTGATCTTACTCAAACACGTAAGTCTCTGCAAGTTGATTTTCATTCTGCAGTGAAATAAACGGAAACCAGTGGCTGCCTGAATAGTCTATAAACTAGTGTGTGCTTCCCAGAAATAGTGTAAGTAGTCTGAAACATTGAGAAACACTAGAATAGTCCCTTTTTAGTGGAAGCACAAAGAAGCGATTACAGAAAAATGTTTATTATTAACGTATATACATGCCTACAGAGATTAATTTGGCTTTAAGTTGATTAGAGTTGTTAGATTCTCCTCTTTTTTTGTGTCCATCAGAGTGTGGCGGTTTTCACCCCGCTGATTGTAATCCTGGTTTTCACCTTCCTGAAGAAGTCAGAGCGAGGAGATCTGAAGGAGGCCTCGCTGGGTACGAAAGCTGCATACAAACATTTGGTTTTTCATATTAAAACAAAAATGTCAACTAGTGTTTTGAGTTGACTTGTCTGTTGTTTCCCTCTGTCATCCAGCTGTGACTTTGACTCTGTTGCTGAACGGAGTTTTCACCAACGTCATCAAACTCGTTGTTGGCAGGTAAACGTTGTACACAACATAGCAGATGATAATGTTACCCGCCGTCACAGCGGATAAAAGCCTAAATCTGTCCTCTCTATGTTTGTCCCTGCCTCAGGCCGCGGCCAGACTTCTTCTATCGCTGTTTCCCAGATGGTCAGATGAACCTGGAGTTGCGCTGCAGCGGTGACCCAGATGTCGTCATGGAGGGCAGAAAGAGCTTTCCCAGTGGACACTCTTCCTGTAAGGGCCTTTTTATGGTCGATTATGCCTCAGTAGCTGGTGCATACAACAACAAATGCACAAAGTGGGGCAGGAGGGCATATGATATATCTGAAAATGGATGTATGTAACTGTATTTCAGCCTCCAGGCTCTTATTTTGTTGTATAAGCAAGAGAGCATCCCACGTTACTTTAAATATCATCTCTCCATCTCTAATCCCTGCCCCTTCTCTTTTTGTTGTTTTCCTTTTGAGTTCTCTCTGTTTCTGTATAAAACCCTGATCACCCTTTCGATCCTTTCTCTTCGGTTCCAGTTGCCTTTGCAGGTTTGGGTTTCACGGCGCTGTACGTCGCAGGAAAGCTGCGCTGCTTCAATGCAGTGGGCCAAGGCAGATCGTGGCGGCTGTGTGCCTTCCTCATCCCTTTACTCGTCGCGTCAGTGATTGCCCTCTCCAGAACCTGCGACTACAAACACCACTGGCAAGGTCAGAGTCACACAGAGTCCTAGGGAATCTCATAACCTAAAATCTCTCTTACAGTTAAAACATTTTAATCTTTAAATGTGACCAGAAGATGTGAGAAAGCATTTGTGTGAAGCTGTGGAATCAAACTCCTCGTGTGTGTGTGTGTGTTATCTTCTCTCTCCTTCATGTAGATGTGTTAGTGGGGTCTCTGCTGGGTCTTGCCTTCGCCTGGCTGTGTTACAGACAGCACTACCCTCCACTTCAGGACCCTGACTGCCACAGGCCTCTGCGTCACAGAGAGACTGTTCCTGCCGCACAGGAGCGCAAACTGGCCAACTCCAACTACATCCTGCCCCTGTAGAACAGCTGTAACTGGTGTCATTTATACTGGGTTACATGGTAATCCTCCTAATTCTGGTTTTCACACTCTTAGGGCTGAGCAGTCTGACAATATTTATTGTTTACGATCAATCATTGTAACTGTATTATTGTGGGAATTTTCTTTTTGTGTATTGAAATATAATACATTTTTTATTTTCTAAACTAAAATGACAAATGACACATTTCGTCTGAATGGTTTCTGAAACACTTGAGAGTTGCTGTAAATAACAACTCCAGTTTAACAGTCCAACGTGGTGGACTTCAGCTACATACACAAGTTGAAGTGTGGGTTTCATTACATACAGCATTTGTCAACATTGGAGGACCTGGTGAATATCATTACATTTATTATTATCTATCCATATGGCCCAGCCCTACACACCCTGTGTATTGTGCCTATAGATCACATGACTTTAAATACTCACAACAGCTCAGCCATGGATGTTTATTCCTGACCTATGGGAAAGAGTCGGAGCTCGACCTGGTGCTGAAACGATCAGGTGATTAATCAATTAGTCAATAGACACAAAATTAATTGATAACACTTTTGATAATTGATTAATCATTTATGTCATTTATCAAATAATGAAAGATTTGCTGCTTTTTTATCATTGTAAATTGAATATATAAGTGTTGGACTGTTTCCAAGATGAAATTTGTAGTTGTGTGAAAAATTGTGAATTTTCATAATTTTCAAACATTTATCAGACTAAATCATTAATAATCAATTAATATATAAACAGAAATAACAGAACAGAAATAATCACTAGTTTCAACCTGAGCTCAAAATATTTCCACTTATTAATGATTGAGAGCTTTCAACTGCATCTCAAAGTCGTCTTCAGTGAATGGAGCTGGTTCAGGTTTGATCACAAGACCTAAATGCGAAACGGCAAGGACCCTGGATGGGAGACTGAATGAATGATCAATAAACCAATGACATCAGCTATTTGTGAACACCACCCTGAACCAGTCACAGCATCGACTGTGAAACGGTCCAAGTTCAAGGAGGACATCCTTGAACCAATTCAGAGGTTACCATCTCGAACACTTGTTATCATGTGCCCGAATTTTTACATTTAGTTTAGGTGATGCCACTTGAGCCAGCTCCACTCACTAAAGAAGACTGAGATAAGGCTGAAAGTTCCAAATAATTAGCAAGTGGACCTTTGAGCTTAGATTATCTGCACCGTATAGTATTTGATTTAACAGAGGAAGACTGGTGAAGTAAGAGGTGTTTATGTGGGCTGTTCATATCTAAAAGTAGGGCTGGGCGATATGGATAAAATCTTCTATCCCAGTATATGTAATTTTATATAATTAATATATATCACATATAATTGATCTGGAGAATCAATTGAGAAACTGTTTATGGATAAAAGAATCACACAGGAATGTGTTTTGCCTGGCACAAGCAGAGATATTAGATAAAGAATAAGACTATTACGTTCTATATTTTTCTTATCGTCAACAAATTGCATGAAAATGCCAAAACCAACAACGTGTTCCATCACTCAGTACTTTCCCACTTCCCTACCCTGTCTATGGCACTTTGTTCATTCCTACTGAAGACACAAAACTTTAACAATCAGTCACTAATATACTGTTTATTGTACTTTTCATTTCTAAAAAGTCTCAGTAATTTCCTAAAACAGCTGGGCACTGTAGTTTTTAGCAAACGATACTCAACCAGGAGTAACTAGTCCATTTGTTGGGGACTTTTCAGTTGCGGATTAATACACATTTAGTGAACAAGTTGTTTTGGGACAACAAGCTCTATGGCACAGAGGAATAAAATATAATTCAGTTTTATTTATATAGAGCCAAATCATGACGAAAGTTATCTCAGGGTACTTTTCATATAGAGCAGGTCTAGCCCGTATTCTTTATAATATTATATAGAGACCCAACAATTCCCACCATGAGCAAGCACTAGGCAACAGTGGTAAGAAGGAAGAAACCTTGAGCAGAACCAGGCTCTGGGTGGGCGGTCATCTGCCTCAATATATACACAGACAATACTTGTTAGTAGGATCAATTCATTGTTGGTTTTGGTCTTTTCATGGGATTTGTTGACAGTAACAAGAAAGCAAAGCTAAAGAAAAGTACAGAATATCACCACACTTATCCTTTAAAGGGATAGTTACCACGGTATTGTAAAATCTCTGACATTTGACACATTTATATTGTCTCATGGTGCATATCAACATATGGCCCACCTCTGTCTGAAAGCACCTTTCTGGTTGCCTTTATGTGTAAAAGCAGGTTAATGAAAACCACTTGGTCAGCATCATATCTTTGATCTCCACAGTTCTGCTCTACTGCCTCTGTCTTAAATCTCTCTGTCTTCCTACATTATATTTTGAATGTTTCCATTCACAGATTGTTAAATTAATATCTGGAAAGGGTTCATATGCCCAGTCCTCAGTATAACGCCCTGATGTAGCAGTTCCTCTCGTCTCTTCTCACAGTTTTTGTAGTGCCTGCTGTGCTTTCTTTGTGACAAACACAAATGATAATCACATCTTTGCTCTTAACTGGACAGCAAATCTGCTAATATCGCCACTATCGTTCACTGTAAAAGAACTATGAGATAAATGTTTTCCTATATCAGTGGTCTCAGGCTTACTGTAGGTCTGGTTTTCATTATTGTGCACTCCTCTGGCTAATCTGCGTCTAAAGTGTGAATGTTCACCAGAGGTGGAGAGATGTGGTGTACAGGGGTTGGTTGTTGGACAGTGAAACCAGATCTTACTGTTGAACCTGAGTGAGGTCAGACTGTAACCTCTCCAGGTGATGGTGCTAGCCTCCCAGTGCTCCTGCTGGTCAGGTTTTCTATCCTGTTAACAGTTTTATTGGCATGTAAAGTTTGGTGTTTTTCTGGTAGTTTTCATCAACTTTCATTTAAGACTGTTATGCTACAGTCTGTGGTTCAGATCTGATTTTGTGTTTACTTCTTTGTGGTCTTTCGTTTTAATTATTTTCTGTTTTATCTTTTCGTTATGTTGGTTTTTAATTGGAAAGAATGTCAGATTTTACTCAGATGTGACTGTTTTTGCAGGTTGAAACATGAGAAAACAGCCAAACCTCTTCATGTTTCAGTTTGCACGTGAAAGCAGCCAAAGTTCTGCAGGGCCAAAGCAGTTTTGCTCGTCGCTGTGAGTCAAGCTTAAAGCAGCTGGATCACAGTGGTTTCAGACCAAACTTGGCAGAAAAAACAGATGAATTTGTGCCTTTTGTTTACTACATTACTTTAGTACTCTTAGTTAATGAATGAAGTATGTTACAGTGTATGCTCTCTGTTATATTGTGTGCACAACTTTGTTCTCATTATTTACGTTTGTTATTGTTTTACAGTGTCTAGGGTTCAGTTGGGAAGATACTACATGATGTTTAAATGCATGCTGCCTTTCTTTACCTCAGAAGAAAAAAGTACTTTGCATACATTTTATTATTGATGGAGTCACATGTGAATA
Source organism: Macquaria australasica (assembly GCA_005408345.1). NCBI lineage: Eukaryota > Metazoa > Chordata > Actinopteri > Centrarchiformes > Percichthyidae > Macquaria > Macquaria australasica. The sequence continues at coordinate 464,658 of SEMN01000216.1, read as the reverse complement.
TTTCTGGGTGGAAAAATGTAAAATGTACAACTGAGAGAGTAGCAAATAGATGGAAAAAACTTCACTTTTTACAAAGCTTTGAGACAATAATATTCTAATTTACTCAGTCTTACAGGTATTTATTAGATGATGTACAGGTCTAAGTGTATTTAATTTGGGGGCATGTAGGATTTTACTTGAATTTTGAATCTTTGTTTACCTTAAATGTGATGATGTTATTTAATGCAAATAGGAATCATGTTTGTTGGCACATGGGTTTTCTGGAGAATCTTTCAGACAAAAAAAACAGTTAATTAGACTGCTGCATTTTGATAAAATCCTGCATGTTTCACAGCTAAAGGGCAACATATTTTCTTCACTACTTCCTTCCAAATCCCCACATTATCAGCAATTTCTATTCATTTTTGTGATTTTGAGTACGTGCATACTGTATCAGGTTGTTGATCATGTCTGGTCGCCTTCAGATCTACTGTCATGACAAGGGATTATACAAAAACTTGCCTGTTTGCTTTATTTACGACACGCTCATCATAATTTGCCTTGGCTTGTGGGACCATATAGCAGCTGCTCATGCTGATACAGTATCCTGATTGTACATGTTGTGATGCTTTTAATGACTCTTTTGGTGACACTAAATTATGTTTCTTAATAATCTTGCAATACACACTGTCCTTTGCTTATATTCTTTTGATTCAGAAATCCTTGTTTTGAGTATGTGTGATGATTACGGGCACCTGTTTAGACAATATGAAATTAATAGTAAAGGGTACATTGAAAAGTAGGCAGTGGGAGCAAAGATTAATAACAGGATACAAGAACAAAAGTCAAATGTTAGTCAAATTATGAAGCAGGTTGGGTTGCAGCAATAAAAGTGTGCAGAATAGCAGCAATTTCAAATTTATTTTCTGTTTTAAAGCTGCAGTCTATTGATTTTCATATTTTTACATGATGTATTTCTTGTTTTAGTGTTGATACTTGGAAGTCCTTTCCTAGTTTACATTTTAACAGGAGGGGATGTCAAACTAAATCTAAATAATCATTCTTGTAGCCTATCTTCTTGTGCAGACCTTCACTGAATCGAACAATATTGAAGCTCCTAATCCTGATTAAACTGGGAGAGTTGAAGGAACATCACAGTCAGGGTTGTGGTTGTAGCCAGGATTTTAGAAATTAGTTCCCTTTTAAGAAGTGTGTCTAAAATTGTCTTTATTCATTTAACTGTATTTTCTATAAATGTGATCTCCCTAAGTAATGGTTTAAAGGCTGTTTCAAAGCTCTGCACATTGCCAGGGAGATAATTCTATATTATTCTGGTGGAAAACACTAAATCCTTTTCAAAATCTCTATCTCTGTCCTAAATAGAGCAGAGATAGAGATATTGAGTCTAAAACTAATATATAATATAATATAATTAGCCTTAAAAGTCCCACTGGGTGTAATTTATGTGTAATTGTATACACACAATGTAGTCATATATATTATATTACTAGATTATAATTATTGATGTATTAATGTGTACAATAATGTTGCAGCTGGTAAAGGTGGGGCTAATTTTAATTACTTTATACACTGCTGGATAGCTTAACCTATAATAATAATAATAATATATCAGTTTATTAGTTGATTCATATTTTGTATTGATAATCTAAATCTGCAAAGTAACCAGTAACTGCATCTATTAAATAAATGTAGTTGAGTATAAAGTACAATATCGGCTTCCAACATGTAGTGGAGTAAAAGTATAAAGTGGCATAAAATGGAAATACTCAAGTAAAGTACAGCTACCTTAAAATTGTACTTGAGTAAATGTACTTAGTTACATTTTATATCAAAACAATACTGTTACTGTCTGTGGTTTCTAATCTTTGGCCCTTTGTTTGGAGGCAGCTTTGTTTTCTCGGTGTGGCGGGCGTGGCCTCGAGTGTGTGACGTAGGTTAATCCCCTCGCAGTGATTGGTTGGATGTGACGTACAGATTTGGCGCCACATTTCCAACAAGGAACGCAAGTAACGCGTCCGACAGCGAACCAAAATAACCCGCTGCTCATGCCACTTTAGCGTCATTTTATCGGGTTTGTGTCATTTAAAAAAAAAAAATTTGAATCGACATTTGTTGAAAATGTTCGTCACGGACATAAGAAAGGAATTTTACGAAGTTGTTGCCAACCAGGTAAGTTGTAACATCAGGTTTAGGCCGGCTAACTTGAACCACGAAAGACTGTTTGCTAACGTTACTTAGCGGATGGGTACGTTATCGTTTCGAGACGCGAAGTGTTTATTTTACACGGTGCAGTTAACTGAACACGACTTTGCCCTCAGAGAGTCGCGCTCCTGGTGGCACCAGACGTCGACGCCCTGTGCGCCTGTAAGATACTACAGGTAAGACGAGGAGCTAACTGGTAGCAAACATTAGCTCCTGCAACCTCTGCTCAGACTCCAAAACCTGGTTTGTGATGGGTTACCTTTTATCATCGGCCAGATCCTGAGGGCACAGGCTGAGATCTCTTAAACCCCTCAAATGAAATATATTATGCGTCCTGCTATATTAGTAACCAGTTCAGTGTTTTGTGTGACTTTGTTAGTAAGTAGCACTCTTCAGCTCTGCCTTATCAACAGTAACTAGAGTAAGTGAGTTATTTGTAATACTACTAACTCAGAGGATCTGTTGAAGCTTGTTAACATAAGAGCATAGTAATTAAATACTCCCAGTTGTGTCTGTTACACTTATGGTCAGCACATTTTAATGGGATGATGTAAAAGCTGCCAAATGTATATGTTGTAGATGCACATGTCTGAGATCAAATTAATGCACACATACATGAAACGCTGATAAAAACGTTTATCTTTATAGTTTAAGGTTTGTCCATAAAGTTGTCTTACTGGCTTCGTTTTCAGTGACACAGTCGCTTAAGATTCAGTGTTCCTGTGTCTTTGTATTTGTCAGTGAGAGGCTAATGATGAGTTAGTACATTAAACATTACAATTGCTGAATCTTTTTTTTGTCTCTTTACCAGGCGCTGTTCCACTGTGACCAGGTCCAGTATACACTTGTGCCAGTTACAGGCTGGCAGGACCTTGGCACTGCCTTCCTTGAACACAAAGAGCAGGTATGATCAAGTCAGACATGAGCTTACACTGTGACAGAAGGATGAACAAGGAAAAACTGTTGAGGTCTGCCACACTGTCACTCTAAACTAAATGTATTATTTTGGTGTGTTGTAGTTCCAGTACTTTGTTCTCATCAACTGCGGGGCAAATGTTGACCTTCTTGAGATGCTGCAGCCAGATGACGACTCCGTCTTCTTCATCTGTGACACTCACCGGCCTGTAGACGTGGTCAATGTCTACAATGACACCCAGGTGATGGATAATGATCAATTCAGCTCAAATTATTGATAATGAAGGAAGCAAACTTGGACAGCGCATAGAATTTTTAATTTTGAATGAGCTGCATCCGTTTGTGTTCATCTTGCACTTGGAAGTTTGTGAGCGATACCATAATATTAAAAAACATCTAAGTGGGAACTGTGCTGCCATGCTTACACTTCTGTAATTTAACATTAAACTCTTATCATCTCGTCCACAGATAAAGCTACTGATCAAACAGGATGATGACCTCAGTGTGCCCTCATATGATGATATCTTTCGAGATGAAGATGATGAGGAAGGAGGTGACTCTGGAAATGAGAGTGATGAAGGCTCAGAGCCCTCTGGGAAACGGAGGAGATTTGATGAAGTACGTATTTAACAGAATGAGAATACACCACTGAAATGAACCAGAACAGTGTTGACTTGACTCTAATGATTGTGTGACCGTGTTGTGATCATGTTGTTGCAGGGGGCAGTTGAGAGGAGAATTGAAAGGCAGCGCGCGAGGAGGGAGTGGGAGGCACGAAGGTGAAGTGTTTTTAAGGAGGTGTAGGGATGGTGTTTGTCATGTAGACATTATAATTTTTAAATGGACACTAATGTTTCACTCATTTCTCAGGAGGGAAATCTTGTTTGACTATGAGCAGTATGAGTATCATGGGACTTCTGTGAGTAGACAGTTTTTCACAACTTTGTTTTTCTTTTTGTATTCTGGAAACCCTAGATGAACATGGAAACTGAATTGGATGATTTGCATGTCTTAAACTTTCACAAAACTGTTAAATTGTAAAAAGGTTTTTATACCTACATACACATTTGAGAGCTCACTATGCATCTGTTTTTATTCCTGAATACACATTTTGTGTCTTTTGTCAGGCTGCAATGATGTTCTTTGAGTTGGCGTGGGTGTTGACTAAAGACACCAAGGACATGCTCTGGTAAGCTGTCTGATAAAATGTTATTTTTTAGTGACATAAACATTGTGGAAACACACAGTGCACTCTACAGATCTTTTTAGATGTCGACAGTTGAGTATTTTTCTTTGCAGGTGGGCCATCATTGGGCTGACAGACCAGTGGGTTCATGATAAAATCACACAGTAAGAAAGTCTTCAATATTTCAAAACACAATTCTCGAAAACATAAATTGATTCCCTTTTTAAACAGGAGGACTCACTGCTGTAGTACAGTCATTCATAGATTTTTGATTCACTATTGGTTACAAGATGTATTTTAGGGCTGCAACTAATGATTATTTTCATTATCAATTAATCGTTTAGTCTATAAAATGTCAAAATTGTGAAAAATGCTCATCACAATTTCCCAGAGCCCAAAGTGACGTCTTCACATTTCTTCTTTTGTCCAACCAACAGTTCAAAACCCAAAGACTCTTCATTTACTGTCACAAATGACAGAGAAAAGCAGCAAATCCTCACACTTAAGAAGCTTGAACCAGCAAATGTTTGACATTTTTGCTTGAAAAATGACTGAAACAATTCATCGATTATCAAAATAGTTGGCAATTAATTTTCTTTTGATCGACTAATCGTTGCAGCTCTAATGTATTTGCTATATTTTTGCATCAAGTTGTTTACCCACACTGAATTATTCTTGTCTGCCTTGTTCCTTTTAGTATGAAGTATGTAACAGACATCGCCTCAATGCAGCGACACGTTTCCCGGCATAACCACCGAAACGAGGATGAGGAGAACTCTCTCTCCATCGACTGTATGAGGATCTCCTTTGAATACGAGTATCCTTCATCCATCTGACATGTTGTCTTTATGGATCTTTGTATCCCAGTTTTTTTTCCACCCATAAGCTATAAGTGTTATAGTGGCAGGAATCACTCATTCAAACTCTGTAACCCTTTTTCTCTGTGAGTTTTCCTTAACCTCCTGCTTCAGCCTTCGTCTAACCCTCTACCAGCACTGGTCCCTGTATGAGAGCATCTGTAATTCCTGTTACACGTCGTGCAGCTTCAAGCTTTGGACGTTAAATGGCCAAAAGAAACTCCAGGAGTTCCTAGCTGACATGGGGTGAGTGCCTAGAACTCAATGCTTTGCGCGTTAACGTCTATCAACAGAAGTGCTAATTTTATTAAATGGAATTCGATGAAAGTCTGTGATCAGAAATAGAGCTGCCTCACTTGTGTTAATGGATGATATTTGCTGATGATCTTTTAACAGGCTACCTCTGAAGCAAGTGAGGCAGAAATTCAACTCCATGGACATGTCAATCAAAGAGAACCTAAGGGACGTCATCGAGGAGTCTTCCAATAAATACGGGTATTAATCTAGAAATAACTTGAAGAAGAAAAGGCTTCACTTGCTGTTACACTCTGATGCATTTATTGACAGCGTGAAATGATTTGTCTCCCCCCCTCCCCCCCCCCCCTCCCTCCATCAGTATGAAGGACATCCGTATCCAGACATTTGGTGTTCACTTTGGCTTTAAGAACCGCTTCCTGGCCAGCGACATGGTGCATGCTACCGCTGCCTTGCTGGAGAGCACGGAGAAAGACGAGAGCGACAGTGACAACTTCATCAAAGCTCTGGACTCTCTTTCCAGGTGTGTAGCAGAAACTTAATTTTAGTTAGACCAAAATCCTGATGCTCTCGCATTTTCTCGAAGATGACCGGGACTCGTGATTTAAAGCTGTAAAATGTCTGTTTATGATCAGATTACAAAAAAACACTTTCTGTCCCCTGCTGGTCTCTTTCTCTGTGTAGGAGTAACCTCGATCGTCTACATTCAGGCATCGATCTGGCTAAGAAGAAGCTGATGGCCATCCAGCAGACTGTAGCCAGCTGCATCTGTACCAACCTCATCCTGTCCCAGGGACCTTTCCTCTACTGCTACCTCATGGAGGTACGAGTGCCTGTATGATCTGCAGGTGTGTGTGTGTGGCTTCTTCTTAACAGTATATCCTTCTCAGCTCAGTACTTCCCTCCTCCTTCTCTTTCATGTGTAGGGAACACCTGATGTGAAGCTCTTTTCTAAACCCATGGCCTTGACTCTGCTCTGCAAGTACCTCCTGAAGGCTTTTGTCCATTCTGTAAGTATCTTATTGACGTGAAACTGGATTCAGACTGTGAAAGAAGAAGCTTTTACTTGCACTGAAAACGCACTGTTGTTGGTGTCACTCTTTCACTCGTGGTGTTCTTGTCGGTTAGACGAGGAATAAGCGCTGCAAACTGCTGCCCCTCATCATGGCTGCTCCCAAGGACGTGGAGAAGGGAACTGTCATTGTTGTGGGAATCCCACCTGAGTCTGAAACATCGGACAAGAAGAAGTAAGAACTCACTTTTTAGATATGTAGGATATAACCCAAAAAATTATGAGCTGAGCTAGGAATATACTTGATAAATAAAAATACCACTTGAAAGTGCAATGTCTTATTTACAAAACTGTTTTAATCACAAATTTGTGTGTAAAAATCTAGTATAGTTTTTGCTACTGACTCTGCAAACCTGCCAACGAGTACATGTCCTTGCCATGTTATGTAATGTTTTGAGATAAGATAATACTTTTCTCTCATATCTTTTGCTGATTTAATCTGTTTCAAGTTGACATTGCAATACTCAAAACATTCAAATCGCCCTTATTCAAATAAACAAAAAACATTTCTCTAGAGTTCAATAATTGCAAGAAAAGATTGATATTTCTTTTGTTTGCTATTAGTGTTGGTATAAAGAAGCGATGGGGTGTTTCCAAGGTCCAAGGTGATGTCCAAAACCCAAAGAGATGCAATTTACAGTGATATAAAATAGAGAAAAGTCTTCACATTGGAGACACTGACACCAGAGAATAGTTGGTGTTTTTGCTAATCAGCTAATTGTTGCGGCTGTCATATGTATTTTGTATTGTATGCAGTAAAAATTGCCTCATTCCCTCAACCCTTATCCCTTTCTCTGTACTCTATAAGTTTCTTTGGTCGAGCATTTGAGAAAGCTTCAGAGAGCACCAGCTCCAGAACTCTTCATGACAACTTCGATACTTCAGGTAAGTGATTTTGTCATTTACTTTTCTAATTTGCTGTTATATGGGGAGTTGTCCGTCTCTTCATCAGACACTAGGTGGCAGCCTTGTCTTCATTTCTTTTAGAGCTTCAATTATCAAAACTCAAGAATCAAGACAGTTGAGCACATTGGGCATCATGAAACAAATATTAATTGAGGTTGTTGTCACTATCTGCAATGTAACTTCACATCATGTTCTGTTCCTGTCGCAAACATTTATCCCAAACGACCTCCAGATACAAGATATTCGTTTTGTTCAGAAATTATGTGCAGAAAAACTCCCCAAAGAAAACATTTTGCCAGCTGATGGATGTGTACACTCTTTCTTTGTGTCTTTATTAATTCTTACTTGTGTTTTCTTCCTCTGCAGTCATTGAACTGAAGACGGAGGACCGGAGCAAGTTTCTGGATGCACTCATCACCCTCTTGTCATGAGAGGGAATGTGAGTCCAAGTTCTTGGTTTGAGTCTTGAACAGTGTGCTGCTGCTGTTCAGTTAGACGTGACTGAAATTAATCAGCCGCGACGTGTACAGTGTCACCAGTACAAGACCTTTATCCGTGATTTAACTTTTTGTATGTATATTGTACAGTCTTTTTGTAAATGTGTGGAAGTCTTATTTTTGCTTTTAAATTCTTGTCATTTGTCTTTTATTCCTGTCTATGTATGTGAGTGGTTCATCACATTTTTAAACATGTTTAATAAATCAAGTAAATTACTTAAATGTTTTGGTCATTAAGAGTATCAAGTACAGTTATTGTTTCTAGTTTGTTTTTTTTGTTGTTGTTTTTTTATATGAGAGCTGTGAAATGTAGGAAACTACTGTACCTCTTTAGTCTTATATATATATATATATATATATATATATATATATATATATATATATATATATATATATATATATATATATATATATATATATATATATATATATGAATGACTCTACCTTCACTTTTTTGATTCATATTATTAGCAGGTACTATTATTATACAAAATGTACATTTTATATAGTATAAAAAGATATTTTTATACACGCCTTTTTATATTTTTGTCATACTTTTGCTGCCAAGTCTCCTAATGGGATTACCTGTTTTCATTCACTTTATTTAGCAGAATAGATGCTGGCTGCTGTCAGATATTAGACAGTAGTTAAATCACAAGCTAATTTCAAATACTCCATGTCACCTTTTTCATTTCCTAACCACTGTTCAGTGGTCTAGACAGAAAATGTCTTGGAGGTAAGGCATTTTGTTCGTTAAATGTAAAAGACCACAATGCTAAGAGAATGTGACTCATGCGACGTAAGTTGAAACTGACATCCTTTTAATGTTTCTGCAACAAGGAACTTTGACGTGACGATATATCCTGCCTTTCAGTAAAAGACGGCCCAGCGTATAACAGGTGGAAATAAGAAAAAAGAAGTTTTTCTTAACATTTAGAGCTAAAGTAGCACAAATTTCTTTTCCAAGTTCTTCTCCCCTAAAATCAATTTTGAAATCTCAACTCAGGTTATCTGCCAATACCAAGTATTGATCCGATATAGGTGGTTCCCCCCCCCCCCCCCAAATGTAAAATCTGTATACCTCCATTAGTTGGAATCATTTTTACATAATGTAACATGAGACCAGGGACTGCTGTGTCGCTACAAATGAGTTGGCAAGGGCCAATGTGACTGTGTAGCATAAACAATGAATTATTATAATGACATTGACAAAGAAACTGTGTCTGATACCTGATTCACTTAATAAGATCATTATTGGCACCGATTAAGATCCAGCTTGTCGGATCAGTGCATCCAACTCTTATCAGCGCTTCCACTTCAGTCAGTCAACTCACTTAGGTGCTGTACTAACAGAAAAGACTTTCAATCATACCGATAGTCTCGAAAAACATAGAAACACCTGTTAGCAGCTGCCATGACAGGTGGCAGAGGGGTGAGCAATTCAACCACTTTCAACTTTCTTCATTCATTCAAAGCAGGCCCCCATACTGAATTATTCCACAAGGAAAAACAAAATTATGATTTATGATTATGATTTTTGATGGTCTCAAAAAGACTACAAGGACCTAATCTATTAGTCAAAAGGAAGTCAAACTTTCTCTCGTCATAAAACAAAGATCTGGCACAATGTTGGCTGTTGGCAGTCACAGCCGGCCTGGGCAGAGAGAGTGATCCAAACTGATTACAGTCTTTTCATCTTGATCCAATCTTTTGTTTTGCCGACGCACAACTTCGAAAGCACAACAGCTCTTACTGTATTTCTGAGACTTCTTGTAAAAGCACTGAGGTTTAATGAACTTCTCCGGAGCTCAGCCCGCTCCTGTGGGTCAAAGGCGAGGACTGCTACCTTGGCCCAAATTGGGGAATGTAGGCCAGGCCTCCTGGTGGTGATTTGCTGCTGGCCCAGAACGAGCGACTGGAAATGTGGGGCCCGAGCTGCTCTCTGTGGGGCAATTAAGATCCTTATCACTCTTGGATCAGGATGAAGTCATGATCTTGAGAGCGAAGGGTGTTTGGTTGGTTTTGTACAGGAAAGTGCGGACTGACTGGCAACAGTGGGACTGTAACGTGCCGTGATCTGCATCGAGCTGCAGGAAGGGATGTTAATGCAAATGTTCTTATTGTCACCAGTGGAGGTTGTGTGCGTCATCGCTGCTTCCAATTTACTTCCATTATGATATTGTTTACAGTCTCAGCAGAGTGATGTTATCCAGGAGAAATAATGCCCCCTGAGGAAGCAGTTAGTAGAAATACAGAAATTCTATGGAAGACAGATTTATATCATTAACAGGCCAGAGAAACTGTTTATTTTTTAGAGACATGGAGTGCTGATAAATTCATCTTCAACTGCCTCTGTTTTTTTCACTTTTATCTCTTTTTAGCCTCTCGTTTTTTGTTTCTGGTGAGTTTTTAACATGTTGTATTTGGATGAGAAAACTCTGATAGCTGCTCTGGAGCTTTTGATTACTTCACATGATCTTCATCAGCAGATGGAGTTGTCAGGAAATTGTAGCTGTTCAAATATTCTAAGCACTTTTTAAGGCCTTCGTGTTCGCTACAGATCTGAGGTTCAAAGTTCACTCTTCACCTTGGAAACAGCAGTTGAAACAATTTCACCACAAGGTCCATTTAGTAGCTGTTTTGACGTGTTCTCTGCTTTTAAACCAACATGGAAGAGAAGTCTTTAAACCAAGACAATTTAACTTTTGCTAAACAGCGGCCACAAGTGGCTATTATATTGCACAATTTGGCATGAGGTATTTACTTTCTGTTTTGCTTTTCTTTTTTTACCCTCATTTAACCAGAGGAGTCTCATTGAGATAAAGAATCTCTCTTGTGATAAAACCACTGGACTGTTTATCTCTGACATGCTAAAATGTCGTACAACAGTGGCACAAATAAAGTGGAATCACAGAGTCGTTGAACGGATCAAGTAATGTCCATTACACAGCAATATCTATCTAATGTTTGCTAACAGTAGCCACCATGAGCTACTGGTCACACCAGACCAAGTGAGGCTGTAGCAAGTGTGTATTTTATTGCTTGTAATTCAACTTTTAATTTCTAAGAGGACAATTGTGTCATTTCTTCTTTCAAAAGCTGCATAGTCTTACTTTAAAGTGCTATTTGAAAATATAATTCCTCGACAACTGGGCAAAATCCTGATGCTGATGAAGATCATGTAATATGATCAAAAGCTTGCAAACTGCTACTAAATGGAGCTTGTAGTGAGATTGTTTTCTCATCTGCTGTTTCCGAGGCCAAGAATGAACTTTGAGCCTCATGTTTTTAATTAGTTTTAGTTTAGTTTTCCTCTGTGTTCTGATATGTTTTTCAAGAAAACATCATAGAAATGGTCTTCTCTTTGTTGTCTGTTAAGGACAGTTTCAATCATCTGACACTTACCTGGTCAGTGAGCAGAGACACGGTGGTGGCATCAGTCAGAGATCCACCTGTTCAGCCCATCATTTGGCCTTCTACCCCTCAGCCATCAATCACTTTGCTCTCCATCCCCCCTCTTGCACCTCTGGTGAAGTGGGGCCACTGCCCTTTCCGCTGCTCTGCATCCGAGGAATGTGGCATGCAACACACACACACACACACTCAGGGAAACATACCCCCAAAGGAAGGATCGTACAGCCGATGTGTACATGTTTTTGAAGGCCTCACGCTCGTCAGGGGTGAGCTGCTTAGTGGAGCTTTAGGGGATGTTCGTGGGTGTAATGATGCGGTGATGGAGGGCCGATACAGTATTTTCTAGACTGTATTCTCTATTCTATCTCTATTAAAAGTCTTGTAACTTTTACATTCATTAATATCGTTGTTGACTGTATTTTTTTCTCAAAATCACTTAACTAATTGAAAATATTAGATAGCCAATACAGTTTGGTACAGAGTGCAGCCCGACTGATACTGGATTTTTGAGACAAATACGGATATTGATATTTGAGTTACATAAATCTTACCCTATATCAGCTTCAATTAATTTTTTGAAAATGTAAACACATAACACATAAAACAAGTATGGGGGGGTATTTTTCAAAAATATTTGTAATAAGACAAATAGATGAATCACTTTGGTAATATCAACTATTTTTTTGGTGCCACCTGCTGCACAAAAACAGTCTTTAACCGCTATAGTGTGGTTATGTGTAAATAAAATCTTGTGTGAATTTACTTAGTTACTTAAACATTGACTTATTGCAGCCAGGACATTTATCTTTACCGGTGCTGCTGACTGAAGTTGAATTCTTGCACCCTCTCACTAGAGGAAGTCTTGTAATGTTTCCCGAGAAGACTTAAGACGTATTGTTCCACTTCCTTTTTCTCTTTCTAAGACGGTTTCAGTTGTTTTCATCTGTCGTGCCTCTGTCCCTAACAATCTCAGATTCCAGATAGGATTAGCTTTACTGGACAGCCAGAGACAAAAGAACTACAGCTGACTGTTTCTGCTCATAAAAGGATGCTCTCACATACACATATATCTATAAACACACACACACACACAGGCTCAGTATTATGGTAAATCACATAAACTTCATATACAAACTTACATTTCACTAAAATCATCAAAATCAATAGCAACATCCTCGCTTCAAACCTGTATTTTCTGCCCTGCTGCTGCTGGTAGCTTCATGTCAGCCTGTCAGCCAGCCCACAGATGCCCTTAATGATCCCTAACCCCTGTGACCTTTAACCCCTCGAGCCCTCTCACAGTTGGGGTGTTATTCCCTGATTCCGTGTTTTCTCTTCTATTGTTTTAAAGTGCTTTCAGGCAAAGGAGATTAGTATTGCCTGGAAAAAAATATGCATGAATTTGATACTTACTGATGTTATTGAACTCCTGTTTGAAATGTAGTGAAGTAGAAGTAGAAAGTAGCATGAAATGGTAATACTCAAGTAAAGTACATGTCAAAATTGTACTTGTTTACACTCCACCACTGCTTAGAACTATATATTTTGATACAGGGACCCTCTTCAAGACCTCAAGATAAGGTAATAAAGCAGGTCTTTATCATGCCAGTTAAGTTTGTGCTTTAGCACTCCATATTCCAATATTTTAAAACAAAATTACAGTTACCACAAACCAACACACACAGTTACACACAGGGCTTTTAGGGCTCCTGGGGGTCTGGGCAGTTGTACACTTTGGTAATCCAGCTTTATAAACTATCAGTGATGTGCCTTGGATGAGCAGACTCTAGAGATTGTTGCTTTGTGTATTTAAGATGGAGTATGTTTATGTGTAAATATGTTTTCTACACAGCCACAGTGGGGAAAAACCCCCAGCTGGCATGTCATTCACATTAAATGTAGGTTATGCAGACACTGGGATGCCAGGGAGGAACACTGCACAACAGCTTCATTCTGCAGTCGGGTGTGATGAGGGTGTTTTTTTTTTTTTTTTCATTCATTCGTTCTCAGTGGTAGGTGGCTCAGTCATGCTAGACTCCTTTTAGTGGATGACATGCACTACAACTTTCATTCTTGAAAATAGTCTGCGGTCTCATGCTCAGAGACAGAAAAGATAGTTTTTGTTTTTGTTTTTTTGTTATAAATAGGTTCTTCAGCGGTTCTGAAAATAGCAAGCAAGAGTTTTCCTGCAAGATGCAATTAGTGTGGAAACAATACTGATCCTGTTTGTGCTTTAGGCAGGCTGTTTGTGTACTTAGCCGCTGATTGCCATATCCTACGTTAATGTGAGAGTCCAAATTACCAGTAGAGGCTACTGCTTGAAGCAACACCACCTGTGCCACTGTGCTTAAACTGCCCTTTATGTTCGAGGAGTTTTTTCCCCCGTTCGCCCCAGAGAGGAGAGACTGATATCACATACGATTTGATAACCATGCCAAATCAGAAATGTCTCCTGTTCCCGCCCAGACATTCCTCATGCTGCCAGGCCTCCTCTTCATCTCAGCAGAGGGCTGTCATTCACCGCTTTGTCTGGTCCAACTTACCTACGTGTGTGAGAGAGAGAGAGAGTGAGTATCTGTGCAAGTTAACACATGCTTTTACATGTCTGTCCATGTATCTATTAAAAATGGCCTCGTGATGATCTACTGTATGGAACCATGATCTCACTCAGACAGGCATGAAAGGAGTTGAGCGTACTCCCTGTTTCAACTTCTCCTCTGTCATATTTTTGAGATAAAGCCTTCACTTTGCACTCTATTTAACACTCTGTTAAGAAAACACTTCATCTGTTGCTGTAAAACTTGTTGGCTTTTCTCAAATTACACATCAATACTTAAATATTATGTAGTTTTGGGGAATGTTTGATTGAATATTTGGCAGCACGTTCTATAAATATTAAGGTTATGTTAGGCAATGTTTAAGTGTGTGAGCCTCCAATTGTATATTAATGCAAGGTCACTAATAATATTAGTGACCTTGCATTAAAAAGCAATATTCCACTTAGACGCTTGCTATTCGATTTACAACCTTGAGGCTTTAAACCTGCAATAACTGATTTTTTTTTTTGGCCACTTGGGGGCAAAAGAAATCAAGTCGTGAACACAAGCCGTGAAGACAACAATGACATTTTTTTAGGTTTTAAGTTGTTATGGTGAACTTGGTAGCGAACGTGGTATATTGACCGCATACTTGTTGTATAGTAATAGTGTTTACTTATGCTGGATGGACCTCTGTGAACAGGTTTGAGTTCAAGGGTCGTAAGTGGTGCATGCGCACTCGGCTCCCTCTGTAATGTGTAAGATGGCCCAGTAAAAGTTCATGAACGCCACCTCTGCATCTGCCTCGTCAATATACCACAAAACAGTTGCTTATTTACACTTCCAGCAGTTACAGAGCAACATTATCATTCATTTGGAGTCATGTTTCTGAACACCTAATGAAGTCTAATATTAACTCTCTTTTACCTCTGTGTTTGGTCTCCACCAACTCCTGAGGGAAATATCCCACTCTTTAGCTGCTTAATGCTCCACTACATTCACCAGCTAGTCACTAACTGTCTCTGTCTGGGTGTTTTGGGATGGACAGGTAGTGTACAGTAGGTTTTAAGAGCTTTTTTGCTGAAAACAGCCGCTTGTAACAGCTGAAAACGATGCTACGAGATCGGTGAGAGTGAACCAAAACAGTAAAGCTGTGGGCCGGACAGCTGAACAATGAGCTGAAACTCACTATAAAGCTCTGCAAAGCCGAGGTGAGCTGCAGATTCTCTGTAGGTTCCTCACTACGAGTGACCCCTGATGTGTGTGTGAAATGTTATTCACATGTGATAAAAAGGTGAACTGTATTTCACATGCTGTTGATGTCCTATGTAAACCATGTATCTCCATAATGCCACCTTGTCATGAGCAAAGAAAACAACCTTGTTTTCAGTTCATTGCATTTTTCTGATAATCCACTGGGTTTTTAAATGGTTTATTTAGCTTAAGGAGTAGTTGAATTTTCTTGACCCTTAAAGGAAACTTATCCCTTAAGTTTATCTGAAAAAAAATCAAAGATTGGAGGTACATTGTTTTCATTGGACAGGGACTAGGATACATTTCTGTGTGTTTTTTTGTGAGGGTTAAATCAAACTGACCAAAAAGATATGTGACCAAACAAATTAAAGTTTACATGCTTGTAGAGTGCAGACATATGAATTCCCATGTGTGTGTGTGTGTGTGTGTGTGTATCTTTGGGAGTGCTTTAACCCGACCACCAAACTTAATACACACACACACACTCCACCCCTCCTCCTCCTCCTCCTCTCCCACACCCTCCCATGTTCCTTCCTGTTTTCTGTTCCGCTGTCCGCTGTACAGGAAGCCTGGTCGTGCTACTGGGCTGCGACAAAAACTCGTGAGTCACCAAGCCGTAAACTTTGTGGACATGCGGGGGGAAAAAAAACTTTTTTTTTTTTTTCTGATCTTCATCTCTCACCTCTAACCAGGCCTTACATTGTTTCTCAAACAAATGGCTCATAGGGTCTTTAACTCTGTATACAAAGCCACATTTGTCCTCCACGTTTAACCACCTGCTGACTCTTGGCTTTACTATCTGGGAGTAAGCTCCATCCAGCTGGGACGTCTGTATGCACCTGCTGGCTCTGATGTAAGTCTGAGTCAATCAATAAAAACATTAATTAAGTCTCCTTTATTTTGTGACTCATGTGCACTGCTATATTTATCCTTGCTTTGAAGAATCAATGTCATTATATGAAATTAAAACTTCAAATTGGCAAACTTTCCATAAGCTGACCGTGTAGCCGGTTATTTGCCGTTGTGAGGAGCTTGGGGGTTGAGGCTTGTGACCCCTATCAAATGCGGGGGATTCTGCTTCGATGAGATCATGGCTGGTCAGTCGAGGGAAGAGACCTGAGGCCAGATTCAGAGTTCAAAGTTCATGTCATGAGAAGCGACTCTCCAGCCCGGCCCAGCCTCCAGAAAAAAATGCGCAGCCCTCACAGGCAGCAGCACAAATCTGAAATCAGTACGCAGCCTCTGACCGACTCCTGACATGACCTTAACCGTGTGCCCCTCGCTCCGCAGGGCTGAGGGAGGTCAAGTTTAGAGGTCAGAATGGTTCTCTGTGTGTTATGTCATCTATCTCTACGAGACATTTTTGTGATATCAGCAACATCCCTGACATTTATTTCTCATTTGTTTATATTCCTCTTTTTACTCCCTTTGTCCATAGGAAGTGTTTGTGTTTCCAACATTTATGGCAACACTTGCTCTTAAAATGAAACACAATGAAACAAATGTGTTTCTGCTGTCACGGCTCTTTTTGCAGCCACCATTACAGGCTTTAAGTAAATCCCTCCTTCATTATCTAGACTGCTGTGCATATGCTATGTGTGTGTGGTGTGTGTGTGTGTGTGTGTCCATGCTTGCTGGAATGTCTGCTGGCCAGGCCTTTTATTAGGCTCATCCATACCACCACATTATAGGCTCCCGTAACCAGGCAACTGCAGGTTCTGGCTGGTTACCATGGTGAGCACCCATTGAGTGACGTCGCTGGCCCTGTTTGCCTCTCTCCTCATTGGAATGAGGGCCTTTTTAAAGGTGCACCCCCCACCCCCCAACTCTTTCTACAAACACACATACACTCACTTAACCCCTTGCTCACACACACCCCCACACACACCCTGCGCTTCGTCACCCTCTGTGTGGTGACTAGAGGAGTGGAACTAACAATCCGACAAAAACATCTCACTGAGGCAGACCAGACTGGACCTTCCAGGGAGTGTCTTTGTGTAGAAAAACCCATACAGACCCCAAAGTGGGAACGCCTACTGTAGGCAACTGTACTGCGAGTGCTGGGCAAAACTGACAAAATCACATGTCACAGTATTCTTAGCTTGATACCTTTACCTCATCTAGTCATACAGACGCATTTCACTCAGTTACAACAATCTAACAAGTTTGAAAAACAACTCTCAACTGCACTGAAGCCCTGCAGTATTTAAGGTGTATCATAATACTTAAGCATGAAAGTTGGGATGCAAGTTAGTTATTGTCATTACCAATTACTTTCTCAATTAATTGATAATTCTTTGTTCGTGTTAGGTGATAGAAAATTAAAAAATGCCCTTTTTTAAATAATTTCCCAGAGCCCAAGTTAACAAATTGCTTGTTTTGTTCAACCATTCAGTTTAACATCAAAGAATACTAATAAACTAGCAAATATTCACATTTGAGAAGCTAGAACCAGTGAATTTTTGCTATTTTTGACTTTTAATAACTTAAACGAATGTGCAGATTGATCTACTAACTGATTAATAGACTTATCGTTTCAACTCTATATGAAGGATCATTCTTGACCTTGCAAATATGAAACATGTAGTTTATAATTATGATATAATTTGACAAAACAACCCCAACCCAAGCCACGCTTTCTGGTTGTTGTTTTTTTGCAGACCTTTCATCCAAAATCACATGGTCATCAGCACATAGTTTGCTCATTTGAATTTCACAACTACAACTTGTAAGTGGACCTTGAGTTGAAATTGATTTTTCAAACTACTATTTCCAAGGTCAAGAATAATTAGGCAAAAACAGATGCAAAGTCCTAAAAGTGCTATAAAATCATAAGAGCTACTGAGCTTGCATGTTAACAGAGCCATCTCCATGACAACTGAGCAGTGGTACTGCTCAGCAGTGTAACTCAAGTACTGTACTTCAGTACAATTTTGAGGTACTTGTACTTTACTTGAGTATTTCCATTTTATGCTACTTTATACTTCTACTCCACTACATTTTGCAGGAAAATATTGTACTTTTTACTCCACTACATTTATTTGATAGCTTTAGTTACTGGTTACTTTGCAGATTCTGATTATTAATACAAAATATAAATCAACTTATCAATTATGATATAATATTATAGGTTGAGTAAGATTTTGAATGCAGGACTTTTACTTGTAACTGAGTATTTCTACACTGTGGTATTGCTACCTTTACTCAAGTAAAATATCTGAATACTTCTTCCACCACTGCAACTGAGCAAACTCCATCCACCGATGAAGACCGTGTGATATGGTTGAAAGCTCTGGAAAAATGATTGTACCGTATAGTGGACCACCGAGTCGGGATTGTTTTATCAAACCTGTATCATGATAACCAAAATTTCAGAGACTTGTCAATCAATATTGTGTTCCATGTGCAGCTGGTCAAATGTAAAATATAGTAAATGGGCCGGGGTATTTGTTTTCTGGTAGATAATAAAACTACTGTTGAATAAAAACTGATGATTGACATTTTATTAGAGGTCTTGTGGAGTTCAGTGATCACACACTCCCCTGCCTGAGTTCAGACTTTCTGCATGGCCATATTTTCAACTTTTAAGAGGGCATATGACCTGCTAAGATTCTTAAGTGACCAGCAAAACAAGTATGGATAAGCTTTTGTAATCCAGTCACAGTTTTAAATCAGAGGACTGTTAATCATAGAAATCTCTTGTGTTATTGTGTTTTTCTATTGTTATCACAAGTTAAACAATACTGAGTCTTTAATGCTTTTATCACAATAATGCACATCATCGCCAGTGTGTGGATAAATGTGTTGCCCATGAAGCAGCTGTGGATAAACTAATTGCTTCAAAGTGATGGTGTGTAATCTTTTGTCGTGAAGCCCATCTATCTTAGCATCGCCCTCATGGAGGAAGATGGGGTTATGGTGACTAATGAATGGGGTGACTTGCGTGAAGACGATTCCAGCAACTTCTCCATAGCTCCAATTTGAACGCCTTTCAATGACTGCGGACGAGGAAGGGTGGGGGGTGGTCTGAAAGGGGGTGGTGGTGGAGGGGGTTGTGGAGTATTGTGAGTTGAACAGCAGAGTCCCACTCTAGCTGAATGGGCATTGTCATCTGGATTTCTATGGCTAACCAAAATACTTTCTCCCGCCGTGGGGGTTTATGGATTCATGGTGGGAACGGCATGCATTACGCACAAACGTGCAGGGCACTCTTGCCTCTGCACACCATCACAACTCGGTTGTCAGTTGTTTTGTTTAAGAACACACGTTAACTAAAGTTTTCAGACAATATACTAAGTTTAATCTTAATAAAATGGAACAATATTGCATCTTCTTATACACGAATAATGAATCATTACATCAAACGTCAACAAAACAGCAGAAAACAAAGTTTATTTCCTTGAAAGTTTTGAAAAGAAAAGACTTCCTGCAGTGACAATGATGCAAAAACGTTGCAGGTGCTCAGTGCGGCTGAATAACGGACTGTAACATTTCATGTTATAGAGCACAGGCTCTCCGGACTCTACAGGTCCAAAATTAGACTGCAAACTTCAAAGTCTCCGCTGAGCAACACAAAAGCCTGTACGAGATTTATTAGGTCTTTAACATGCCTACACTTTTCTTCGTCGTTCTTTATTGCTATTGGACATTGTTGGAGTCCTCAACATGTCGGCGTAGTTCCACTAAAGGAAATGGGTCTTTGAATGTGTGGGAGTGCAATAATTCTCAGTTACTGTAAAAGTTTGTGCTGACAATGCACATCAAGGCAAAATAACAGCGTATAGCCTATATTCAATGGCAAGAGTTCCCCTAGAAAAGAAAAAAAACTTTGCAGATACAACGGTAAACAATTCAAAATACTAATAATTTCGAAGACTTACAAAAGCAGGTACCTAACAAAGATACTCCTTTTTCTCGTGAGCTACCTCTTGTTGTTGATAGTCTTTTTTAATCTCCTGTAGATACAAAAAGGATTTGAGAATTTGTGGTCCGAGCGTATTGAAGGGCCAGTGTAAAAACAGCAGAGGTGCTTCCATTGATTTTCAAAGTTCAGATTTAAAAAAAACAAAAAAACAAAAAACTGCAGGTGCAAAGATAACGTCCGTGAAAAAAACAGTTTTTCAAAAGCTGCAGGACACTTTTACGCACCGCTTGCTGTGAGCCACATAGCTACACATAATTCCTCTTGTCATAGTCCCCGTTCTGCGTGGTTCTCTTGGTCGGTGCGTATTTTACCGAGTATCCTGAATTCCCGCTGGAGGGACAGGAGCAGCACAGCAGCGCTCCTCCGATCAACAGCAGCGCTGAGGCCGCCCAGCCGATGTAGAGCGCAGCGCCGATCTCCCTCTTCTTGGATGCGGGCACCTGTGGGTTGTAGAAGTCCGATATGATGTTGTTGGCCATCCAGCAGAGAGGCACCATCACAAACAGACCGCTGACGATGAAGATGACCCCTCCGGCGTTCACCACCCGGGCTTTGACGTTCTCAGCGCGGAGGCAGTTGGTGCACTGCGCCCCTGCAATGACAACCATGAGCCCCAGCACGCCCATCACCGAGGAAATGATGGTGAGCGCTCTGGCAGCCTGCAGGTCGTGGCTGAGGGCGAGGACGGAGTCGTGCACCTTGCACTGCATCTGGCCCGTACTCTGCACCACACACGACATCCACAAGCCGTCCCAGATCGTCTGAGCCACCACGATGTTGGCTTCGATGAAAGCCGTCACCTTCCACATGGGCAGCCCGCACGAAACCATCACCAGGAGCGAGCCAATTAGGCACAGCGATAGTCCCAGGATCTCCAGTCCGGCCGACACCATTTTCGCTCTTTATGTTCAATCAAGTCTGTCTGTGAAGCTTTTCAAACTCTCTCCTACTTTCTCTTCTTGAGAGCAAGGTGTATTTCTGCTCTTTATTTCTCCGTTCTCGCCTCGATGTACAGGAGCGTCAATCGTTAGCTGCGCATCACTCACCACATTTACTGATGTAAGAGACAGCAGCTCTCAGTCTCTTTGTTAGTGAGGGGATGTGAAAACAACTGGAATCACAGTAGCACCGGACCACGAATATCTGCTGGGGTGGGGGTGTAGGGACTCGAGGAGAAACTTTCCTCCAATCAGCTGTCGCCGCATCCTCATGGGACCAATGAAAACGCAGGGAAGTTGTGAGGCTAAATAAAGCGGTCCAGAGCGCATTGTGCGTTTGAACAGTTATTTACCATGAATAGAGGGGGGCAGGAGAGAGGGTGAAGGCGCACGGGGGGTGTTTTAAGGGTATGGAGCAGCAAAAATGCAGTGGTTGAATGAATCAGGGCACACTGATTTTTCTGACATGGCTAATGCCTCTTGTCTGTGGTATAGGTTACATATAGTAGGCTATGGTGACAATTTCACACCCATTATGATATGTATGATTAATTGGCTGTCTTAAAATGCCAGAAAAGAAGAAAGAAAAGAAAAAACATATTATGTTAATTTTAAATACATTCTCTTTAATTTGAAGCAGTTTTAAGAGACGGATCCTCTGCCTTTCTGACTCTACAGGTAAAAATGAGTCTGTTTCTGTTGTTTCCCCTTTGATTTGAACGATTTACCATCACACAAATCACGATTTTTTCCCCATCCAAATAGTCTTTATTTCATTCTTGAAATCAACTTGCTCTTGCCTTTAATGATTATTTTTATACTCATAAATTCATAGCAATGGTTTTGTGATTATTGTTGTTTTTGTTTTTTATTTGCTATGTACTTCTACCATCTTCTTGTGTATGTTTTTTTATATATATTTTTATTTTTTTGGATGGGATGGGGGGTTATACACCACCCACAGTAAAGAATAATTTGTGAAATGTAGTTACTTGTTAGGACCCTTATTGTAAACAATAAATGTTTTTAAATGTATACTAGAAATATCCTGTCCAATGCCCTTGATGGTGCTTTCATACAGGTCTATTTAAATGTCTATAAAGAAAATGAGCATAGCCTGTACATTTACTCCAGGACATGCTTTAGGTAATATATTTTGAGTTGAAAGAGGTTTTTACTTGGCACTATCATAATGTAAAAACACTTTGCTAAAAGTTAAAGTCATGCATTCAAATTATTATTCAAGTTTCACTAGTCTCAAACAATTAATTTTAAATAATTTTAAATGCCTTATTTGCTATAATATCCATCCATAGTCTATAACAACATTTTAAAAGCTCATAGGCTGTGTTTTGTTTGCAAAAAATCTGTAAAGTAATGACTGACTGGCAATGCAATGCAAATAGAGGACGTAAAATCTTACAAAATGTGTAAATATTTAAGAATAGTAGGCCTACTTACTTTCCACCACTGGATAGCAGATTATAATTTAGGATATCCAGTGGATTTAAATGGTTCATGGACAATTTTTGGTCATAATATAGGGCTAATGTATTCTGAAATATAGAAACATAATTTGACCTGCAATCAACATCAAATGTATTTTTTCACTTATTACAGTCTGGCAACTGGAGTTTGTCTGTTTTAAATGGACAATTTATATCATGCATTATTATATAGTTCGACAGTATATTAAACATTTCCCACGAAGTTATGAGTCGACGGGCAGAAGAACCGTTACTAGGGCGAATTGTTAAAGAAACTGTAACACTTAGGCAGCCATGTTGGATCCAACAAGGAATGATGTTTGGCGGGTCAGCCGCCCTGACCGTTGAGCCGCAATGGCGTCAGTGGGCGCCACTGACGCCCACTAGATAACCGTTGGAATTAAAAGCTTCAGGGACAAGGGCGGACTCACTGGGACGGTTTCCGGGTTTCCCTTCCTGGGCTGGGACAGCGGCAAGAGGCAAAAAGCTCCTGTTGATTAACAATATTTCAAAGTTACGCTCAGGTAAGGCACTGCTCGGTGGTTTGATGTTTTTCGTTTGTTTTTTACAAACTGTTTGAGTGAGACGGAGCACGGGGAAGGAGACGCGCAGAGAGTCAGTTGAAGCCTAGCTGGCAACATGACACCAGCCGCGGTAACAACTGGTGCTTGCTAAAGTTTGACATGTAACGTTGACAAAGTTTCACTGCTGTATTACACTTAAATTCGGTTTATCAAAACAGTTTTTAAAGAGGAAATAAAAGTTCAAGGAGCTACGGTATTTAACTAAGCTGCGTACGTACAAATTATAATGTCATTGTCTCAGTTGATGTTTGGTAAACTCAGTCAGTGTCTGACAGACTGGGTGTGGTGGACGTCAATTTACAGAACCAGAGGCCTTCACACGTTTCAAACTCCCCTTGCCAGACTGAAGCATTGTTTTATATTCTTCCTAATTATTCGACAGAAATGTCCCAAGTAAACATTTCCTCCTCTCCGTGTTTTCCAAAGAGTGATGATGGCCCACTACCTTTTTTGAAAACACTCACGTATTGTCCCATTGTCCCAGTTCATGCTTGATGACTGCAGGGGAACTCTGTACACTTCAGTGGGCCTACATGTCCTAAATCAGAAACATAAACTCTGCATCAGATGTGCCATTCACACCATTGACTTTCACAAATTTCCTGTAAATCCCTCTTGTTTAACATTCCTGAACTCTAAAATCACTTTCTAACATCCGATTAATCCTTGACCTTTTGATTGTAAAATACATTTGCGCAAAATAAATTTCGTGTTTAGACAACTTCACAATAACAGTGGGAAACAATAACATATTCTCATTATGTGTCTGTCCAAGATGTGGCTTAGGGCCACTATTGAAGAATTATCATCCATCTTTGCTGTGTTTTTGGCTCAGTGAAAACATGCATATTTCACTTCCTTTCTTGCTGAGTGAGAAACACTATGGGCACGATGGCAGACTGTGTGGGCTGTAATCTCGGGCTGGCTGCTGCCCCTTACTTCAGGAACAACATAGGTTTTTTACCCAGCTAGACACAGATCAGTTTGCTTCCAGAAGGACAACATCTCTTGGTACTGAAAGACGTCCCAGGCCTCTGATCCAGCACCTTCACCGCTCTCTGACCTTTCCCCTTCCTGCGACCTTACCTCACAAACTCTGGCCGGCACAGGAGCGCCAGAGAAGACATCTGTCTGACACTATAAACTACAAGGGGATGTTTCCTCCCGTTTTGCACCGTGGTGTGAATGGAAAAACAAAACTTGATTCACATTGACAGACCCAAGTGGACCCGAACCATTGTGTCAGAGATTTGAATGATGATATCACACAGCAGGATACCTTTGTTCACCAGACTGTGTGCAAAAAAAACTTGGTGAAGAAATGCACGTTTGAAGTAACTTTGATCCCTACAAGTACAGGAAAGCAGTCATACTTTGACCCACTGTATCCTGTAGTCAGTCATGTAAACTAAATGTAGGTGTAATGAGGTTGTGATGACCTCTATTTAGGGCCGCAACTAATGCTTATTTTCACAATTGAATAATCTGTTGCAGGGTTGGGTGACATGGATAAAATCTTCATAATTTTATTTCATAATAATATATATTGTTGTGAAATTCAACTAAGAAACCATTTATAGATAAAATAAATGGATATAGATATGTCTGCCTCTAGTGAATACAGAAGCAAATTAAATACCCGACAAATCAAGGCACCCACAATGTAAATTTTAAGAGATAATAAAGGGATAGCTACCTAGGTATTAACGATATGGCAACATCTCTTACTGTAGACACATTTTGTCTCACAATATTATCTTATTATCCAGCCCTGGTATTTAAATGATCTTTTAAAATAATCATTCCGTATAATACATTTTCACTGAAATGTGAATAAATCTCACAATCATGATTTCCCAGAGCACAAGGTGGCAACTTGAAATTCCTTGTTTTGTGTGAGTACCAGCCCCAAAACCAAACATATGAAGAGCAGTACTTCCTCACATTAGAGAAACTAGAACTACTTAATCTTCGGCATTTTTGCTAGATGAATGACTTTATGATTAATTGTTGGCGTTTAATTTTCTTACTGGATAATGTATGAGAAATTAATAAGTTAGAATAAGTATAAGGATTTTTTTTTTTTTTACAAAACATAATTATACAGATATTATGACCAGAAACAAGCATGGAGATTAAAACATTGCCTGCATTGTACTCTAACCGTACCCACAGTGTAAGTTTTACAATTAATCATCAGTGTAGAGCTTTTTATCCTGCCTAAACTTCATTGTACTGTACAGCAGCTGTGTGAGTAGCACAGTGTTATGATAACATTTTGTTGCAGTATGACTCCCACTTGTTTTTAGTCATTTCCTATCCTGTCGCCATCATCATAAATGGTCTATCCTGTGCTTTTAAACTCTCTGTGTGTGTTATGAACAGGCCTGCTGGTTTCCTCATACTTGAAAGGCTTTTTCATTCCGCTAATTGTGGCTTTTTTTCTCCCTCTCTCTGGGCTCATATTATAAAGTGTTTCCAAAACCACGGCTTAAAAACCAGTATCATATCTTTATTACTGTTGCTCACCTCCTCTACCTTTGGCCCCCAAGGGCTACAGTCAAGCCCCCCTGTCCATGTGTGTTGTTTGTGTGGCTCTGTGTGTGTGTGTGTGTGTGTGTGTGTGTGTGTGTGTGTGTGTGTGTGTGTGTGTGTGTGTGTGTGTGTGTGTGTGTGTGTGTGTGTGTGTGTCTCAGTAGCTCTGGGGTCCCTGTTGCTGTGATCAGTTGCCAGTTAAATGACCATTTTTGTTGTTGTGCCACTGAGTTTACCAAATCTCCATGGTGTGAAATTATTGTTTCAATGTTTCCAATAAGAGCAGAAAGTCCTTAATCCATGGAGAGAGGGTGTGCGGACCCTTGGCGCTGCCTGTCAGGAAGGTGAATAGTTCTACTAGCACTGCTGCCCCTTAATGGCTTCAGTCCAGCCAATAAATCAACTGTAAATGCATTACATGCCAAGAACTTTGGCTTTACTAAGGTGGCATTTTTCCCTTTTGGCCCAAACTGTTAAATCTCCCCCACGTCTGGCCCGTTGATAGCTGTGTGTATGTGTGTGTAAGCAGCTCAGCAGCCCGGCCGATTAAATGGCCATTATTAAGAGAGTATTATTGAAGTGTGCCTCCTGCCTGTCTGTCCTGTAGTGTTGTCTTTGTGATATTACAACTGCGATATTGGAACGGTTTAATTAATCTGCTGCCAGACTAATGCTGGTTCCCACAGAGCCTGTCGAGGAATAACACTTGGGGTGTGTGATACACATGGATACGCCTGTGTGGGCCGCTACATTAACTTGGATGTTCATTAACAATGAAAGCACATTTATTATCGTCTTTGTTGTGTTTTCAGGGCTGAAACTAATGGTTAAGTCGCGCTAGTGTTGTGGCGCTAGGGATGGCAATGCCGGTCAGTTGGTCCCTCACAGAGTCGCTAGCACTTCAACTTCAACAGTCTTGTTTTCATTATTGATTCATCTGCTGATTATTTCCTCAATTAAACGATGAATCATTTGACCTGTAAAATGTCAGAAATGTCCATCACACTTTCCAAGAGCCCAACTTAACCTATTCAAAAGTCTTTTTTTGATAGACCAACTGTCCCAAGCCCAAAATTATTCATTTTAATATCATAGAGGACTAGCAAATATTCACTTTTGAGAAGCTAGAACCAGTAAATTTTTTGGTATTTTGCTTTAAAAATAACTCATATTCTAACATTATTAAAATAGTTTCCGATAATCAATTAGTTGACTAAACTTGAGTTAAATTAGTGTCATAATACCATTTTGCGGTTTCCATAACATTTATGTTGGGTTCTCGTTCTCATAATGTCTGTGCTTATTTTTTTCCCCCTTTTTAATTTTTTTTAAATTTCCAGACAAGGCCTCATATCCTGTCTGTTGATTTGACTGGGTTAACCTTTTTTCCTCTTTACGGTCCTAACCTGGCATCCCACCACCCTAAGTTACAGGTGTCTCCCCTTGCTGTCCTGACATGTGGTCAGTCCTGAATGTGGTCAGGGGTGAGGCACGTGTTCTCCCTCCTGCCCCAGCTGAGCTGCCCTGTATAGGAAAGGCTTCAGGAACCAGAGGGATAAACAGCCATTGTTCTCTGTGTGGGCTCGGTGAAACCACCCTGTCAGTATGAGAGATCCCTGCCCACTTTCATGTAGATACAGAGCCCCCCCCAACTACCATCTAATAGATTTAACAGTGTGAAATGGTTCACACAAAGTGTGTTTGCCACATGCCAATGGAGAAAGGTCAGTTCAAGTTCCCATGCCACCTCTGTCCCCCCAACTAACATTACATAACCAGAGTGCATCTCCGTTTGGCCGCGCACGGCAGCCTGCCTCTTTGTAATGCTTACCACACTCCACCTGTCAAGGGCCAGTGTGTTGGTGATAAAATGGAGCCTGTTCTTCTTGCTCAGACATTATGCAGGTAATTTATCAAGCAGTCTTGTTGCTCTGTTGTCTGCTCAGGGTCATAGAGTGGGGCAGGAGCACAGGGTACACATGACTAACAGTTTAATGAGAGTCTGGGAACAAATTTGTTGCCCAGAGCTCTTAATCTCTGCTCCTTCCGTGTGATAGTGTTAAAGAACAGTGTAGTCGTCAGCCTGAAGGAACGTCTCAACGTGGACTCAATGTGCAGAGTTGTTCAAGTCACAATTTGCAACAAAAATATCCTGAGCCAGTGGAGTTGTGTTTTGTGATTCCTGCTTGAGACAAATGAAGATAATACTAGAGAAGTTTTTTGATGTAAAGATAACTGTGGGTCTATGGCCTATCTAATTGCTATCTTATGGCTATATGGATGTCTTAAAGTCTAATTTGGGGTGGGCGATACAACGATATATACCAAGACACAATATAAATTTGTCAACCCTCAGTTTTTGCCATAGCGTTCTTAACATTGCACCTATCCTGCTAGAATCTCTATATTTATTAGGCTATTCTGGGAAATATTGCAAATTATTGCACTAAACGGCTTAATGGCAATAATTGCTTTTTTAAAAATATGATTATTACAAAATTTGCTGGAAAAACTCACATTCCTGTTTGGTTATTTTTATGCATAAACAAAATCTCCAAAGAAAGAATCTTTAGATATATCTCAATATCATGGTATAAAATAACATATCACCCACCCCTAGTCTTATTTTGATAATTGTTAAAGACTTATTTCTAGCATTTCTGGGAAGGATTTTACAGCAGAGCATCTTAAATACAGTACGAAAATTTCACATTTACCAATATAGCTAAAACTGTAAAAGATGTTACCAGGAGAGTGTGCGAGCCACAGCAGCAATAACAATTGAGAATCAAAAGAAAATGGGTTCAAACTGAACAGAGGAAGAAAAGCTACTCTTCCTTATGTCTGTGTGTGTGTGTGTGTGTTAGAAAGCAACATTGGTTGGTTGCACATAAAAATAAATGTTCCTGATTAGGATTATTGTTAATTTGACACGTCATCCACCTACAAAAGTCGCAGCCATGACTTGACTTCATCTGTGCTTATGGTTTCTTTTCACATGCTGTATGATTGTTCAAAGTCTGATAAATAGTTAGTAGTTACTTTGGATAGATAAAACATCACTTAGAAAAGAGCATTACATTACTATTTGCCATGTACGAGTTGAAGTGAGTTTAAAAAGCTTTTGTTAAGATCATTTTCAGAGAAGAGCTTAAGTGAATTCTTGAGAACGATTTAATCAAGATGCCTGGAAGAAGTGGTTTGCTGCTAGTAGGGGGGGAAGTTACTCCGAGCTGTTTTTAGGTGATTTATCTGATTTCATTTACCACTATATCTCTTATTTTTTCCACCAGCAGGCTCGTCAGACATCCAGTGAACAGTAGCGATGTCTCAGTCTGGAGAGAAAGGGAAGGTGAGCATGTTACAGTTTTTACTGTAAACTATGACAGATCGACCGAGGAGGGGTTTCTAATAAGGGCAGTGGTGAATAAGACCCATGGTACTTGTAATCTCATGCACACACGCCTGCACAGGCATCCAGAGAGGATATCCTGTATAAATGCAAGTGTTTCATGGCCAGGCTTTATTGCCTGTTGGAATTTCTCCATGATATGCATCATCATCAATCTTACTCTTATACACTCACTTGCACCTTTACACATACACCTCATAAAATGATGAAAAATGTCAGGGAGGAGTTGGTTAGCTGAGTGAAAGGAACAGGTAGTAAAATGTAGAAAATCACATAGAGTAACACTAAATTTACATAATTAACATACATTACATAATTTTTAATTTGAGGCATTACATATTTTTATGACTAGTTCAATACTTCCTGATTAATTACTGTTTCTGACTCTAATTCAGAACAATTTATATTTTTGTGCTCCACAGTTCCCAGATGCAGCAGGTTATGTGGGGTTTGCCAACCTCCCAAACCAAGTGCACCGAAAGTCAGTGAAAAAAGGGTTTGAATTCACCCTAATGGTTGTAGGTGAGTGATCACTCTTTTCTTTTAGTGTTTTTCTATGTGATTTCTTAAGAGAAAAGAGCTTTGTTTTCCATTCTCTTGTTTTTCAGGGGAGTCTGGTTTGGGCAAATCGACACTTATAAACAGCCTGTTTCTCACTGATCTTTACCCTGAGCGCTACATCCCTGGTGCCGCAGGTATACTCCCCAGTACACACTCCCACATACACATGCACACACACACACACAAATATGCACACTGTAATAATAGAGAAATGTCTGCAGCAGTGTCTCCAGCAGAGCATTATTTCAAGAGGAATGTTGGGAATGCCTTAGTCTCAAGATTTGACCCTGCCCTTCTTATGACTTGACTTAGTTTAGGACTTGTTCTGGCTTGAAAACAACGATCCAGGCCCTCCCTGGTCAGTTTGTGCAGATAAGAAAATGCGTAGGCCTTTTAGATGACAAAACCCATGATTGAATTTTTTAAGGCGTATTCTTCAAGCCTGCAGTTGTGGCAGCTTAGTGGCTTGTGTAAACGCGTAACTCGGGCAGGATATTAATGTTATGAGTCCACTTGGGTACTGAGGTGTCTCCTCTGTTGTGCCACCCATCAATTACTCTTGTACGTCCACTTCACAGAGAAGATTGAGAGGACGGTGCAGATTGAGGCATCAACTGTGGAGATCGAGGAGAGAGGAGTAAAGCTCCGCCTCACTGTGGTCGACACCCCTGGATACGGCGACGCCATCAACAGCCAGGACTGGTGTGTTTATGTGTTACGGAGGAGTAGGGAGTGATAACCACTTGGGACATGTTTCCTGTCCAGCATGCTCTCTCATCCTTCCCTCCTGTCCTCAACAACTCCCTTTCTCAAGTTTCATTCCAAACTCCCTATTTCCTACCTCTCCTCCCTCTGCATTCCCTGTCTAGATTTCTTTAAACTGCGGGTGTTTACTTGTGTGGCATCCTCATGCCAGTGGTGTCAACGTGGCCTCCCTGTCCAAGATCTATTTCCTTTTGATTGTCCTGGCATAGCTGTATCTTTACACCTACATACTCTCCCACAAATGCTACCAAAAAGGAAATAACTGCAAAAGAGATGAAATAACAAAAAACCTCCCCTTTGCTATCCCTCTGCAGAATTTGTTTATTGTCTCTTTCGCAATAATTAGATTATTTATGTTTAAAAGTAAATAAATTGAGCCACATTTGATGAGGCATTTGTAATCAACAACACAGTGCATTATAAGCTCTTTAACTGAACAGAGATCAAGGTGCAGTAGTAGGGTTTTAACTAATTTAAAGAACTTTAGTGATGTTTTTGCTGCTAAACAACAAAGTGAGACAAAAATGGAGACAAAATCCTTTCTACAAGTTAATGTTCATGCTGTGCTGTCTGCCTAGAAGATCATTTAATGCATTCATCAGTTAAACGTTGTCTTTATCACACCAGCTTATCAGTCACAAACAGAAGGTGTGAAAATAGCTCATATCTCGTTGTTTCCTGTTCTAAAAATATGAAAAGTGATGGGGACAAGATCACTGAGAGCTGAGATCATTGTCAACTTTTCTGTAACTATACGAACAGCAGCTGATAGTTTACTTTGACCACCTATATATATTTTTAAAGTTTATCCAGTTGAGTATAAAGGGTTTCTCAGCTCATAGAGGAACATAAACCCCTTCAACTGAAATTAATCCATCTATCCTCCTAAAACTGGAGATACAGAATTTTACAACAGTTATATAGTCATTGTGGGAGTCCAAAAGAATATTTGGCTCACAGTTTCTCCTTCACAGTGAGGATCCTCCTAAATTTATTGCTTGATTGCCTTCAAAATGACGTGTATGATTCCCTTTCCTTGAAACTGGCAATGTCATTCTCAGTGTTGCTGGTTAAATAGTGTTTACATGGTTATTTGGTGTGATCAAGGGGGCTTATGTCTGTTTCTCTGTGTGATGTCAGCTTCAAGACCATCATCCAGTACATTGACAATCAGTTTGAGCGATACCTCCACGATGAGAGCGGGCTGAACCGAAGACACATAGTGGACAACAGGGTGCACTGCTGCTTCTACTTCATATCTCCATTTGGACATGGGTAAACAAACACACACTTGTACAGACACCAGCAGTGAGCTGAAGGTGATGTTCTCTCAACCCAGTTTTCTCCCAGTGCTATTATGTCATTTTACATTACATAATCCAATTTTATCACCTCTGATTTTCCGCTAATCTTTTTTTTAACTCTCAAAACTGTCTCCTCCTCTATTTCCGCTATCCTTTGTTTTCCACTGTGTCCTAATTTAAAAAAAAAAATTTGTTGTCTTTTTTATGATGGTTTTCTGTGCTAGTCTAAAGCCTCTGGATGTGGAGTTTATGAAGGCCATCCACAGCAAAGTCAACATAGTCCCAGTCATTGCCAAGGCCGACACACTGACACTGAAGGAGAGGGATCGCCTGAAGAGGAGGGTGGGTTTGATGTCTACACACACACACACACACACACACACACACACACACAGACAGACACACAATTTTGAACTATTAGCTGTCCACTGTTTTCTATAAACAGTATACGCATTCATCTTTACCCTAGATTTTATTCTTTGCACAAGGAAAAAGCTGGAATGTCTAAGCACTTGTTTTCAGGACGTAGGGGACATTTGAGGTGTGTTATGTGTTTGTTTTTGTCCCATCTCCAGTTGTATGGTTTAGCCATTAAACAGTGGATCATTGAATAATACGCTAATCATAGCGAAATCACTTATCCATCCTTATTGGCAGCCTGGTGTGTCAAACATCCGTGTGCTCATGTGAGAAAGCACACGTGTACTTCCCCGTGTAATTGCAGTGATGTATGGCTTACAGTTTGTGTTTTTGATGGTACTGCCAGATTGTTCAAAAGTACAGGGAGGGACGACATAAGAGAGGAAACAGTAGGAGGTGCATACGTAGGAAAAGAGTGTTGTATATAATATAGAGGCAGCACATCTCATCCAGTCTCAGCCCGTCCCAGATACTTCCTGTTGGAAGTGACCCAAGTGTCTGCCTGCCTGCATGCTCCTCAACTTCTTGCTGTCCAGAAGGGGAAGGACACAGTAGTGTTCAGCTGATAACCTCTCACATACATGATGAGTTAATAGGATTTTTCTCCTTCTGTGTTACACCTCCCCTCTCCTCTCCTGTCCTCTCTTCTATTTTACTCTACTCTTTTCTACTCTTCTCTAATCTCCTCTACTCTACTCCCCTCTCTGATACATCAATACTGCATCAGTATTCTTTTAGATATTATTTGTTTGTTGCTTGTTCTGTCCTTTATGTCTGGATTAAGAATAGATCTGAAACAATTAGTCAATAAGTCGAAAGATGGACAATTAATTGGCAACTATTTAAATGTTCTATTAATTATTTGAGTAATTTTTTAACCAAACATTCTTTGGCTCCAGCTTCTCAAATATGATGATTTGCTGCTTTTCTCTGTTTCATTTCATTATAAACAGAATATATTTGGACTGTTGATCAGGAAAAATTTGAAGATGTCACTATGCGCTCTAGGAACTTCTGAAATTTTATAAGCCAAACGATGATTCAAGAAAGTAATCGTCAGACTAAGCGATAATGGAAAATAATCATTAGTTGGTGTCCTAGTTCAGAAAAAAGCGGGTGGTGTGTATGGGCTGGTGCAAATAACTTTTTTCAGCTTAGCCCACTTCACTCTGTTTTTTATTGGAAGTCAGCCTGTCTCCCCACCTGCCCGTGCATGCCCAGACCTCCCAGCTGACTCTCATTCAGGTCTCGGAGCCGGTGGTCTGGCAGGGTGTCAGGATGACCGGAGTCCAGCTCAGCTCTGTTCTCTTCAGCAGTGAGTCTGCTTTGTTCAATGCTCCCACAGTCAGATTGCTTGAAATTGCTGATGCATCATCTTAGAAAGGCAGGGTCACACACAGCGTTTCTTCCTGAATGTCCTAAGACATTAAGATTTCACATTTTCTACATAAGTAACTGCACTTATTCTGTATTGTCGCTCGTATGCAAGTTGCTCCAGCCAGCATCAAAGGTGAAATTCCTCCACTGTGTCGTCCTTAAGGGACCTGCCAATTGAATTGTGCTCTGTAGAGTTGTTTTGTGTTGTGACCTTCCTCAAACCTTCTGAGTGTTCCTCTGGCACTTAAGATGAACAAAACCATGTTTCCTGCCACCACTGACCCCCGCCCCAAACTACAGAAAACCCCCAAGCTTGTTAGTTTTCTGATCCAGCTGGCAGCGTGTACAAGGTCAGCTGTCTTGATTACTGTTTTGACATAACTCTTGTTTAATTGTGTTCATGTTTTTCTTTTCATTCAACTCACTGTTAGACATTATATTGTAAAAGTGTAGCCAATAGCAGCGGAGTGGGAAATGATAATAGAGGGGCAGCAGAAATACTGTAACGTTATCACTTTGATCTGGCCTTTGCTGCTGAACTGTCCACACTATCTGTCCAACAGAGTTTGTTCACATGCTCCGCTAAGTGTCCTCTTAACAGACATTTCCCACTGTACACCAAGGTGCAATTAGCTGCTAAGTTCAACAAAACAGACAAACTCACGCACGTAGGCCCACACACATACAAAGACACACACCACCCAAATCCATACGTTTGGTAATTCTTGCAATTAAGAAAACATGTTTATTTCTAAACTACATTCATACATACGTCTTTTTTATACTGGTAACACACACAAAACAGTTTAAATTTAGTTTGACTGTATCTAATGATAGTGAGTTCCTAGATAAGCCATTATTGTCAGGAAATACAGGAGGTTAATTGAGCTATCCTGTTTGGTCAAATTTGTGGCATAGACAACTTTTATCTTCATCTCACTTTGTAAAAATAAGTTTGCTGCAGTAGTGCTTCTATGCAGTGTCTGTGTATTACAAATCTACACAGTAGCCCTGATTTTATTCAACAGAACTGGCTGCATCTATATGCATTTAATTAATATGATTATTCCTGGCTTTTGAAAACCTGTTTTGCAGGCAAGGTGATTAAGAGACATATTTTTAATACAGCTAAATTCCTGCTTCAGAAACCTGAATAGTTCACCATGTATATCCTTGATCCAGTTTCTGAATGTTCTTTTTACATGTAAATGTGTATAAATTGTTTTTACCAGGACTGGGAGCAATGCATGCAGCAGGATGAATCACTTCTCATAGCTGTGCTTCTTTGTCCCAAAATTATTCAGTAGAAGCTACGACTGAAACTGCACAAAACTGCATTGGTCCTCCTGTTATTAAGTGAAAAGTTGAACCATTAAATAAGTTGTTTTTCACAGATGAACAGCAGGGTATGTGTAAAAGTTAAACACAGGTCCACTCCCTGCAGCACCAGTCCAAATTCTTTGAGTATTAAAAAATCGGTAGCCTCATAACACTAAACAGGTTTCTTATGACATTTGCACTTACTATATTTAGGTTATTCCTTTTACAAAAAACATGAGTTGACATCTTATTTCTCACTAATTTCAGATAAATTGGGATTTCAGAGTAATCAGACAATAGTAGCTATTGTAAATGTGCTCTTGGATTTCCTGCCTTTACTGATTTATCACAGTAATCTGGTTTCTTGTGTGCATGTAAACGTAGTCATTGTAAATGGTAAGTGTCAGAGTAATACTCATTCATCTCTGTAAGTGTCTCAGGAGAACAAATATATCTGGCTTGAGTATTTGTTTGTTCGATCAGATTAGTTGAAGTGGCTCTTAGGTATACAGGCCTGATTCCTGCCATACAGTCCAGTACAGTGTAGCGGGGCACCATGCCTTCCTTTGAGGTCAGAGTGCCAGCAGCCAAGAACCTGCCAGAAAGCCGAGTGCTGGAGGATGATTGATAACCCCCAGCGTCTCTCCCACAGTATTTATTAGTTTGTTTTTTTCAGGGTACTTTCTCACC
This sequence comes from Macquaria australasica, assembly GCA_005408345.1. Taxonomy (NCBI): domain Eukaryota; kingdom Metazoa; phylum Chordata; class Actinopteri; order Centrarchiformes; family Percichthyidae; genus Macquaria; species Macquaria australasica. The sequence continues at coordinate 429,246 of SEMN01000216.1, read as the reverse complement.
GTTTGGAGCCATTTGTCTCTCAGAATATAGGACCCCCCCCCCCCCCATCAAGGCTTGTCCAGTCCTTTCTCCTATTATTAGGGGGAAACAGCTTGTACAGAACAATGTAAGTTTCCTGCAATGTGTCGAGACTGTTCCACTGACAAGACACAACCTGCTGCCCTGCACTGCTCAGGCTCACAGACAAAGTTAACAAAACCTCCCACCGTTCACCTTTCATCCCCTTAGTTCTGCCTGCTTCTCGCCCAGTCCTTCCTCTCCTGGCAGTACCTCACTCAGCTCAGCTGCCTCTTACTTTCTTCCTCTGCCTCTTTGTGTCCTCTTTTTTTTAATTTGCTCTAATGCCAATTTCCTTCACCGAGGTCGCTGTGGTTTCTAGCTCATAAGTTGCCCTGAGGAGGGTATATTGAGGGACTGATCCTCTCAGTCTGGGACCTTACAGTCATATCCTGTGTAGGGCTTTAGTCTCAAACAGCTTTACTGGTTGTTTTCTGTTTGAACATAGAGGATGATACGCAGCTGGTTTAGACTGGAATCCTGATGGAAGCAAAAAAGTATACATGCCTACTTTTGTCTGAACAGAAGAGTGCTTTTTATGTGTCTATTGTTTATTTATTTTCACATGATTACGTGACTAGAACAATTAATAGAGTAGTCAATTTACATTAAATTGATCTGCAGTCTCATTTAAGTTATTTTAAGTCACTAGATTCCCTAGTTACAGCTTCTCAATGGTGAGGATCTGCTGCTATTCTTGTCTTATGTGATGGTAAACTGAATATCTTTGGGTTTCAGGCAGTTAGTCAGGAAAAACAATCAAAGTTTAAACACAAAACCTTGGGCTTTAGGAGATTGTGACAGCCATTTTTCACTATTTTCTGCCATTTTATAGACTCAACTATTAACTGAGAAAATAATCCGCAGATTAATTGCTAATGAAATGAATCGTTAGTTGCACCCTTACTTGATTTAAATTTGTAAAATAACTTATAAATTTACTTTATTTCCCGGGGTAAAGATTTGTCCAAATATTAGAATAAAATTCAGGTCATGTGGGTCAACAGTGTGCAACTGGTTGCTTTTCAAGTCAGTACAGTAAATATTTGAAATCTGAGGGTTTCATCTCAGGATTTCATCATCTTTTTTTATCGTTTCATTTTCTGTACATCTCACATTAAACGGTGTCATAATGCAGTTTAAGCCAAAGGCTGTTGGGTCTTGAGGCGTGGTGCATTCAGGTGCTGGAAGGAAGCTCTGACATCCGAGAAGTCATCTGCCAAACACCAAAACATTTTAAATGCGAGAAGGTAAATTGGCATTTCACAGCCTTCTTGGTTTGATGTCATCATAGCTCTTTTGGTTTGGCAGAATCTCAATTTTTCACCAGAACACAGCAAGCTTGAAAGACTAAAACTAATATCAGGTTTACATAAATTTGAAAAAGAAACTGAACATGCTGTTCATGCTGATGGATTACCTATCTCGAGCAAATTTCAAGTCTCTGCATGTTAATTTTCATGCTTTGATGAAATGCACCAAAGCCAAACACTGCCTTGAAGGAGGGCAAAATCATATTTGAACATTGAAAATCCCACAGTGTGCTTTTTGACAATGGTCAGCATTAATGTAAAGTGCATGACACTGGTATGTTTGCCTTTCTGATAAGCTAAGCTGTAAGAAAGTTGTATTAAACCCTTTAATTATGATTAAAGGTTAGCAGAAGCCAACCAGATGCATTTTTTGCCACAGGCCTCAACCCCAATCTATGTGATATCTCTCTTTTTTTTTTTCTTCTTTTGTGTGAAGACTAAAGGCTGTTCTCGTAAGTCAGAGGTCAGCGATGGCCAGAGAACCCAGCTCCTCCTCTGTTCTCGCAGCAGACAGCAGACAGCAGACAATAGTTCAGCCCTTTTTCCTCCCTCCACTACCTCCTGGCTGTCTTTCTCCCTTCTGTGCCTTTTCCCTGCATCTCATGTCACTTTCCTCATTTCCTCTCCTTTCTCCTCTCAGACAGCCTCTTGTCCTTTCCCGTCCACCTCTGCTCACTGTCTCCCTCCCTCATGTTTGTCCCCTCAGCTGCCATATTTCACCCCCAGCCGAGGCGCTGTCACAGTTTTCCCCTCATTGTCTGACTCGCTGTTGTCTCCTCCAGCCGCTCCGCCATACTCCCGCTGTGTGAACCAGCTCTACGGCCCCGCTGGGACACATTATCAGTGCCGCACTGCTCGCACTGGCCAGTATTGTCACCAGGTTTTCTTAAATGGCAATAACAGAACTTCAGTGGTCAGTTCGTTTGAACCAGTAAAGGAAATTATGAAGCATGGAGTTGAACATCAAGCTCAAATAATTAAATATTCTTACTTTGTACATGTCTATCCTGGCGTCCCATGAGTAAAGGCTGAGGGGTGATTACTTCAATCTTACCTCACTGCCCCTGTGTGCATTTGTGTGTGCGTATAAGTGTATGAGGCCCCGGTCAATTTGTTCTCGGTTCTTTTCCTGCCAGTGTTTCAAACACGCGGACATATTTATTTTTCTGCCCTACAGCGGTCATTGTGCCAGGGCATGCTCCACGTCTCTACAGGTTTTAAAACAATAAATATGCTCTATTACACACGATCATCTGTTCTCAAGTGAAGAAAGTACAAGCCGACTACATTGTGAAAACAGCAGGTTTCCTTGTTTGAGGGCCAACCTGAAAAGATGGTTTCCGGACTTTGCCATGCTGCTAATGAGTCACTTTTTGCTGTTGAGTTTGCCGTTGAGACCCTTTTGATTACCAGACCGAGTCACAAAACCTGAAGTGTGGTTGAAATCCTAAACTCGCATTGTCCCCTTCTAAATCTCACTTAGATACAAGATTACATGAATAGCCCGATTGTTCCTCCCCATGCTCTTTGATCAGAGGGAGACGTGGGTGGTCTTAAGTGTACTAATACTTAGAGACCCAGACAATAGGAGGGTGTGTGGGTGTGGGTGGGTGTGTGTGCGTGCGAGTGTGTTGATCACCGTAACTCATATGATGCCTTCACGTTACTATGGTTGTGGTGACTTCCTCTGCACTTTCCATCAGTACCTCCCTTTAGAACAAATCCAGCTGTTCTGGTCCAGTTTGCTCCAGTCAGGGCCGTCCACTCACTCTCAGACTCTGACTGCATATATCAGGAATATGTTTATGTTCATTCAAGTGTCTTTAATCCTGTGAACAGAAAGGTATTGTTTTCCCGGTGCTGCTACGTGTCATAGTCTGTGCTGCATGGGTACTTTTAGAAGGAGATGATATTTGAACAGTCAGAAGGATTTGCTCCGTAGATGGTCTGAAAGTCATCCTCCATCTCTGGTGATCCACTGACCTCCTGGAGCCACAAAGCTCCACACATGTAACACATAATATTTTTTTCCTACTCCTGACGCCAGATTATACCAGTTCACAATGTGAGGCAACAGTTAGCTGTGTGTGCGTGTGCGTGTGTGTTTGTGTAGAAGGCTGGTATGAGGTCTAAATCCCTCTGACCCCCCCTATATCAGGTATTGTTGGGGCTCCCTCACCCCCTCAGACTCCCTGCAGGCAGGAGAGAGCCGGCTAGTTGAAAGGCGTTTCCTGGCAAGACAGAAGGATTTGTTCTCATGTGTCTTAAGGTTCGCAAATTAAGTTTGGAAACTAGAGAATAGTAGTAGGAATCAGCTTTTTCTTTTCATGCTGCCAGACCTCTGTTATTTGTCTTGTAATCTTGTAATTGAGGTATGTAATATGTGTTGTCTGAAATATGCATTACAGTGACGCACAGCTCAGTACTCTTCACTCAGTGTAAATATTTATATTTGTTGGCAGATTTGCTTAAGAGCCACATTGCTACCTCATGTGAGAGACTAAATTGTAGCTTCTTTTTTTAATAGAAAAGTCTTGTTTTGTTGGCAGAGAATAGTGGACATAATGCAGTCTGCAACTGGAGATGCTGGTACTCATCACAGTGTTTTTTTCTTATCAAAAAGTGGGTTGGCCGTTAATGATATGTGGGAAGAGACCACATTTTTTGCTCGTCCAGAACTCATATTTTATATAGTTTATTGGCTGGACAGTTGAAATTAATCAGACCCGCTGGTGCTTCATTTTTCTCAGGTTTGCTCTGACCTGGGACATACTGAAGCTTGATGCTTGAACTGCTGGAGGACAGTTCTCCTGATGTGACTTTAAATGTCAACAGCAAATATGAATCTCAGCTTTTTTTTTTTTCTTTTTTTTTTAGCGTATGGATTTTTACATTCGACTGTTAAATAAACATGTAAATTATTTTCCTACTTGCTTTCACTCTACTCCAAAATAATATCAAAACCAAATATCTGAGATGGAAACCTGAAGTAATCAGGGTTTCCTCTAGAATATGTTTAGCCGATAAGCCACTCAGATGTATGTATGTATGTATCTTGTCTTGTGATCAATTTAGTTAGTAGATGATGTCCTAAACGATAGCCACACTTTTTAAATAAATGGTGTTTGTTGTGTGAAATAGCGCCTCTGCTCTTTTTACTTTGAGATTAATGTCTTCATTTTTTATGATGTTATCTGAAGTGGTCCTTGTTTCAGGTGACGTGACCGACCTCCACTATAAAACACTGTGTGTCAGTTTATTTATTTGCCATGCATGATTGTATACAGCATTCAGGAAATGTGAAGCAATTTGGCAAAAATCTAAACAAGGAAATGGGCTTAACAAGTGTGTCACTGAACACTGTTGGATTCGGAAGATAATGGGGAAAAAAACTAAATAATAAAACTTCTCCAAATGCTACTTTGGGTAGCTTAACCCCTTTCATGCAAAACTCTGTAATACTGCCAGTTGACCTCTGTGGTTACATATCACCTCAAGTTTCCTCTGAAGAGCCGAGATTTCTGTGTAAAGGAAATGGACTTGGTGCAAAGTAAGCAGTTGTTTTATTCACAGATATGTAGACTCACAGTTGGACCTACAGGAATCTCATATGGGACAGAGAGCACTCAGCAAAACGGATTTAACACTCACCATGGCCAGGACTTTTCTTTAATAAACTTGGCAGTCTTGGAAAAAGAGGGCCCCTGTCTTTCAAGGTGTTTTCTCAGTATGAAACAAGGTTTTAAAGTGGCTGAAAGCTGATCAGATGTACTACTTCTAATGGAAATGATGCACCGTTTCATTCCCATGGCCACTCTGCAGAAGCTGGCAGGCAGCTGCGAGGTTACATAAACGTTACGTAAAAGTGCTGCCGGTCTGGTCCCTCTGAATTCCCGATCCCTTCTTCTCAGTCAGGGTTGATTAGTGTCGAGATGCAGTTTGATTGTTTTGTGGATATTTTTTTCTCTCTACATTGTTGATTTCCTAAGAATGCTCTGGTACATGTTTCTACTTCCAAGTATTGTTCCCAGTTAAGAGTTTTTGTTTTAGATGCAAACACCCATGCCAGGCCAGAGGAGGCTCAGCTTTGTCCTCAACAATCACTAGATGACTGTATAATTGCGAGTGTGTGTTTGTGCGTGCGGTTACCTGTTGAATGTCAGGACTGCAGTGTTCACCACAATCCCCTCTTTTGTGTCTTTGCTCTTTTCTTCGGCAGCTATTTGTTTTCTTCCAATGTTGTTTGTCCAGGATTCATTTCTCATTGCTTAGCAGGTGTTTGAGTCATTCATATTTTTGTGGGTTTGCTTGTGAGAATGAACAAATCATGAAAATATTATTCCCTCGTCAGGCTGACATGATGAAACATTTGATCCCTGTAATGATGGGTTTGCACCCCGTTTCATTATGATTGGAGGTTTTGGTTATACCTGCTGTGCAATTGCAGAAAAACTGCTTAACCATGTCTCCCACGACTTCACCCTGTGTAATTATATCTATGTATAGACCTGCGGGTATGCTATATTTGGGCCACACATAACCGCTACAGTATATAATACTGCTATTCCTAGAACTGTATGAGCCTGACTTTACTCTGGCAATACATGTCTGGCATGATTCACCTGCAATTTGTCAAATTTTTAACCCATTTTCTTACTGGACAGCATCAGCCTCCACCCTTACACTTATCATAACTGCCTGACATGACGAAATATTTCCACAATGCTTCACATTCAACGATGTGAGCCAGAAACATATGCGATAAATTTTTAGCTTCCTTTTCTAATTAATACTGAGACAGAGTCTTGTGTGGCATTGTGTCCGCTGCCCTGACAGCATCAAGTGGACCTGCACGGCCAACCATAACAGCACATGGAGGGGTGGGCGTGGGGGGTGTATTATAGCCGGACAGGATGGTCATAAAATCAAAATGGCTCCCACTGCCAACATCTCTGTGCCAACGAAAATACACAACTTTGAGGAGGAGGAGAGACTGGTGTAACATTAGGGATTAAGGCCTACATTGTGTACAGTAAATCAGCAGGAGACAACAGGGATTTGGAGCAGGCAGTGATTTTGACATCTGGTGATCCCTGAGAGGGTTTGATTATAGGCGTCAGGCTGTACTAAGCACATGTTACGGAACAAAATAATTTAGGTAAACAGCCATTTTGCAGCTTTTGGCTTAGCAAGGTCTGGAAACGGATGATGGCAGACAACGGACTCATGCTTGTGCGATGACCAGATATTGTTTCTAGATATTTAATGGTAGTTTGCATTCATAAAATATATTACACTGTCTCCGTTGGTTGTTCAGTTTTCTGGTTAATTAGCAGTTTGATTTTTCCTGTTTTATCGCATTTTTATCTGAACTTTTCTCTATCTTATCTACTTGTGTGACTGCATTTGTTGTTTGTTTCATTTTTTCCTGCCATTGTGCCATGTGTGTTTATTTTCCCATTGAGTGCAGAGTTTCCCAAAATTCTTTATGCTCTGCCCCACCAGAATGATGTTTATCAAGCCTCCGTGTTCGACGGATCTGTAAATCGTGTGTGTTTGAGTAACTGTAGGAAAAAGAGGCTCTGGTCCTGTGTCACGCTCCCCTCCTGCAAAGTTTGTTTTTAGATCTGCCCCACAACAATACCCAACTCTCCCCTTCACACACATCTATCTCGCACACACCACACATAGAGCTCACTAAGAAAACAAGCAACAGCCATAACAACGGCTCAAACAGGAGCTGCTCTCTGTAGGAAAACCTGTGCTCACTTCCCAGGCTCCCGGCTGGGACCACTGTCCTATTATACACTACAGTACATGAAAGACCCCAAAAAGTCAGGAAAACAACACTTGATGTTTTTTGGCTCCATTACATAAGACTGCATTGTGGATTTAAAAATTGTGCTCTGGGGAAAACAAAAGAAAAATGCAGCTTTGATGTTTAGAATAATAAATACTGACATCTGTCCCTGAGGTAGCGGGGAAGAAAGCTCCTTTGTGTTTTAACTTGTTTCTCCACCGGTCGGCCTGTGACTAAAGGAGGGTGAGAACTTTGTTTCTGACTCTTTCAGAACTTAAACACACACAGACCGTTATTATTTTTCACCTGCCTACCCTTTTCTGTCTCACCCCTCTTTTCCTCCATGGGGGGCTTTAATTAAATGTGTTGCTGCAACAACAGGTACTCACTCATAGCCTCCTATTAGTCTACAGAGCTCTCTTACTTTCTGTTTATGGGTGAGAGCGGCAGCTGTTATTTTGTGCATATGACTCACAGTTTACAGTGAATGCACACATTTTATATATATATATATATATATATATATATATATATATATATATATATATATATATATATATATATAATTTAAATGAATTAGGGAAGTCTGTGACACGCTGGAATCAACTTCTGCAGTAATGGGCTGTAGCTTTCATTGACATTAGATTCAAGTTATATTATCAGAGTTTTATTTAAGATAAGAAACTACAAGTACAGTACAAATAAAGTAAACTACAGTACAAGTACAAGAACAGATGCATATGGATAAGTAACTTTAAAAAGCTACCATATACATTATGAGCATCTACTATACACAAAATGAAGCATGAATTACAAAATTAAAAGGTACAAAAATACAAATGGAGACATTTTTATTGAAAGATATAGGGTCCTAGGGCCTTTGTAAAGACAGTGAGGATGTTTTACTCTTTTTAAATGAGGTGGCTTTCTAGATCATTGGTTTCTGAACTGTTTGAGTACAGATTGATAATAGAAAGACAAGCTGACCCTCTGGTAGTGTCTGAAGTGACGCCTCCGCAGGGTTCAAGAGACGAGTTTTCCCTGTGCAATGGGACATGTCAGGAGGTCACGATGAGGTCACGACCCCACCGGCTCACCCTGTGTTTCCGCCTCTCAGATCTTGGATGAGATCGCAGAGCACGGGATCAAAATTTATCAGCTACCTGACGCCGACTCTGACGAGGACGAGGAGTTCAAGGAGCAGACCAGAGTCCTGAAGGTGAGAGAGGGACACACAGCTGACGTCAACTGTTACAAAACTATGTCAGATGCTTCCTTCTGCTGGTTTAGTGATAGATACCATTCTCTTCCTATTCATCCTTGCTTCCCTTCACTTCATCCCCTCCTCTCTTGATACCTTTATTTTCCATGTCTCCTTCCCTCTGACTTTGTTTCTCTCCGGGGCTCCACTGACCTTTATCTTCCTTTCCCAGGCGAGCATTCCCTTTGCTGTGATTGGCTCCAACCAGCTCATTGAGGTGAAGGGGAAGAAGATCCGTGGTCGTCTCTACCCCTGGGGAGTAGTTGAAGTGGAGAACCCCGAGCACAATGACTTCCTCAAACTACGCACCATGCTTGTGTGAGTCTCCCTGCTTAAGTACTAGGATTTTCGGAAGCAAAGTCTTTTAAAACCTTGACAGAATTTCTTCTTCATTAAGCTGGTTGTAAAAGTCCACTAGAGAGAAAGTTTACAGCGACGCTCTACTGCCTCCCAGTGTGTGAAGAAAGGATTGCCTGTGTGTTTGTTGCAGGACCCACATGCAAGACCTCCAGGAGGTAACTCAGGATCTGCATTATGAGAACTTCCGCTCAGAGAGGCTGAAGAGAGCGGGCAGGTGAGACACTGATTTATATCACATAAACAGCAGATGAGCGGCTCTATTTCAAGCAAGGTTTTCTTAACTAAATGTATTTTGTTACTCTGCAGGGATGTGGATGAGGAGGTGGTGGATAAGGACCAGATCCTGCTACAGAAAGAGGCCGAGGTAAGAACACACAGCTGCAGGCAAACTCTTTTTCTCGTCTCACTTTGTGCTAAAATGTGTCTTGGTTGATCCAATAGATGTAAATACAGATGTGCAGGCTCCACAAACAAGTTCATATTAATATAATTTTACATGCCATATTTATTTTAAAAGAGTTACTGGTCGCTGTAATCATCCTCTCCTTACTGGCTGTGAAGAGTTTGCTTCCTAATGCAACTCTTCTGAGAGAAATTGGGGACAAAATCTACGGTCCTTTCGTTGTTCTGGGGAAAAAAAAAAAAAGTTAAGTTGTAGCAAATATGAAGCTTAAGCAGTTTGAGTTTCAGTCTTTTTAGTACAAAATTCACTTTTCCCCCATGTTTAATACCAGGCAACAGCCCTTAAAGGACCATACCAGTGCTTTTGTACAATCAGCCCAGAAATCTTGTGTACTTACAACTCACATTGATTCATCTTCAGAGATGTTTTATTATCAAAGCTATGTAGTCTTTTCTCTTTCCTCTGGTCTTATGTGTATATATCACTATATATCCGTTATATTTATGGAACTACACAGAAGGAAAGTAGATCTCCGCCATGGAAATGAGTTCCAGGATAAAAGATCGGTTTATGAGCCAAATCATAATTATCGTGAGTTATAAATGCAGATAAATACAAAATATTTGAAAAGGTGAAATATGGCTGCATGCTTTAGGATATGACTGGCGCTAATGGAAAGTGCAAGCAGATTGTAATTATTTGGCTTAAACATGCAAAACCACTGGTATGGTCCTTTTTAAATTCCTGTGTAATGACCTGTATCTGTTTTACTATGAAAAAGGTATACACTTGATTTGGCAAATGCAGACTGCTGAAGCCTCATATTAGCTTCAACTGAACTTAAGCACTCTTTCAGTGTACATATGGGCATGTTAGTATCGTATTAAGACAGACTTGAAAAAATCCTAACCTATCCTTTAAAAACACACAAGATGATCTGATCACTCAAACCACAGTAACCCGTGTGACCTCAGTACCGTATGTAGGGAAGCGTAAATGCAGACTCAACTTGACTATGTAGAAAAACTGCCCTGTCATCTTTGTTGTACATATGGCATTATAGGTCAAGGTCGAACCAGGAGACCTGTCCATTCTTCAGTGTCAGTTTATTTTAGAAAAAGAGAGTTTTTTAAATGTATTTTCTCCCCACAATCTTCCATATGTATTGTTTACCTTTTGGGCCACGGAGCCTGCACATCGTCAGGCAATAACCTGTTTCCTGATTGCTCTTGATTGGCCTGTTTGTGTGCAATCAGAGCTGTTGGTAAACAATGTGCCCAGGCAGGATATGCCATCACTTCCTGTCTGGATGTCCTGGCCCAGTTTTATAGTGGGAATGACCTTAGTAGTGTGAGGAGCCCAAAACACAAAGCTGGAGAGACAGTGGTTCATTTGTTTGTGTTTCCCGGGTTCTGGGTTGGAGGAAATATTACAGTAACTGATGTTACTGTACTTAGACTTACACAGGTCCATACTTTCCTAATAATTTCCTACGAAGGAACTGATAAGTAACCGTTATTTCTTAGACAGGTTCCTGGAAAGGCTTTTGTAATTTTGTACTTGGAGAAAATGGAGACAGTGTTCAATTGTTACACTTCCAATGAATTAATTCAAATGAATTGGTAGTGTCAGTGCACAGCTGTCACATTTGTCTTCCTGTGTAGATGTAAATTACAGGCAAACATATAATTGTAGATATAAATATCAGACCAGAGGGAAGAGGAAAGGCTCCATAGCTTTGATAAGAAAACATCTCTGAAGATGAATCATTTGAAGTTCTTTTCTCAGCCACAAGATGGTGATAGACATTAAAGAAAGCTACTGGAGAGTTTGTTGTTTGACATTGTGACCTATGATAGTTTTAAAATCTGACATTGATTTTATGCTTCATTCATTTTCAGCACCTTCTTCAGTTGCTATTACAGCCGTTACATGTGCTGAAATAAAGTACATTATATTATTACGCATTAGAACATATAGATTTTCTGCAAGCCTCTGTTTTGTTTACAGTAATCTAGAAGGCCTTGTAATAGTAAAGAAAATCTCAAAGCATAACACCTTGAAACTATTTCAATTTCATGAGATGCTTTTTCATTTTGGTGCTCGTTGAATTGTTGTTTTTGCACTAGAGATCACCTGCCAATCAGTCGGCGTGTGTCCAGCACTGTAACGTCGACCCAGTGTTACTCTTCTGAAGTTTGTTTCTCTATAGATCGCACTCCTTTTCTTAGTCATTGTGGCTTGCCTTTAGATGTGGTTGGATGACATATTGTGCACCTACTTTATGCCTACTGAACCTTTAAGAACACGAGGATCTGTTTGGTCAAACAATGAAGTGTAAATTCATGTTCACCCTAACTGTTGAAGGACTGAACCTATAGTTGCTGAACTATTTTACCAGCAGGGAAAACTTCAAGGTCAAACCAGGAATCCTGCCAGTTCTTCAGTTTGTCTATATTTTATCTAGAAAATGAAAAGTTTTTTTTATTTTCCTCTCCATTATCTGAACCTTCTCGTCATTAGGTAATAACTTGTTTCCTGATCGCTCTTAATTGGCCTGTTTCTCTCTATAGATGGCACTTTTCTTTGTTTGTCAGTCATTGTTGTTGTTGCTGTCCAGTGAAAACCACGTATCTCCAGTTTAGTAATTTAGAATTTTTCAGATAAACATAAAGATTAAATGTTTCTTTTTGGGTTTTGTTAAGCTAAATAACCCGTTTTTTAAAAACCCATTGGATGATCTGAAAAGTGCATTGTCACAAAGCTGAAAACAAGGTTGTTTTTTTATGTTGGAGACGTGGTTTTCACAGGACAGTGACTTTATGCTAACTAGCAAGGTCAAAAGAGCAGTAAGAAAAGACAGACATATTTTCTGTTTTGAGCTTTCGGTTTTACTTTGAAACACACATCAGGCATTAAACTAATCATCACCTCGTGCTGGTTAGAAAGAAAGACTGAATCAGCAGCTTCTGCCTTTTTTTTTCCCGGAGTAACTTTACTCATAAACACTCTAAATATCAGTGGATCTCCTGATTACTCCGATCATCTTCTGTTTTTTTCCAAATGTTTTTTCTCCTGCAAGAAACATGAAACTCTTCACTTGCCTAAGGAGGATTTTTCCATGGAAAGATCTACAAGTTTACTGAACTGTGTCTCAACTGTGTTGCTTGATATCGGTCCAAGTTAATCTGATCTGATCAGCTACTGATATTAACACTATGTTGAGAAATAAAAAGGGAAACATTTCGACTGTTGAAATATTTTTTGAGATATATCACTCAATTAAGTGCGTAGTACATATTGATGTGAAAATGGTTATTACTTGGAAAAACGCCGTCATTGTGACTTTCTGTTTTTATTTTCTCTCTGTAGCTGAGACGCATGCAGGAGATGATCGCTCAGATGCAGGCACAGATGAAGATGAAATCAGACGAGTGAAAGAGTCGGAGCAGAAGGGAAGCACGGTGATCTCAACCCCCCAACACACACACACACACACACACACACACACACACACACACACACACATATATATATATATATATATATACGTATACACACCTGGTCCTCCTCTGAATCCATCCCAGCCTGCTGCCGCCCTGTAGATCCACCAGGAGTCCAGGATCACATCATCTTTATCTGCACACCACCACCATTTTCTCTTCCTCTTCTTCTTCCCTCCAAACATCCATCCATCAGCTATTCAGGAGCTCACCACTGATGTTTTTTTTTTAATTTTGTTTTTATTTTTCTCTTCGTAATCTTGTCAAGACTCTTCTTAATTCACATCTTAATCTTGCTGATTGTCCTATTTTGTGGGTACGAGTTTGCTGAGTGGGACTGGGCAACATTTAAAAGACGTGAACACGAAAATGTTCCAATACTGGATGATTATCATCGACATATATCCGTTATTTCGTCTTTGATCTTAGTTATGGTCCACAGAGCTGCCAGTGACAATGATACTAAGATGTTTTTGTTTTCACACTAATGTTTACAAAAATATATGTACAAATCATGCATTTTGTTCAAGTCCAGTCTTCAGATGGCACCATTTTCCATTTATTTTACTATCAGGTTAAGACTGTTTTAAGCATATTTTGACTTAAAAGTAAAAAAACAGTTTACTTCTTGTGCTTTCTATTAGCTTATGAGTGATTCAGTAGCACATCCCCTTTACCTCTGGGTGGTTTCAGAACATCAGTGCCTTTGGTGCTTCAGTCTGATAATGCAATAACTATAAATATTAACACAGTGAAAGGTAAGTGTGATTATGAATGAGGCAAACTGTCCGTGTCGAGAATGAGGAACGCACTTGTGTCTGGTTTTTCAGGCAAAATATTTGTCCTTTGTCCTTTTATTTTGTAGCCAACACTACAAACTTTCTATTCTAGGCATTTGTTTGGCTTTTAGGCTGGAAATCTACATGCAAGTAGTCAAACTAATAAGCTCTTGATTATAAAGAGAAATGATCAGACTTTAGGATCATGTTATAGTTGAATACAAGTGCCATGTTGTTAATATTGTTGTATTTATCATCAAGAGCTGCATGATCTTAATGTCAGTGCCAAACTGCTAATCAAACAGTCCTGTAACTTAAGATGTGTCCATATTTGCTCCATTGAACCCATTTAATGTGTAAAACTGTCTGTTTGTACACTACACGTGCAGTCTTCCATCATACTGTATTTGGGCTTTCCCATTTAAAAAATCCAATACTATAATATTAAACTGTTATACGTGTATACCCCCTCCAGCCTAATGTGAGCAACAGACTAAACATCCTAACTTTTCTTCAGCAGTGTCATCTGTCTAACTGTGCTGTTATTATTTGTCTTTTTCTCTCATATGCAAATGTCTGTTGAATTCATTAAGACAAACATCATTATTATTTCTTAACAATATCTCAGTAAAGGCTTGTTTTTAGACGTCAACATTTTGTTTTTGTATTTCTCCCTGAAATAAAACTTGTTAAGAAGGAAAAAAAAGTTGACATTTGTTGATTCTGGGGTTGCTTTTGGATTTCTTTAACATTTCTGTAACATTTTTAGTCTTTATTAGAGTTGACAGTGGAGATACAGATACAGTCAGAGACCTACCTTTGATTTCTGTCTATCAGCAGTATGTCTGTTCTAACATTAATATAATCCTTGCTGATTTGTGTCATGTTGTCCACCAATTAGGATGTAGCTGTAATGTCAACTACAGAATTTGGAAACTATATAGCAAAATTATTTATTTAACTTCCATTTATTAAAAGTAATAAACAATTTAAAAGTAAAAGTTAAGTGCCTCCAGCGTGACACATGGTCACAGTGACTTGTTCAGAAGATGCGTGAATACATTTGTTTCTGGTGTTGACTTTTAGAAAAAACGGTGGAATAAGTATTTATCATTATATATTTATACATTTATTTCTATGGGAAACATTTTTACTGCTGACACTAAAACTGAGTGTGAACTTAGTTCAAGGAACCCTGTGAGAGCTTCAACTTGTTCTTTCCTAGCAACACAATTCAAGTGAAGACATTCAAGATGTCTATGTTAGTCAGGTTGAGGAGTTGTGGGTCTAAAGTCACCGAAGGTTGTAATAAAAAGCCTTTAATGTGCATTTAAAGTATTGAATGAAGAACTCCATTGATGTCTGAGGTTTTTGGACCCTAACCCCCTCATGGCATCCTGTAGGACGCCCGCTTGTAGAAAACTCTGCAATGTGACTGGCTGAGTCTGTGAGGCGGAGGAGGGGCTTTCATCTGTCAGTTCAGCCCTGTCTGTCCGGGGTTTGGAGGCGAGGCGAGGCGAGGGGGCCGCTTTCTGTGAGCCGTCGCTTCGTAAGATCAAGGGAGGAGAGCGGTCAACATGACGACCAACATCAGGTACAAAAGCCGGATCCCGGTTAAAACAGGTGAGCGTGGTTTCTGGGTTTTTATTTACCGCCATCTATTTATTGAGAATCAATGCAATGATTGCTTCATGTTTCTGTCTCCCTGGGCGTCGCTCTGCATCCCTGCACCTGCGCCTCCTCCTCCTCATCCATCCTGTAATGGCCAATAGAGGATAGCGCAGAGGTAAGAGACATCATTTTTATGTGTTTATTTTATTATTTTTCTGCTGTTGGGATGGCTTTTTCAATATAGTGCGTTGTCGGTATATTGCAGCAGCATCAGCAATATTTACGTTTCAGATCTCACGTTTTGTCATTTTTCCTCTCGATGTGCGCGTTTGCCTGTCAGTTTTATAAACGCAAGATGCTCTGAGGGCAGCCATGCCATCACAGACTGAGCTGCGATCAGCAGACTGACAGGCGGAGGGGGGGGGGTTAGGTTTCATTTTTAGACGCAAATGTGGAGCAGGCCGGCGTCACAAGAGGCGAGCAGCCAACATGGTACTCAAACGGCAGCATCCTTCCTCTCCATCCTCCCCTCCGTGCCTTGCAGAATTATTATCGGTCATTTAGCCGACCGATGACTGTCAACGTTACATCAGCACGAGTCATGATTACAGTCGCTGCTGTTGGCTGTTTAGTGAACCCTTCCTGACCATTGTTCAGCTGAGAAACACAGCTGCCACGCGAGCCTGCAGGGGAGGTTGCATCTCTGATGACCCCGGGGCCTTCCTCCTCCCCCCCTCTTCCTCATTGGCGTATAGTGTCTGATGACAGTGGAGGAGTGTTTGCGCGTGCTGAGTGTGCATGGGTGATTCGGGGCACCTGATAGTTAAAAGCTTTAAAATAGTGTCCATCAACAACGTGATTCAAGTGGACGTGAGGTACCAAAAGAGGACTTGTGACAGATTTAATCAAACTAACATCCTTAAGCATCAATAGGCGTTAAATAGCAAATACTTTACTACAACACATGAACACTTATGGCCTATTTTGTATGTATAGACTGCATAACCATTTATTCTACAGCTGCCAGTTTATTAGGTACAACTATCTAAAACTAATACAGTCTAACACAACAGTCCTGCAATAAATCATGAAAATTATAATGTCCAGCTGCAGTTGGTTGTGCTGTTGAATCGGATTGCGTTATACTGAGAGGTGTTATTTAGTCTATTCTTATTAAAATATAAATTCATAGACTAAATATTAGAAACCCCTCTCAGAAATAATACAATACAGTCGAACAGCTCCACAAACTACAGCCTCCAAAATGACCAACCAATCAACACCTCTCTTTTAACAAAAGCTAAACATTATAATTTTATTTATTATATGTTATATTTATTATATGTTGCGTTAGACTACATTAGTTTTAGATACCTAATAACCTAATAAACTGACAATTATGTAGACTCACATAACTGTTCCTCACCTTTTATTCACATTTTCAATAACAAGAGCATCACTGAATCAGAATGACATTGTTTTTACTGACAAAGTAAAGAATTTGAGTTGGTTCTCTTCTAAATAACATTAAACCTGAAACAAAATGAAATTAATGTTAAAGTAAAAATATCGGGAATATGTTTGTTTTGATGTGTTTTTGAGCAGCAAGAGTCTGAGACCCAAAGTGCTCCCGATGTGTGTGTATTTGGCAGGTGTGGAAGAAGTATTGAGATCTTTTACTTAAGTAAAAGTTTGAATACTACAATGATAAAAAACACTTGTAATAGAGTATTTTTTTACACACTATTAACAGCAAAATGTACTAAACGTATCAAAAGTAAAAGTGCTCATCAGGCAGAATCGAACCTTTCAAAATGTTGATTTATTTAATTTACTTTTTAGCCATTTTTGCCTCTTTTTTTTTTGGATAACATGCAGTAGAGAGATGACAGGAAATGAGGGGAGAGAGAACGTGCAACATGGACTCGAACTGGGGACACTGAGATTACATGGTCAGCACCTTAATCCCTTAGGTCACCAGGACACCACAGAATTGTATATTATCATCATAACATTGTTTATTATATTATTGAATCATTATTACTGATGTGTCAAAGTGTGAGCAGCATTTTGATGTTGTAGTTCATCATTATGAAGACAATTTTAACAAGTGTATATACTCTTGGACAGTTTAATAAACTAGTCATAGGTTTGAATGTAAAAGTAAGTAGTAACTATAGCTGTCAAATAAATGTAGTGGAGTAAAAAGTACAAAGTTACCCTCTGAAACATAGTGGAGTAGAACAATAAAGTAGCAGAAACTGGAAAAAATAGTAAGTATCTGAAAACTGTAGATAAACTGAGTAAATGTACTTAGTCTTTCCACCACTGGTATTTGGGTAAAACATATAAGAAGAAGAAAAAAAAGTTGCTTCGCACAAAAACGTTTAATTGACTGAAATGTAATTTAAAATGCTTAGAAAAAAACATAAAAATTAAATGAAGAACACTCTTAACAATTCTCTCTAATTCCTGCACCTTTGTCTCTTCACTCTGTAGTATTTAGTATTTCTGTAGTATTTGTCCAGTATTTAGTCCCCCCCCCCCACTGCTGGCAGATGTAAGCTGGTCAGGTTGCAGACAGATTTGCCCTCTCCCAGAAATTCACATTTGGACCAAATCCAGTAGATGAAATGATTGTGATCACATGGCATCACCACCACAGCACACACACACACACACACACACACACACACACACACACACACACACACAAGCTTATGAGTATTGTTGGAAAACCTGGAACAGTATGATTGTTGCAGAGCGGTGTGCTTGCAGATGTAGCACTTCCAGTTAGTGCAGAAACAGTGAAAATGACCTAAAATTACAATCAAAGCAGCTGTTGCCCTCCTTGTGTAAATATTCATCCACTCCTAAACATATAGTGATTCCCTCACGCTCCGTTTTTAGATTACTACACAGTTTGTGAGTTTTACTTCTTGGCTATCGCTCGCTCTTCACTCCCACATACTTCTACTGCATCTGACCCTGTTGGGCGCTTTGACAAAAATATCTCATATTCTGGATCATCCAGGCTGTGGAGGAGGAGGAGGACGGAGAGACTCGGTGTGACTGACTGAATGCTGAGATCATAACTGCTGAAAGAATCCTAACTGATAATCAATCCTAAATCAATATTTTCACAACATTCCCCTCCCCTCTCCCCTTCCTCTTTCCACGTCTCACTCCCTCACATCGCCTGAAACGTTCCCGTCACTTCCTTTTGCTGTGATATTACGTTGCCAGGCAACAGTCTTTTTTTAATCCATTTTTCATCACTTCTCTGATACGAAGGAGTGGACGACACCATCTGACCTACCCACAATCCCGTGTGGTGATTGTTCTGTGTGGGGGCGGATATTTGCTGAACATTTTTTCATCACAAGATCAGAAACTGAAAGAGAAAATCACAGTTTTATCAACAGTTAGCTGAGATGTGTCACCTCGATATAGTGAAGCACACAAGGATCAAATTAAGTATGTACCACATCCAGAATAACATGGTCACCATTGTAAAAACATCCCATCCTGCCTGATCAAATGTAAATGTTTTGACGTCACTTTCAGGACCATGATGTCCATCCGTCGCTGGTTTTGAGCTTTCGATTGAATCACACGAATCATAGATGTTCAAATTAACATTTTCTTTGAGCACTTCTCATCCACGTTGGCTTAAAAGTTAATATTTAAAGTTAATTCTAGATGTTGGAAACTAGCAGCTGGTAAAACAATCTCACCACAAGGTCCACCAGTAGCCAGGCACAAGAAATTTATCACAAAAGAGCCACAAATACAAGTTTGTCCTCTGACTGGAGCCTTAGCAGACCAGAATGCAACACAGCTACAAGTTTCTACTTAATATTATATGTTTTGTACTTTATTTACTTATAGTGAGTCAATGTAACTTTTGCTGAATAACAGGCACTGTAGCCACAAGTGACAATTATGGGATAATGGTCTGTTTATGGAGTGCAACAGTAGCACAAGCCACCATAAGCTGCTGGTCACACAAGACAAAGTAGCCCCTGAGTGTATTAAAGTGAGAAAGGGTCTGTTTTATAGCTTCTGAATTCAGCTTGTTGTTTGTATGAGGATGAATGTGTTATTTTTTATCTTTTGCTTGTTTCCTGGAAGAGGGATCTGTTGTTCCTCCTGCTATCTCTCTTTTTTTTTTTTTTGGTATCGTTTTTCCAATCTGCTTTGAGCATCTAAGAAGAAATTGTGTCGTATGTTGAATAGATTGCAAAGTCCTCTGAGGCTAATGTGTGATTTTGGCTTTTATGAACAAAATGTACCTAAAAACAAAACCCTGGATTACCACTGAAAATCAAAAGTTGCTGATATAACAGAGAAAGATTTAAAGAATACCACTTTCTAATGAGGCACCCTTTATAAAGAGTTTATAAGTTGTAACCAGTGGCTTTATTAATGGTTAATAAGTCATTTATTAATGCTGTATAGATCAGTTATAGGTCATTAATAACAAAAACGAACATTTCTGGCTGGTGTTTATCCTCCTCCAGCGAGATGATTTGTTTGTCTTTTTAACCCAATTGACTTCTGACCTTCTGGAAAAGTGTGCAGAGCATCTGGACCAAAACCATTTTATTAACAACATGTTGTTTGATGTTGCCTTAGAAAGTGAGAAACTATTACTGCCTTATTAACGTTTATAACTGCAGACTTGATGGCTAATTAGAAAGTGAGACACTCATACCCTTTATTAATGACTTTATCAATAACTTGACTATTAATGAGATTTTTTACTACCTGGAAACCCAAAGGTTGCCTGTCACAACTTACAAACTCTTTATAAAGTGTGCATTATTAGACAGTGGTACCAATTTAAAGGTAATTTTGAGGAGATATCTGAGTATCACTCCTTGTTGTTTCCTCTGATGTCATGACTGTCAAAATGAAGCAGGAGGCACTTTTCTCCCTGGAGTAGTGAACAGATGTTTGCATGTGTGTCACTTCACTTCAGATACACTCAACTCTCCTCTTCACCTCCCGCTTCACTCTTCCTCCATTACTCAACCCTTCTCTCACACACACACACACACGCACACACACTCGCTGCCACAGATGGGGCCCTCACGGGCTCCCAGTGAGGACCAGCTGTGGAGCAGGAATAGGCGTATCTCGGGGGGGTTGGGTGGGGCGTTTAAAGTGGGATTTGAACCCCCTGTGGCTCCGGCTTTTCGGCAGCAAGGAGAAGTTGTAAGAAGAGAGGGAGAGAGAGGCTGATCCAAGAAGTCCTGAACTTCTTCTCTGACAATTATTCGCTGATTTAATTTTCAGTTTTTGACTTTTGTTTCTCCTTAAAGTAACTTAAATTTGATTCCACACTGTCTGACGGTATCACATTTTCTGTATCGGCTTATTCGAACTCTTCATTGAAGCTTTGTGATGTTTACAGAGTGAAATATTCAAACCCAAGACATGGAGCCTCTTCACGGCTTCATCATATTCTAGATGTCTTGTGCATCATTTTATACATATTTTCCCAAAATTTTGCCTGAGATTTTTTTATTTGGGATCTTCACTAGAATTTAAAATAAAGTTCAGTGGGTTTGAGCAATGTTTGACTGCAGTAAAGAACATATGAATACACTAAAGTAAGACTGAGTCTACAGCCATGCTAGTGGCTCTTTGAGGCTGTGCTTCGACACGGTGGTACCTTGAGCTAAATGCTAATGTCAGCATGCTAACATGTTCACATTGACAATTCTAACATGCTGATGTTTAGCAGGTATAGTGTTTACAATGTTCACAATCCTGTCAAACATGTCAGGGGATCATCAAAGTCATTACAATTCATCCTGAGGGGGAACATGAATGTGTGAACCAAATTTCATGGCGTTGCATCCAATAGTTGTTGAGACATTTCACTCAAAATTACAAATGTGAACCTCATGGTGGCGCTAGAGGAAAAATCTGGGGATCACCAAAGTCAGTACGAGGATTATTCCTCTGGGGATCATGAATATATGTAGAAAAGTTCATGGCAATACATGTAATAGTTGAGACGTTTCAGTTTGGACCAAAGTGGTTGCACGATCAAAAGACTGACATTGCCTTCCATAGAGCTAAACAACACTACATATACTATACACCACTACATTAGATGCCTCTGTATAATCCTTCAGTATGTTAACATAGTGTATGACGCAGTAATCACAATAACCTACTTTACTGAGTAGGACAAAGCAGCTTCTGTCATCTTTGTGAGTTTCTGCCTCTACAAGTTTTCTTTGGAGTGTTTTTCCCTCGTTCTTGTTTGAGGCGTTTCTGCCCTGCAGTGTGCTCACATACTGTCATTTTGTCATGCTGCAAACATCCATGTAACGCTCGTGATCCAGTAAAAGCGTGTGGGTTGCTTGTCTTTGTATTGTACCTGAAGCAACTCACCTCCTTTTCTTCTCTGGGTTTTATACATACCACTGCACTGCTCGTCATGCCTCGGCTCTGCATTGCAAGAAACTTTCAGAAAGTAACTGGAGGCTGACCCAGATAGCGAGATTCTTTTGAAAAAATCTTTTCAAGTATTTTGTCGGCCTTGATATGTTTGGGATTACACGTTCTTGGGAAATAGGGATCAGTAGTCTGAGCACGAATCCAATGAAGCAAATTAAGAGAATTAAGATTATTTCATAACTGTCATTATTTGATAAATCAGGTTTTACCTACACAGATAAGACTTGTGAGTAGGATCAGTTCATTGTTGGTTTGACTTATCCTGTAAGTATCGAGAAGTTGTGTCCTCCATTTTTGTTTTGCATAACTTCCAACCTTCCTAAACACTTTTCTTCTACCTTCTTTCCTGACAACATCTAGCTGAATGCTAAATGTTTGGGAATATGTTCATACCATTCAAGATTGTAGCCTTGCTCCCACAAGATGCTAAAACTGGGCTACGATAGCAAAGTGTCCTTCAGTGAAGCAATTTCATTGTTGCCTGAGCAATTACATGCTGTCAGATTTGCATGTTAAAGAGCCAAGTGCACGCAGGCCTCTGCATCTCCAAGGAGAGAGGGAGGAGGGTCCATTTATGTTGTTTTTATACCCCTCTCCTTGTCTCACCCCTCCTTTCTGCCCTTATCTCTCCCTCTTACCCTCTCTTGCCTCACTTACTGGTCGGCAGGCAACCATTTAGGTGAAGCAATCAGGGTTAGTGGTGTGAAAGTGTCAGCTGGAAGGCTGGGAGATGCAGAGAAGTCATCGGTAAAGGTCACCGCTCTTCACTGCTGCATCACAGGCCATCTGGCTGCTCTAAGTCGGAAACACACCACACATTTTTGAGCCCACTTATTACCACGATTTCACCGTGACGACTGAATTTAAAGATTATTGTGAGTCTGCACTGGTCAGAGCCGGGGTGACAATTTACTGAATATGTATTTAGTACTCTCATTCCTGACGTTGGGTAGATTTTTTCATGTACTTGTACTTTTTTGGCCACCAGTAATTCCTCTTTCACTTAATTAGATCTTTGAAAAATGGTTATAGTTTACTGTGACGCTGTTATGAAGAATATTCCACCTTAATTTCTGTTGAATATTATTTTCTCCTGTTAAAAGAAATCTTTACAGTGAGACAAAATGCTGAATTCATAAGCAATACAATGCACCCTTGCCTGGCTCAATACACTGAGGAGTTTAGCTGCTTTAGCCTCAATAGCTTAGCTAATGTTAGCAAACTTTAGTTAGATATTGTAATATAACTGACATGACTGTGTCAGTTTGCTGACTATACAACACTTCTCTGCTTGTGTTACGCTACATTTTAGCATTTACCATCATCATTTAATGACACCAAAAATGACATACGCTCGCTTTAAAAGATTTTAAAGTTTAAAAATTAAAGGATCAAAATCAATGCAGCAGAACGAGAGAGATAGTCTTTTTAATTCCACACATTCTTCTTCCTGGTCAAAATCTGGCGCCTACATTACCCACAGTGCAACTCGGCCGCCGACAGATCCGTCAGAGAATCCAGTGCGCTATGCTAGTAGCGGCTAATGTAGCCTCGACCTGCTATAGCCTCAAGCAGAGATGAGGAGCGGGCTACAGAGGTCTGATAACCTCATTTCTTTCTAACTCCACACCCCTAGATTTATTTTATTTTCATCCTTGTAGTCTTCAGCTCCAACTGATGTTTATCAGACTTTATCAAGCACTTATCAGACTTCACGCAGCTCCCTCTGGAGCCACAAAAGCCTTTAAACTACTTTTTTTCCCACATATACAGTAGTCCTTCCCAAGACCTTTAAACAGACTTTGATGTGTAAAATCGGTGGAGTTCCCCTTTAAGAAAAGCCTTCTCATACAGACAAGACAGTCACCACTTTAGAGAGCATTACTATATTGGAGAGGGTTTGGCTGGTTGATGTCATCATGCTAAAATGTACATTTATATACAGTCTATGGTTAAAATGCTTAGGACACCACATTTACCTTTTCATACTGATCATACAGTAAATAACTTAGTGACTTTTATATCAACGTAGTCTTTGAAAGAGCTGCTTTCATACTTTTTGTATCATGTAATGATACCTCTACTTGAGGAAGATATTCCACACTGGCCTGCACAAAATAGGACACGTCACCACGGATACTCCACATAATTTATCTTGTACAAACACATTAACCAGTGGACCAGTCTGAAGTGATCCCGTAGTTTGAACAGTTTAATGACAAGTGTGTTTGTGTATCTGAAAACGTCAGTTGTTAAATGTGTGATTTTTCAGTCTTTTCATGGCCAGTTAAGATTTTAAATAGTCTTGTGTGTGTCTGTGTTGTGGTGTCTCATCACTGTAGCCTTGGCAGCAGGAAATGATGGGTACGCAGTTGGACCAGACTCATTTGGATTGGGCTTTGTATTTGTGTGTGTGTGTGTCTGTGTGTGTGTGCCCTGGCAGTGGTGTTGACTGCTGGGGCCTTTTGAGAGTCGTTTCCTTTAAGGTCACGACTTTGTATGACTGAGAGGAAGAAGCTGAGTGCTGCCTGCTGATTGAGTGGCTGATCTCTGGATCTCTGCCTCTGCAGGACCATCCAACGTGTTGACTGACTGACAACAAACAGAGTCATGGTGCATTTAGACACTAAAATAATATTCTGACAGCGAAGAAGAAGTCTGTTCTTGTACTTGTTGTAAAGAGCGAAAAATAACGGAAACCTAAGAGCTCAAAGTCGGAGACCATATTTTGTCCACGAGGGTCCTGTACATTTTTTACATCTCTTCAAACATGTTGGCAGCCAGCTGTTGGTGCAGACTTGATTAGAGGTTTGTTTTAAAAGTAAAACAAGTGGTACAAGTAAGCAAGTATTTATAAAGCACTTTTCAAAGCACACAAAGTACATTCAGTGCTGAAATGATAAGTTGATTAATTGTTTAGTTGATCGACAGAAAGTTGATCTGCAACAATTTTGAAAATCTATTAATGATTTCAGTCAGTCTTGCTGAGCAAAAATGCCGAATATTCTCTGGTTTGTGCTTCTAAACTGTGAGATTTTCAGCTTTTTTTCTGTTTTTTATAATTGAAAATTAAACATTTTGTGGTTTTAGACAGTTGGTCGGACAAAACAAGCAATTTGAAGACAACATCTTGGGCTTTGGGAAATTAAATGGACATTTTTATAGACTAAACAATCAACAGATTATTTGACACAGAAAATAATTACTCGCAGCAGTAGTTTCAGAGTGCTTTACAGAAGGAAGAAAAGACAGACAAATAAGACAATACCTAAAAACATGCACACGAAGTGAACAAACCACAAAATATAGAGTTATGCAATCAAGTGAAAGCCAAAGAAAAAACAAGTGAGTTTGAAGATTCCCCCTCACAGCCTGCTGCCCTGCTTCCCGTCATTAGTCCTGACTCATGGTTTCTCCTTAACGTCCCTCTGCACCTGCCGCACTCTACCTTCCCTCTCTCCCTGTGTTTGATCAGCTGGAAGAGGCCAGAGAGACGATGCCGAGTCGCAGCTTTTTAGTCCCTCCACAACAGCAATGACGAGTCTGTATAGCTTTTGTTTTTCTTATAATATGCAGTAAAACTGCACAACAGAAACTATGACAGTTTCTTTCAGACTTTTTTTATTCAGATGTTTTTCATGAGTTTGACTGTGTGTTTGATAATTCGTGTGTGTGTGTGTGTGTAGAAAGTGAGAGGATCTGTCTGTTCATCAGTTATTTTTGTATGTTTTATTTTAGATTTTTTCATTTCACAAGAGGAAGGACACAATAAAGTAAGACAGAATGAAAAATCTGTTCCTATTAAAAAATATATAAATATATGAATGGACTGGAACAGATCATTCAAAATGGGTTCAGGCTTCCAGTCGAAGAAAGGCACCCAAATATCTGAAACACTTCTATGTTTCAGGATTAAATGAGCATCCATTTAATTTATTTGACCATTTATAACAAGGGGAATCTGATGATTTCCAATCTAAGGATATATGTATTTTTGGGCTGTGTCCATGCCTTGTTGGTGACTACATTAACAAAAACTCTTTGTCATCTCAGAATAACCAAAAATTGCCAAGAATGAATCTGGTTGTATCTCTTTCTTAAGTACCTTATAAA
Source organism: Macquaria australasica (assembly GCA_005408345.1). NCBI lineage: Eukaryota > Metazoa > Chordata > Actinopteri > Centrarchiformes > Percichthyidae > Macquaria > Macquaria australasica. The sequence goes on along the minus strand of SEMN01000216.1, from coordinate 403,569 downwards.
ACCATCCAAGTACTTTTAGCCAATAAGACCAAAATAAATGAGAGAATGACCCTTCAGCTAGTTTAAACCTGTCGCATAACGGTGATACTGATGGATTTTACTCAGTTTAGTTTGAATATAAGAGGACAGCTTTAAACTGTATCTACAGATTATAATCCACCTCTGTGATCTAAATAGCATTTTATTCCAAATCTTATCTGGTACCTTAACATTTAACTCAGAAGTCGATATATTTCTAAGATAACAGGACCTGAGAGGTAAAAGCAGCAACAAAAAGTGAGATTAAGTGTCTGTAGTGAGAGTGAATGAAAAAGATACAAGACACAATGTTTTGGCTTCACTTAGTGATGAGAAGATGTTTAATTGAACATAATCTCAAATTTGCAAGTAACAAAAGAAGTGTTGAAGTTTGTGTATCTGGTCGTTTGTGTGTATGTGGGAGAAAGGGACAGCTGGCCAAAGTGGGGGGTGGGTTTAGCCGGGGGGCTATTGTAATACCATTTCAAGACATCTGTTCCTTTTTTTCTATTCAGATTGACCCTCCGACCCCCCCTCCACACAAACTAACACACGCTTTCATGTCAATGACGTAAACTCTTCATCTAGCATCTCTACTAACGTTTGCATCAGCACCACAGTGCCTGAGCAAACCAGGATTGTTTCTTCAGACCGTAAACCTTTTTTAAAATCTGAGTTGAGTCCTCTGTCTCCCTCCTGTGGTGCGGAGTGGGACGGTAACATCCTGTACGTGGCATCAGCGCGGGGTGTGCCTACTTTGGGAAAGAAAAGAGAAAAAAATAAAAGGTCTTTTATTTCAAAGAGCGTTTAAGCTCTGCTGCCCACATCATGTATGAGCCGGACACACCCACACGCACATACACACACACACACCACTGTCACATCTGGGAGCAATTGACTGAAATGTACCTCGTTCACCTCTAAACACACACACACTCCTGAAGTAACCAAAGGAGACTACATGGTGGCTGATCTCCTTTACATCCTTCTCATTACAGTCTAGACCAGTGCTTCCCAAACGTTTTTAAACCATGTCACCCCCCCGTGTCCACCCATACAACAAAACAAGTTGATTGATTGATGTAAAACATGGGACATATGTGAACTAACATCAATATTAAAGGAATAGTTTGACATTTGGGGAAATATGTTTATTTGCTTTCTTGCCGAGTGTTGGATTGATACCACTCTTGTACAGTAAATATGAAACTACAGCCAGAAGCTGGTTAGCTTAGCTTAGCATAAAGACTGGCAACAGGGGGAAACAGCTAGCCTGACTCTGTCAAAAGTTTGAAAAAATCCTCCTACCAGCACCTCTGAAGCTTACTAATTAACACGTTATATCTTGTTTGTTTAATCTGTTCAAGTGTAAAAACTTAACGTTAGTGAGCTTTAGACGTGCTGGTAGGTGGATGTTATTACCCTCAAACAGAGCCAGGCTAGCTGTTTCCCCCTGTTTCCAGTCTTAAGATAAGCAGCTGCTGGCTTTAGTATCATCTTTAGTGAGAGTGGTATTGATCTAGTTCACATCTACCAGCCAATCCCTCTCTAATGTAGAGATGCACTCCAAAGTGGCTTGTCAGTATAAGGCTTTCCTTTGCAAAGATTAGAGAAAAGTACAAAAAATTAACACAGATTTGTGTAGCAGAACTTTGTTTTTTTCTTCTTTCCTCGCCCATTAATCATCTCACAACCCCTCAGATTTATCTTGTGACCTTTTGGAGGGACCCGATCTCTAGATTAAGAGTGGATTAAACCTCCTAACATCATATAAAGTTGTTAAAATGACCTACAGCTCGACCAGCTACAACAGTAAAATGCTACTTATGAACTGATGCATCAGCATTTGCAATCTATTATATAATATATCAGTCAGGGGCCATTTTCTTTACAAAATGAGTACTTTTACTTTGACAATTTGTCAATACTTCTGTACTTTGACTTAAATAGGAGTATTTTTACTTGTAATGGAGTATTTTTACATTGTTTTATTGGTACTTTTACTTAAGTAAAGGATCTGAGTCCTTCTTCCACCACTGAATGTCACCTCATTTTCTTTATGTGGTGAAACGTGAATAAAAAATGGCTTGTCTTTAAGGCACTCACTATGAACCACTGGTCTAGACGATGCTGAGCTACCTCTGTTCAGCACACACACATACACAGCATTCACTGAACACACGGATTGACAAGTTAATTTACTCGATAATCGGATAATCTCACTCCACAGGTCTGTACTTGCAGCGTTTGTTTCTTCATCTGTTGTTTGTTTCTGAGCCACAATGCAGCTTTTTTCACAGTCAAGTTCAAACGAGGTCTTTTCTGTTTCACATCTTTTGACGCTGAGGTCAACAAAGCATCGACACTTTCGGCCTGTTCCTTCTCTTTCTGTGTTTCCGTGCGAGCTGGTGGTCACTTCTCTCAGTGCAGTTTTATTTTTCAACTGTCGGAGCTGGGGGAGGGAATACAGGCTGAATGAATGAGTTTCTTTTAGACCTTTGCTTCATCCATCCCTCCCTTGTTTCCTCCCTCAAATTGCCACCTCTCTATTACTCCGTCTCTGTTTCCCTCCCTCTCAGTGAGAATTCCTCCGTACCTGTCTGAACAGGGAGAGTCGGACCGCTGTAGGGCAGAGGAAAGAAAGAAAGAAACAAACAAACAAAGAGAGAAAGAAAAGAAGGGGAATCAAGAGAAGGAAAGTAGGAGGAACAAAAGGTGCATATTTAAAGAGCACAAACAGGAAAAACGTGTTAGAGACAATTTGGGAACAGACAGAGCACGAGAGGCGAGTTCATCACAGTCTCGAGGCTTCAAACTTGCTTTTTCCCTGTTCCCTGCTGGGCTGTTTTTCAACTTTTCTGAGACCCGTGGCTATTTTGGTCCGTCAGTGTCGGAGCGGTTTAGGATGGATGCCATCATGCTGCAGGAAAAACTGGTGGAACGGCTTCTGTGCCCACGAGTGAGAACAGCCAGGCAGAAGGTAAAGAGTTGGATTTCTGGGGACAAAATGGGTGTAAAAGAGTGGGAAAATGTCAAAATGCAATGTAAAATAAAGACACAGAGTTCAGCATTACTTTATAAATGCATAACCAAGAAGCTTTAACACCTGTAGACTCACTGCCAGCATCTTTTGGTGTCTCTGCTTTTCTGTGGAGGTGTTTGCTCTTGTGATACGGACAGATTTGCTGCTGAGATGATTTGTGTTTTAATGATCATGCATTGATTTATCTATACAGCTTTCCTCATTTTCACTCCTCTGGCTCTCTGGCAAGTGTGTCTGCCATGCACTGTTTGCACCGCCTGTGGTTTTTTTGTGTGAATGTGTGTTTTTTTTATAAATGCGATCCTCACCCGAGGTGGGGGCCTGTCGGAAATGCCTATGACAAGTTATGACAGCATATAAGGACGCTGGCTGTGTGTTTGGCGCGAGTGTTTGCAGAGTGAAAAAAAGAGCTTTTCAGGTCTGTTGAATGTAGCTTCTGTCTGTGTGTGAATGCTCTTGACGGGGCCTCGAGTGTGTATTTATATCTACACATGTCAGCACGTACAGTAGGGTAGAGATGACGCGCTGCCAGATGCAGCAGAGAGAACCTGCAGGACTGAGAGCTACTGTCTGACACAGTGAGAGACTGGTATCCTCTGGTTCTCTTTGTGCGTTTCTGTAAGCGTTTTAGTGGAAAATCTGAGACGCTGGTTATTCTCAGCTGCTGCAGAGAGGAATGCTGTGCACGTGTTTTTCCATGCAGTTGTAGATCTTCTGTATTATAGACGGCGTCTGTCTGTTGTGGTCATTTTATTGCATCGGACGCTGCCAGATACATTTAGTTTTCACATTAGAAACCCTCAGAGCAGACAACACAGCTCTTACAGTCATTTGGTGTCTGCGTCTATTAAGATGGTTGGTTTTTGATGTGTTATTGCAGAGCTGAAACAATTCAATTAGTCGAATGACAGAAAATGAATTAGTAACTCTTTTGATAATGAATTTATTGTTTAAATAATTTTTCAAGCAAAAATGCCAAATAATCTCTGATTCTAGTTTCTCAAATGTGAGGGTGTGCTACTCTTGTTTATCTTTTGCAGTGATGGAAGAAGTACTCCGAACTTTTACTTAAGTAAAAGTAGTAATACCACAGTGTAGAAATACTCTGTTACAAGTAAAACTTTGGGGTCTTTTGTGATAGTAAACACAAAGCAAGTGAAACAAAAAAAGCAATCTGAAGACATCACCCTGAGCTTTAAGAAACTGAGACAGGCATTTTCACACTTTTCTTACTTTCAACTGACCAAACAATTGTTTTGGTCAATTGTTTAATCAAGACGATAATTTAGGGCTGCAATTAACAATTACTTTCATTATTGATTAATCTGACTATTACTTTTCCTATCAATAGATAACCTGTCCTAAAAGTGGCCCAAAAATGTCAGAAAACAGCCCAAGCTGATCCTCAAAAGTCTTGTTTTGTCTGACCAACAATCCAAAACCCAAAGATATTCAATTAACTATCACATAATATAAAGAAAAGCAACAAATCTTCACAAACGAGAAGCTGTAACTAGAGAATATTTGGCATTATTTACTATTTTTTGATTATCAAAATAGCTGCCAATTCTTTTTCTGTCAACCGACCGTTGGATTAATCGACTGATTGTTTCAGCTCTACAATAACTGTCAGATAAAAACAATCATTAGTTGCAGCCTTATGTTACTGACACTTTGTTTCACAAAGCATGAATTAATACTAAACACCTCCTTCTTCTTCTTTGTGTCTTTTTATTTTCTGTCACAGGAGAAACAGTATGTGGGCTTTGCGACTCTGCCCAACCAGGTCCACAGGAAGTCTGTGAAGAAAGGCTTCGATTTCACGCTGATGGTGGCAGGTCAGTTTGTAGTTCAAGATGCAAACATGACAAAAAATGTACTGGACTTGCACTCAGTAGCCAGTTTATTAGCTACACATAGCTAATGCTAATGCAGTCTGATACAACGGCCCTGCTATTAATCTTACCTAAATTAAATAAATCGGAAACATTTTCAACAGAAACTGAACATTACAATCTGCAGGACTATTGTGTCAGACTGCATTAGTTTTAGCTAGGTGTACCTAATAAACCGGCATCTTGGATTTAATTCAGATTAGGTTCACATACATTGTGACCTTCTGTTTGTGTGTGTGCTGCAGGAGAGTCTGGTATGGGTAAATCCACCCTAGTCAACAGCCTGTTCCTCACAGACCTCTACAAAGACAGGAAGTTACTGAACGCTGAGGGTGAGTCTTTATGCTATTTATTATCTCTCCGTATCAGTCATAATGAATGCACTGCTCTGAGGTCTGGTATTTATGAAAACCAGATCACCGTCCGTCTTACATTTAACCTCACATTTGTAACACAGCTACAGTGAAGAAGTCCAGTTTAGTCTGTAAATTTCTAACTGGCAACATTTAGTGCTGCACTGTTTTTTTCCTTTCGTGGGAGCTTTGAGATGACTTTTGCTCAGAATAAAATACCGGAAATCAATAGTTAAAGGATAAGTCTGATGATATTCTATATTTTTCTTAATGTAAATCCCATGAAAAGACCAAAATGACTAATGAATTGATCCCACTAACAAGTGTTGTCTGTGTAGCCAAAGCCTGATATATATCTTATTGCTCTGTGCCATAGAGCTCTGTGGTTGTCAAAAAACTATTAAAACAAGGAGTCACACTTTTACACTGAGTGACATGTTCCTTCATTATGATGAACATGGGCACTGTAGTTGTACTGCTGCTGTAAATACTCAGTAGCTGGACCAGGTTTTACCAGATATCTGTAAATGCATCACTAAGTTTGTGCGTAAAGTTCTTTGTAACTACTAGCTGGGTTTCAAACTCAAACGAATTTCAAACGAAATGTTCGATTATGCATCCTAACCAATGTCTAACATTTCTGGCAAATTATTTTGTCATTTGAGGTATATTGTTTATACAGTACTGTGTTATCTTTGAGAAATGTAATTTCAAAATTCCAGGTCAGATGCGTCATTATTTGATATTAGCTTTTACCACTTTTACTTTTTACTAGATGCCTCATATATTAGCAAGCTAGCGTTGGTTTTGTCACTTAGTTCAGTTCCACCGGTCAGTCACTGGGTGTAAATATTAAGTAACAACTAATCTCTACGTAGTAACTAGTTTGTGTGGTGCAACCTGTTTTAATTCAGTTGAGGTAAAGACATAACAACTGGACTAAGTTTGAACTTAGCTGGTGCAACTGGCTCTAGAGCACCACATGTGTATTAATCCGCCACTGAAAATAGTCCCCAACAAATGCACTATTTAGTTCTGTTTGGGTAATGAGTAACTGCAGTGCCCTGATGTTTAAGGAAATTATTTAGCCTTTTTTTTTACAAATTATACAAAGTATATATTCATATATATTCATGACCTGTTTTTAAAGATTTGTAGAAGCGTAGTATCAAGGAACATTGTTGATTTTGGTCTTTTCATGGGATTTGTTGACAATAACAAAAATATAGAATATCAAGAGCCTTATCCTTTTATGGCAAATGCATTTGTAAAGCAGCTTTTGTAATAAGGCGTAGAAGAAAATCCCTGAATTACTCCATCAGGGTTTATTTTGCACCATTCACTGGCTTGTTCTACATTATCCCTGACCTGCTGTTTCACCTCATCTTCTCCCTGTCACCTTCTCCTTCTCTGTGTCGATGCTTTGCAGAGCGTATCAACCAAACCGTGGAGATCATCAAACACACTGTAGACATCGAGGAGAAAGGAGTCAAGCTCAAGCTGACCATCGTAGACACGCCGGGGTTTGGAGACGCCGTCAACAACAACGAGTGGTGAGCTGGAAGATCTGCTGGTCTGACGTGTGCCTGACTCAGCCTGCTCGCTTGAATTCACACTGCCTGGAGGAGCTGCTAATGTAGTTTCTGTGTGTGTGTGTGTGTGTGTGTCCTAGCTGGAAGCCGATCACAGACTACATAGATCAGCAGTTTGAGCAATACTTCAGGGATGAGAGCGGGCTGAACAGAAAGAACATCCAGGACAACAGAGTCCACTGCTGCCTCTACTTCATCCCTCCATTTGGGCACGGGTAATAACACACACACACACACACACACACACACACACACACACACACACACACACACACACACACACACACACACACACATACACACTTGAAACAACACCTTTTCTACATGCGTCAATTAAATCTGTTTTTTTTTTGGAGGACTTTAATTACTTCACTCTCACTCTGGATTTCTTTCCGCAGGCTGCGTCCGGTGGATGTTGAGTTCATGAAGGCTCTGCATGAAAAGGTGAACATAATTCCACTCATTGCGAAAGCCGACTGCCTCACGCCCAACGAGATCAAAAAGCTCAAAGACAGAGTGAGTCCCAGAACTGCAGCTCCACTGTGAACTCAACGCTGTTTTACTGTCTGCAGATCGTTCACTGTAGCCATTATTATTATCTTATCTTTGTGTGATCTTAGATACGAGAGGAAATAGACAAGTTTGGGATAAAGGTGTACCAGTTCCCCGAATGTGACTCCGACGAGGATGAAGAGTTTAAACAACTTGACAAAGAGCTGAAGGTGAGTCAGATACCTGTTGCAGAGTCCGGTTAATTAACTGATTCACTGTAAGTGGAAGTAGCTGTACCTTTGGCCACAGATTGGGGTCATTTCACTTCACAGTCAGTTTATTTTCTCACTCAGGGTCGTAGCCAGGACTTTAGAGACACTGAGACACCCTCTCTCAGAAAATACTGACAAGACACCAAAAGGAATATCTCTAATTTAATCTTAAAATGTTGTATTGTTATTTGGATTTTTCATATTTTATTTGTTCAGCTATGTAGTTTTCTGTAAGTTTTATTTCCCAACATACAGGTCTAAATGATGTTTTAAAATCCTCTTTTCACAACCAGGAATACAATTCTGGTGTGGAAATAGTGAATCCTTTTTCATTTATTTATTTTGTTGGCTCAGAGGTAGTCAAATATAAATATACTGTGTCTAAAAATACTTGAATCAGCTAATTAAATACACTTACGTTGGAGTGGATTTGTTCAGCAAGTTAAATGACATGTAAAGTACAATACTGGCAGACAGGGAAGAAAAGAAATACATGTGTTGCTTGTCAAACTAACGGTTTTAAGCTCTAGAAAAAGCTAGTAGTAAGTGCACCTTGAGTTCTTATTTGAGTGGACTGACCTTTTAACCTTCTGAGTGATCTTAAAATGACTTGTACGAGCAGTGAAAAGTTTTCGGGTTGTGACGCGAATCCACTAATCAGCTGGGAAAATCTGTGCAAGAAGAATAAACGACAAACAGGTGTTTTTTTGTTTTTGTTTGTTTTTTTACATGTCTCAACAATTACAGTCCCGCTTCACTTGAACTGCTCAGTGGCCTTTTTGTGAACCTGTATAACTGTGTGAATATGCACCAGGGCACAGCATGCTCAGTCAGCTTTCTCTGTGTAGATAGGGGTTAAAAAAACAACCCACCCTCATGTCTCTGTGTGCAGGAGTGCACCCCGTTCGCTGTGATCGGCAGTAACACAGTGGTGGAAGCTCGAGGACAGAGAGTGAGAGGGAGACTGTACCCCTGGGGAATTGTTGAAGGTTTGTTCATATTATTAGCTCTCTGTGTAGCCGTCATCAGCCTGTATGCTAATTCGACATATTCATTCATTCGACATATTTCTTTGCTCCAGTGGAGAACCAGTCGCACTGTGACTTTGTGAAACTGAGGAACATGTTGATTCGTTCACACATGCACGACCTGAAAGACGTGACCTGCGACGTCCACTACGAAAACTACAGAGCGCAGTGCATTCAGGAGATGACCAGGTTTGTGAAAACATCAGAGTGAGAGAATGTTTTGTGAACATCTCAGATAACTGCTGATGTTTTCAGTTTGCCTGCTTCACTTCTTCTTCTTCTTCTTCTTCTTCTTCTTCTTCTTCTTCTTCTTCTTCTTCTTCTTCTTCTTCTTCTTCTTCTTCTTCTTCTTCTTCTCAGTAAACTGGCTCAGGACAACCGTATGGAGAGTCCCATCCCCATCCTGCCGCTCTCCACCCCGGATGTGGAGACTGAGAAACTAATCAAAATGAAAGATGAGGAGGTATGAAGCAACTTTTGCTGTTTTACCAAACAACGAATGTTTTGGTTTCTGTTTCTTCATGAATGTATCCTAGATACAGGTACAGGTCTTTGCTCTGACACATCTGACGACAAAGCTAAATGTGATGAGGATTAGTCTCTGCTTCGATCCTTATACTCCTTAAAAAGTCACTAAGGAGCCTAAGATGTTGTATAATAGTTTGTGTAGTATAATAGTGTAGTATGATATCCCTGTCTCAGTACAAGCAGACAGTCGCTAACTTAACTGTGAAATGATTGAGTGAAACTCACTGTGAGAATATTTCATGTAACTTAAAAGGAATTCATGAATTAATGGTCCAACTAGTACTGCACTTAAGTACAAATTCAAGGTACTTGTACTTTATTTGAGTATTTCTAATTTATGCAGCTTTATACATCTCAGAGACAAATATTGTACTTTTTACTACATTTGTCTGACAGCTTTAGTTACTTTTCAGATGACAATTTTTCACACCCTTCCTGTCCAGTGAAAACCATGTATCTCCAAATGTGGTGATTTTGAATAAACTGAAGGATTATACATTTGTTTATGGGTTGAGAAAATTCTCCTACTTCTTAAGATAAACAAACTAAAGTTAAAAACCTTGGATTATCAACCTTATTGATAATAATAGATTTAAAAAAAAAAATGAATAGTTTAATAAATATATAATCTTATCATTCATATATTGTTGGCACTGAAATACACATATATATACATACAAAGACCTGGATAATGTGGCTAAAACTACAAAAACGTAATTGTAATATCAGTAAGAACTGAGATCTGCTAATATATAGCCTGGCATTGCTAATACTCAAATTAGTGTTCAATATTCAGAAAATAAAGAAAGAAATACATTAAGTCTTCCTGTCAGTTTACAATCTGCACAGAGTCATTAACCTGAACAACTGTGTTCCACAATGTGATCATGTGTACATGTATTTGTACAGCACACATACATACAAGGCAATAAATCAAATGCAGTTGTGTTTATTTTACACTGATAAATATCAACTTCCCCATTTGGAAGTATATTGCTCTATTTGGTTGTTCTACATCTTCGGAGTCTCTTAATATGTATAATTTGGGACTAAAATCCAACTTTTCATCTATAATGTCCTGAATGAAATCATGTATTTAGTGCTAGTATTTCTGAATTATTGGTCCCTGCCATATATTTAAATCCACAGCAGTGGTTATTATCTTTAAACCAGATTCTGTATGTAAACACACACTAGCATTAGATTCAAAGGCTGCTTCTAGCATGACATGATCTAAATGCTTCATCTGTGGCTTAATGTGGAAACTCTCCAAACCGTTTAACCAAACCTTTCCTCTCCGTCCGTCTGCAGCTGAAGAGGATGCAGGAGATGCTGAATAAGATGCAGCAGCAGATGCACGACAAGGACCAGTGACGTCTCGCCGGAGCAGAGCTGGGCTGCGGCGCCGCCTACTGTTGACGTTGAACATGGATATCATGTGTTAGTGGCAACTCTGGCTGTACATTTATCCTCAGTTTGGTGCTTTGTATAGTTTGTCTGCCTGGAGGGTTGTTTGTCAGAGGGTTTTGTTTTTTCTCTGAAACTATCCGTCTGCCCACTTTGAGCCCTTTGCTGTGGTTTAACAGTCTTAACATATATAATATAAATGCGTAATTTAAATTACTACTCAGTGTATCTAATTTATAAATGCAATGCTAAACTTTTTGGATATTTTGTCAGGGTAAGAACATGTGTGCTACAAGATGTTTTGTAAAGAAATTTCAGTTGTTGGTGATGTTTAAATTTGAACATGGATATTGTTTTTTATTATGTGTTTGTGAGTGTGTGTTTGGGTGCGTGAGCGTGTGTATTTCATATATCATCAGGTATCCGTCCATAAAACTCCCATTTGTCCCATTTTGACTTTACTTTTGTTAAAATCCAACTTTTTGCTCTTGTTAATTTGCTCTCTGATCCTCATAAATACCTTCGTGTGACATTTTTTCCACATAAGGCAAGTCAAAATATCCTCTCCCAGCATTTTTATATGTGCTGGCTGAGCTGAAAATGCACTTATTGCCAGTGGCTAACTGTGAACGGAGAGCCTTTGACATAATGAGAGGGTTGGTGCAGTGTAGGGTGCATGTGCGAGCATGCTGCCGTTACTCATATCCGCCAAACGCTGTGGGCCTATTTTTACCGCTTTATAGCCGATGTCCTGTGCTTGTAATGAAATGCATCATGACCTGCAGGATGCTTTGTTTGCCACTATGGGATGCGTGTGCTTCTGTTTTAAATTTCTCTCATTGGAAGTGAGTTGCTGCATGTGTATCCTGTGTGTGAGTTAAGGCTGTTTGAGAGAGAGAGAGAGTGTGTGTGTGTGTGTGTGTAGGCTGATGCTGAGGAACAGTACATATTTTGCCTGAAGGCTGTGAGCTCAGCCTGTGCCCCATTTATAAAGGTGTGACAAATAAACTCTTGTTTCTCGTCAGTCTGGCTTCACTGCCTGTGCATTGTTTCTCTGAAGGTTATGGAGTTGTACATTAAGATCCAGTGAGCGCAGCACGAACATCCTCTGTCACTTCCGGCTGACAAGAGAGTCTGAACAGCGAAGCTCGGAGCTGGAGCTGCTGCAGGAACATTATCTGCTGATTCACGTTTTATCTCCTGCAGCTGTTCTTCCTCTGCACGGCACACAACGTCTTCTCCCTGCCAGTCAGAGGAGACACAAGCAGAAATAACATGAGTATGAATGATAGAAAGATCTGTATTTTCTGCAAGAGGACTCTGACTCATAAATGTTTGTTTTATATTTTATACATATAGTGGTGGAAGAAGTACTCAGATCTTTTAATACTCTGTTAGTAAGTGTAAAAGAGTAAAAATACAAAAGTATTAGCATCAAAATCTACTTAAAGTACCAAAAGGTCCATTTCAGAATAATATTGGATTATGATTATTGATGCATTAATGTGTTCATCACTTTAATGTTGCAGCTGGTAAAGATGGAGCTAATTATAATGTCTTTACATACTGCTGGGTAGCTTGTGAATTTCCCCTGCGGATCAATAAAGTCTCATCTTCAGCTATAATAATACATCATAATTTATTTGTTGATTATATTATATTTTGTATTATTAAACTGGATCTGCAAAGTAACTAAAGTTATCAAATACATGTAGTGGAGTAAAAAGTGCAATATATTAGAAGTATAAAGTAGCAGAAAGTACCTACCTGTTAATCCATATTACACTTGATATATCTGATATGTATCATGACATGTCGTCTTTGCTGCATCTTCTGATGCAGAAATGGATCTTAACACTGTTTGAAATACACTTTATTTTACAGGTCCTTAATTTCCTAATACTTTTCTAGGAAAGAACAAGGAAATACTTCTTCATTTAAACCCAAGTAAATATGAATAAATTCATCATTTATTATTGGAAGCTTTATTCTCTCCATATGTTGAACTGTGTGCTTGCTTGTATTCTTGCTGACTTGCTGTAATCTGAAACAAAATGATTTGTAAGTGAACTAATTGAACACTATCTATCTCTATTTTACCCCTAATTAGTACCAAAGTAAACCGTTCCATCCAGAGAACTTAATAGAAATGAATTCATAATTAATGACCCCAACATCAAGAGTTACTGAGATACTCCCCATGTCCTGCTAGAAGTCTGTGCGTGTGTTTGTGTGTGTTCATATTTGTCAGCGGTCCTTATCAGTGAGTGCCAGCTTGCAGTAACACACACACACTCTGCCTCTCAGAGCGACCGTAAGAAACACCGTCCTCTCCTGAAGACACGCAGCACTGAAGGTAAACGACTCTCTTCAGACCTTATTAAGACTTTTTTTTTAGTTCTGTAGCCGTCTCGTCTACTAATTATTGATATTAAAACACGGTTTCCTGACCCACGACCCAGTTTCTTGCTCTCAAAATATCCCAGAAATTAGAAAACTGTCAAGTTGGTGTGTGAAGTTCAGTTTGGCAGAATGACTCTATTCTGTTTTTAAGAGCATGGAAGGAGCTTGCAAATAAAAATGAATCAAACAAAAATCTATATGCAGAATCAATGATTTGTGACCCTATTTGCTTATCAAGCGATCTCACATGGGGTCTCAGCCATAGATTGAATAGTCCACATTTTACAATAGACCTAGAGTGACCAGATCAATTTAAAAACCTGCACACTCTAATGCACTTATAGTAATAATACAACATACCACAGAGCTGAGTCAATACCTCTCTGAAATAAAATTAAGAAGTTTCACAAACATGATAATTACTGCAGGACTCCTGTTGGACTGTATTAATGTCTATTTTCTAATAATTTTAGATCCAAACATCTTTTGAAACTCATATGATTGCATAAATAAGATGAGAGAAGATTTAATTAATCCTCACAAAGAAAATGAAGTAATAGTTATTATCATGTAAAGTATGTGTGTTTATCATCAGTTTGGAATAGAAGGTTTTATGTTTTTATGGACTTTGTTGCTGTGTTACTGTCTGATATGAGGTTAAGCTTGTATATATTATTTATTTTTTAGGCCTTAAATCGATAGAATTCAGTCAAGAGACTGACAGTAAATGTGGGAGTCGTTTATTTAATGTTAGTGTTCCCTAAACCTTAATATGGTATCAGACAAATACAAATATTTCAGCCATCAGGAGACATATAGTTTCCTCTCCTTCCAATGGAGCCAATTTTCAACGCACAATGCAATTAATCTGAGGTGATAAAGATTAATCTTCTCTTCTCTCCAGTGATTGGTAACCATGAAGGGACTTCTGCTCCTGTGTCTGCTCCTCTTGTTTGGAGGTCAAAGGTCATCGGCATGCCCCCACCTTTGCTCCTGTCCTGGCAGTCAGGTGAACTGCAGCAGCAGGCATTTCACCTCCACCTCGCTGCCCACCAGTTTCCCTGCTGGGACCACCGAGCTGCGTCTCCACGGCAACCTGCTCACCAGCCTCCCTAACGGGCTCCTGGATGATCTGACCACCCTCCGCACTGTCTCCCTTCATGGTAACCCCTGGGTGTGTGACTGTGGCATCCTCTACCTGCGAGCCTGGCTGCTGCGTCAGCCTGCCACCCTCAAATCACACCTGGGAGTCAACTGCAGCTCCCCTCCCGGCCTGAGAGGGCGGCTGGTGGTGTATTTAACCGAGGAGGAGGTCCTGGAGTCCTGCCACTACTGGTACTGTGACCTGGCTTTGGCCTCGCAGGTGTGTCTGTTTGTGTTTGTGGTGGTGCAGGCGGCTCTGCTGGTGGCTCTCCTCGTGTTCCTGAAGAGGTTCGAGAGGCTGTCCAAAGAGGCGAGGAGAACCACAGAGGAGAGCTTCACAGCCGGCGAGGGTCTGAGGGAGAACGAGTACGCTCCTTTAAAGGACAGCAGCTTCTGAGATGGAGCTGTGATGTGTGATTGTTGGATACGAAAGAGGAAAAAGAGCTGTTTATCGTTTGCACACTGGAGAGAAAATGTCTCTCACATGCTTCTTGTGTTTCAGACCATAATTCCAAACGTGAATAAATGAGTTCAGAAACAAAACAAATGCAGACTCTTCCATACAGGGCACAAGTGGAAGGGTTTGATAAGTATGAAAATAATGTCAGTCATCACCAACCCAATTCCAATTGAGCACCGATTTTGGACAACACTGAAGCGTCACTAAGACACTTTATGTTGGCTTTTCCTTTAATTTGTCACCCATCTGTGTATCTGTAGACCACCATAGACCACCATAGAGCACCTTAGACCACCATATACCCCTGTATAACACCATAGAATAGACTAAATGAAAATAAAGATTAAAATAGTCTGCACCAGAGCCTGACCAATACTGGATCTTTGAGGGAGATGCCAATGTTGTTATTGAGTATAAAATTTCCTGTAACAATATACCAGATGATATTCATTTCATAACATTGACAATATTTTGATAAGGATCCCTTAAGGATATAAGAATCCCCAAGATATCTACTGAGCAGGACATTTAACCCCAGCTGAAAAATGAACCTGTCAGTGTTGTCTATGTAAACTACTATGAACATATCACGAGTATTTCTGTGCTGCAATTCGTTGTTACTTACTGATCTATCTGCGTTAACCTAATATCAGTTGATAGTATTTCAAACTGGTTGGGCTGTAGTCTGCACTCATTGCACTTGCTCCCAATAAACTCTTTTTTATTGACATAATAATATTGATCACATGAAGAAACTTCAGTTTTCTATCTAAAGTTTGACGTTCTGACAACACGGACCCTTTCTGTCCCGACCAAAACCCGTGTGGTTGAAATATCAAATTACAGTTTTCTATTTTAAAAGGTTTCATGTGGTTGAAAAACTGCTTAACATATATGGATGTGTTTGTAAAAGTTTCTGTTTAGAAGCTTGAGATGTTTTATTTATGTGAGCAATTAAAATAATCTCAAGTGGACACTGAATGAGAAATGGTTTTGTCTGAAGTACTTCATGGGTTGCTGATAGGGTGTTTATATGTGTGTGGTGATATCTGGCAATTTTATATGTTTATTATATTTTAACGTTTATTCCATATGTAGTAATTTGCCATTTTCTCTATATATTGTGTGATTTGTTAATCAGAAAAAAAAAGAATCACAAATGGTTCTGATTGTGCCATGTTTATGTCAGTCCCACATAAAACTTTGGATATTTCTTCTTGAACCTTCATTCTGATCTTTTATTAAACACAAAACAAATATTACAGGTGTATTTAAAATTTACTCACATACTTTGGCAATATTGTGTATTTCTTTGTCATACACTTTGCAAAACAAATTCCTGCATTATCGATTAAATTAAAAGGAATTTAACTGCAAAATTATATGCGTTCTTTCTCAGATTTCTTTTAATTTAATTTTACTTTAATTCTTTTCAACAACTCCACATCTTTCAAAACATGTCTGTCGATAAATTATGATCAAGAAACAATGCAATGTCTATAAAACACCAAATACTAGTCGCTGAGTATTGGGGATTATTTTTTCTCGCGTGTCTTTGTATCGGAACCTTTGTGCGGAGACATCGTTTCCGCGCCGGGCAGTTTTACCTGATGGACCCTCGTATGTTTACACGTGAGGTTCGTGCAGGGCTGTAATTTCAGTCTTCACGTGTCTAAATCTCAAATGCCGTCGTTTGACCTGTTAAAATAAAGAGGTTTGTATTTTATAATATTCATTAAGAGTCAGCCGGTTGTGTTAATTGCGTTCATACCGTAACGGTTAACATACAGTTAGCCAGTTAGCTCTTAGTGGGTTTGTTCAAATTGTTTGGTATTTATTGATTTCCAGACTTCAGTTTAAAATGGGAAAAATAAGGAAGAAGCACAACTGGAAGGGAAGACAGCAGAGAGACCCTCGGCAACCAGCAGGTGAAGGGAAGACGGACATAGTGGTGGAACTGCAAGGTAGGAGCTCAAAGGTTAAGACCCGCAAACTTCACGCTGCCCGTCCGGCCTCGGGTTGTAACGGTCTCCGGGCTTTGTCTCCGTCAGGTGGGGGCAGGCTGAAAGGCGTAGACGAGAGCAACGCCCTGGTCCTCCCGGCCAACAAAGCCAAGAAGAAGAAAGCCTCGCCGACGCCCGCCTGCAGCAGGAAGCCGCTCACCAAGAAGCAGAGGAAAGAGCTGCAGAAGGTCCTGGAGCGCAAAGACAAGAAGGCTCAGGTGAGAGGCGGCGTGGCGCTGCAGGTTCACACAAAGCTGTTTCTCTAACCAGGGTTACAAACAATCTCTTGGTCCGCAGTGGGTGGGTGGGTTCTTTATTGATCCCCCAGAGGGGAAATTGTTGTTGCAGCAGGTACAGAATAAGATTTGCATAAAAATAAAATAAATATTTACCTAACCTAAAATAGAATAAACCTAAATTGAGATTAAATTAACATTAAATTAAGTTAAACCTAAATTGGACTTAAACTAACATGTCCCCAACCTAAATTAAGTAATTAACTTAAGTTAAACAAACGGTTAATACTATATTATACTATACAATAAACTGTACAATACAATGTACAAATATGCAACAATAAGACAAACACAGACACGGGAGTCCGGTGTGGTGCTGGGTGCCGTGTTGTCGTGTGTATTTATCGTCCCACAGGTTCAGTGGATACGAGTGCTGTTGCAACTCCACAGTGAGGCATTGAACAGTCTGACTGCTGAAGGCAGGAAGGACCTCCTGAAGCGCTCCTTGTGGCACCTTATGGTGATCAAGCGGGCACTGAAGGTGCTCTGCAGGTCCAGCACCGTGTTGTGGAGTGGATGTGCAGTTTGGCCACCTCCTCCGCGGTGCTGAGGTTCGCACCCAGCACAGAGCCAGCCTTCCTGATCAGTTTGTAGTATCAAAGACTGTCCAAAACTGTGCTTTGATGGTCTGGTCAGTTTTGTAGTCTTGTTTATTTATTCTTTGATCAGACAGTTCCTGATTTAAATTACATTTTAGACTCTTTATTTAGGAGTTTTTGTACAACTGCTTGTGTTGAGACAACATTTACCTTTTGTTTCTTTTGTTAAAAGAAAAAAAGGGGTTTTGCAGAGAAGCATCTTCTTTGGGGCTTTTTTTTTGCCTTCATTAAAGACAGAAGAGAGATGATATTAAAAATAGTATTGTTTTGGTATCAGAATTGAATTTATTCCTACTATTCACAGTTACTCGTCCTGCATAAGATCATCAGGTATACTGGACATGAACATGTTATACTCTGCCAACAAGACTTTGGGCAGATTTGATATAAAGGACTAGATCACAACCCACTTACGTGTCCCGCTGTCTGTCCCGTCCAGAGAGCGGACATCCTGACCAAACTGGCTGAGGTGCAGCTTCCAGAGTCTGAACTGAAGCTGCTGTTCACGACGTCCAAACTGGGAACAGGAGACAAACTCTACCAGACTAAACAGTAAGTGCACAAATGCAACATATCAGCTAAGACAAAGAAAGGTCATTTTCTCATTGGGAGATATGGAGAAGGTGGGGGCAGGTGTCTAATATTTTTGGGTTATTTCCAGGTCATCGGATGAAATAAAAGATGGAGACTCTGGGCCAAAGATCAACAGCGTCGGCGGAGCGAACAGGAAGAGGAAATGGAAAGATGGCGAGGACGAAGAAGAGGAACAAAAGGCAGAAGAAAGTAGTGATCCGGACACCTCGTCTGAGGATGAGGATGAGGATGAAGAAGTGAATGAGACCGCAGAGAAGAGTGAATCTAAGGAAACCACCTCGTCCTGTCAGGAGACGGAGAACAAACAGGAAGTGAAGGAAGAACAACACAAAACAGAACAAGATGGACAGAATGAGAAGAAGATTTCACATCAGGAGAAAGTCCAAAACAAGAAGCCGTCGCAGCCGGCCATCTTCGTTCCTGTTGACAGATTACCAGAAATACAGGTGTGTGTGTTCCCTGTATGTGTGTCTGAGAGCGTAGGGCGACCATTCGGATTCAGATGATTGTGTTTCTTTTGTGAGCTTGCTTTAAGTGTATTTCAATCTGCTGCTGTAGGAGGCTCGTCTGAAGCTGCCCGTGCTGGCAGAGGAGCAGGTCATCATGGAGGCAGTGAGAGAAAATCCCTTTGTCGTCATTTGTGGAGAGACAGGAAGTGGAAAGACCACTCAAGTGCCTCAGTTTCTGTATGAAGCCGGCTATGCCAGGTAGGTTACCCTCTTTATGGTGCTGTGCTTGAATGTTTCACAGGATATTTACCTAGAAAACGGTGAGATCGTGGTTACAGACATCTTCTTCATTCTGGTTTTTCCTGCAGTGGCAGTGGAATAATAGGTATCACAGAGCCAAGACGAGTAGCGGCTGTCAGCATGTCCCACAGAGTGGCCAAAGAGATGAACCTGTCCACACGGTAACCAAAATTCGGTCTTTGTAGATATTCAAAATATTTAGAGTTAAATAAAATCCAGAGACTTAGAGAGCATACAGACTACTTTTTTTTAAAACCCCTTTGTGACGTGCTTGCTGATAAAAACATTTTGTGAATTTAATGGTAGATGTTTGTGCATCTGCGTTTAGGGTGGTGTCATACCAGATTCGATATGAAGGGAACGTGACCAGCGATACCAAGATCAAGTTCATGACAGATGGTGTTCTGCTGAAGGAGATTCAGAAGGTATCATCTTTAATAAAATATAGTAAATATGACAAACTTTGGCCTACTGATATTTCTGAAACTAGGCAGTGGAGAAACATCCAGGTGACTCCTTCCTTCATGACCACTGAGAGACAGACGGCAACAGAGCCAGAGGGACAGACAGAGAGAGTGATGAATGTGTAATAATGTTTGTTTAGTCTGTGTATATAAGAGGATTCAGCTTTTTCAACTGTGATTTTCAGAAGAAAACTGCCTTCTATTACAGTAAAATACAGTAAATTTGCATCCACGTTTTCAGTTCACACGGTGGGCTTAAACAAAACTGTAACTTTCTTTTTGATAGAACAAAAGAAAAAGAAAAGTGCTCTCATGTAGTGGTGAGATACCATATTTATATTTCACACAGAGTTTGCGTTAATCTTTTGAAGGATGACGTGAGAGATCAAAGAACCTCACATGAGGATGGCGAGACACAGTATTTTCAATCTGAAATGTAACTAAATTCAAAAATCTCTATTTTAATGAGCAGTTATCAGGTTTAAGTATTTTCAAAATATGAGTGATAGGAAAGTGGAAAACTAACTGAAAGCATTTTTCTTTTACATCAACGCTGACTTGGTTGTAATAATTACGTTGATGTTTCTGCAATTGTTTGTGCCTCTGTCTTGTCTCATAGGATTTCCTGCTCCAGAGATACAGTGTGATAATCATAGACGAGGCTCATGAGAGGAGCGTGTACACAGACATCCTCATCGGACTGTTGTCTCGTATCGTCCCGCTCAGAAACAAGGTAAGAAGTGAAAAGTCACACCCTGAACTACAGACAGCATGCATGACATTATCTTGCACTGTGTTTTATTAATTTCAATCTCTTCTCGATTTTGTCACCCTGCCCGCCTCTGCAGAAAGGTATGCCCATGAAGTTGCTAGTCATGTCAGCTACTCTGCGAGTGGAGGACTTCACGGACAACACCAGGCTGTTTCGGACGCCTCCGCCCGTCATCAAGGTGGATGCTCGCCAGTTCCCGGTCACTATACATTTCAACAAACGCACCCCGCTGGATGATTACACCGGAGAAGTCTTCCACAAAATCTGCAAGATCCACCGGATGCTGCCTCCAGGTGCACATACACACGTGACACATTTCTCAGATTTTGTACTTTTTAGTATTAAGATTTGTTTACTACAAAACTAAATGTAAGTATAGGGGTGAAAAAGATCATCATCGATCTGTCTGTTTCTCCATTCTTATGTTATATGATCAAAATACTTTTTTGTTTTACTTTTTGTTTACTTCTTTTTACTCTACACTGGCCGCCTCCTTAACTAATTGATACCAGTTTTTCGTTTTCTAGGAGCATGAGTTATCTAACTAATTAAAGTCTTAACATACACAAGTTTAACGATGAATAAACAATTTCTATTAATAACAGACAGAATTATCACCATAATTTAATTAACAGATCAATACAATAATAAGGATATAATAACACACTTGGACTCATTTATTTGAGGGGATGCAGGCCAAACAGTAAAATATTTTTAAATTGATCAGATTAAAGAAAGAAAACGAGAATCTTGTAGCTCACTGCATCGATAGCTGTGTTTGTTGAGATATTGTGGTGGCAAACTGCAGTTGCTGGAGTTTAACCTTCACACTCACTCACCACCACCCTGATGCCATGTCTCTGTCCTTCAGGTGGTATCCTGGTGTTTCTGACCGGTCAGGCAGAGGTTCACAGTGTGTGCAGAAGACTGAGAAAAGGTTTCCCCTTCAGGAGGGGTCACACAACCACTGGTGAGTGTAACACACGCCTGTTTGCCCCCTCACACTCTAACATATCTTTGAGCAGAGAGTATGTTTTTGTATATTTACATGTTTTTGTGTTCAGGTGAAGACGAGGAAGCAGACACCTCAGAGGTGATGAGGAAGTTTAAGAAGGCAAAACAGAAGAAGACTGTCGTAAGTCTGCTTTTAGTAAAATGCCCTTAATGTCTCTGTAACTTGAACGACAGTTTAATATGTGTGTTTTTGGAATGTGATTAAAGCCACCTCCGATATTTCTTGTGTACATATTTTAAGAGAATTATCTGTGTCTCTAGTCTCTGCCCCGAATAGATTTGGATAACTACTCTGCCCTCCCGGTGGATGAAGGGGACGAGGACAGAGAGGCGGGGATCGGAGACGAGGAGGATGAAGGCTCTGACCTGGAGATCGGGGACGATCCCGCCGATGCAGGCAAGCTACTCCAAATGAATAATTCTCCACATCCAGTTGGATGTATTTCAGATGAGTGCCCTTACTAATTCTGCTCTGTGTTTTGTCTCTGTAGAGGAGAAGGCTGATCCCTCCATTCCTCTCTATGTCCTCCCTCTGTACTCTCTGTTGGCTCCAGAGCAGCAGGCCAAGGTGAGATTAATATCAATATGTCTGCACAAAACTGGTAAAAAATGTTGATCCATGAGAAGATGAAGGTTGTTTTTGCAATGAAAAAAATACTTTTAAAGATTCACATTGTGACAGATGCACAGGTGTCTGCTCTGTACAGGTTCACAAATTTTGTAGAGTTAAACATTTGGACTTGTGTTACAAATTTCCTAGCAACCGTAGCTGCAGCCATCATGGGTATTCACTGGACTGCTAACTTTGTGTAAATAATGGCTAAATATATAGCAGCTGGGCTACAAAAAGGTGGCCATAGTGTGAATGTGGGTCCATTTAATTAGATAGTCGACTGCAGAGTCATGCTGTTCCCCTGCTTGGTTCTAGTTTGTAACCCAAAGCACCTTGACTTGTAGATTAAAAGGAAACAGCTCAGGTTTTTGGCTCTGTCTGTAACAACATAGTCTGTCAACTAAATTCATAATGAAACGGCATAAAGAGGAATGATGCATCTGTAAAAATATGACCAATTAAAGACGGACTGTTTTCTAGAAAATAAAATATTTTGATCTAAAAATACATTACATACAATTTATTGACAGTGACTTTCAATAAGGTGTGATGTGATAATGTCGTGGTGTGAAAGAATGACAAATGAAGTGTAACAGTTTGATATTATTGTGATTTTATCATGTAACCACCACTAGTTATTACTAATTACAAGGTATGCTTATCTTAGCTATTTTGTAAATCAGATATATTAACAAGACAGTGATCTATTCTGTGCAGATGGTAGGTTTAGACACACTTTTAGCTCTTTTCAGACCTTGTTGTCTAATTGTCCATATGATGCAGTGCAATACAGTAGATTACCTTTTCCTATGATATCTTGTATGTGTTCGTCTCATGACTGCAGGTGTTCAGGCCTCCTCCACCTGGTACTCGTCTGTGTGTGGTAGCCACCAACGTGGCCGAGACGTCTCTGACCATCCCTGGCATCAAGTACGTGGTCGACTGCGGCCGAGTTAAGAAGCGTTTCTACGACCGAGTGACCGGAGTGTCGTCCTTCAAGGTCACATGGACCTCACAGGCCTCGGCCAATCAGAGGGCAGGTAGAGCGGGACGAACGGAGCCGGGACACTGCTACAGGTCAGGACTTTGAAACTGTGTGACAATGTAATTAAATGGTTGTTTTCTTTACTTGAGGAGGATATTCACAAATGGTTGTCTCTGTTTCTGTGATGTTTCTGCAGGTTGTACTCGTCTGCAGTATTTGGAGACTTCAGTTTGTTCTCGGAGGCGGAGATCACTCGCAGGCCTGTGGAAGACCTGGTTTTACAGATGAAGGACCTCAACATAGAAAAAGTCAGTAGAAAGTGAACGACTCAAACTTACTAGCAGACTTCTGAGTGAAATGCTGCTGTATAAAAATATTTTCTGTTTTCTGCAGGTGGTCAATTTTCCCTTTCCCACGTCTCCCTCTGCCGAGGCTCTTGCTGCAGCAGAGCAGTTATTAGTCTCGTTGGGAGCTCTGCAAGAGCCGCCTTGCACTGGAAGGTAACTAACTGTCTGTCATTGCGTTTCCCTGTCTTTACCTAGTTTGAGAAGTGTTGAGGGATATTTGTTTATGCTTACACTCTGGTTCGTACAGGGAAGCCTTTAAAAATGAAAGTCATGTCAATGAAGCAAGAGGTTACTTTTTCTCAAGTTATTTGAGAGAATATTCAGTTGATCAATAGCAGGACCTTGTAGAACTCACTAAGATTTTTGCCCTTTTGTGTGGACATTTGAGAGTATAACAAAGCCCTTTTATATTTATATTTAAAATGTTGACTATGTCTTAGTTTAGCCAGTGTGATTAGACAAGTTGACACGTGATATTAGTGATATCTTGTCCACACTTGTAAACTTTATTTTTTTTTCTTATTAGTGTGAAAGAGATGGAGCGAGCAAGGCTGAGCTGTCCCATCACCCCCCTGGGCAGAGCAATGGCTTCTTTCCCTGTGGCACCGCGTTATTCTAAAATGTTAGCTCTCGGTAAGCAGCAGGATTGCCTGCCCTACGTCATTGCTGTGGTAGCAGCCATGACAGTCCGGGAGCTCTTCGAAGACCTTGACAGGTGAGGAGACATTAGCTCTAATGATGAAAAAATGACTTGTAACATGAAGACATGCAACGCCTTTAAAGCTCAGTGGTCTTCTCATGCAGCATACTGTTTTTATACTTGTAACACATTTTCGTTTCTCCTCAGACCTGCAGGTAGTGAAGATGAGAGCTCCAAGCTCAACCAGCGTCGAGCTCGGCTGACCCAAATGAGGAGGTTGTGGGCTGGGCAAGGAGCGTCACTCCAGCTGGGGGACCTCATGGTCATGCTGGGTAAGCTTGCTTTTTGTTCAGGTTATGATACTGGGCAGTATTGTGCTATAGACTGTAGCAGAGTCTGTTAGGTCATATGTTGACCTTTAAAGGTCCCATGACATGGCTTCAAAAACATAATTTTCTTCCAGGTTTCAGCATGAAGCAGGATTTCAGGGTGAGACTTAACATCAGGAGACACTTGATTTTGACTATGGTGCCACAAAAGTCTACAAACACATTTTGTTTTTGACAGAACTTTTTATATTCACTCCGGACTGCAAGATGCATTAGCAAAAAATGTTGACAATTTACAGGTGGGATTTTAGTAACAGAGAAAAATGCAAAAAATACACATAAAACAGTTTTGTATTGTACAGAATGTTTTATATGAAGTACATTGATTATTATTTATATTATTATACTATATTTCTGACTACAGGAGCTGTTGGTGCTTGTGAATTTGCTGGTTGTACTCCTAAGTTTTGCGAGGAGAATGGCCTGAGGTATAAAGCCATGGTGGAGATTAGGAGGCTCAGAGGACAACTTACCAACGCAGGTACACACACACGTACACACACACACACACACACACACATAGCCTAAAAACCTAACACATAATGTGCTGCAGAAACAAAACAGGAGATGATTTGTGTTCTCCCATCCCAGTGAACGCAGTGTGTCCAGAGGTGGGAGTATTTGTGAATCCCAAGATGACTCCGCTGACAGAACACCAGGTGGTTTGCTTGCGGCAGATTGTTCTGGCCGGACTGGGAGACCATCTTGCAAGACGTGTACAGGCAGAAGAAATACTGGACCCAAAATGGAGGAATGGATACAAGGCAAGTTGCTCTGCGGACTGTAAT
This sequence comes from Macquaria australasica, assembly GCA_005408345.1. Lineage (NCBI taxonomy): Eukaryota > Metazoa > Chordata > Actinopteri > Centrarchiformes > Percichthyidae > Macquaria > Macquaria australasica. The sequence goes on along the minus strand of SEMN01000216.1, from coordinate 378,682 downwards.
TGTAATTTAGGAGACTCTACTATCGCTCTCCTTCACCTTCCCACCTATCTGTTTTTTTTTGTTCTTCATAGACGCCTCTTATGGACGAGCCGGTGTTCATTCATCCCACCTCTGCGCTGTTCAAAACGCTGCCGGAGTTTGTCGTCTACCAGGAGATCATGGAGACCACCAAGATGTACATGAGGGGTAAATGAGCCAGATGTGGTATCTGGCATGTGGTGGTCACAGTGCCCTCTTAGTGCTGATTTAGAGAGCTGTCTAATGTGAAAAAAACGGGCTCATTTATTCTTTTCATAATTTTTCAGATGTGCGGTGGCAAGTTAAGGTTGAGTGGAGTAGCTAAGGTGTGGCACAGATTCAAGCAAGGCTGGCATTCAGTATGGTTTCCCCTTTCAAACCCTCGCTCACCCACACACTGACTGGAAAAATACCTATGAGTTCATATGATGTGCAGCTGGAACATGCCACACTTTGTCATTAATGCCAGTCACAGGGACAGCCTAATGTTATCACTGTTTACCATATTCATATTAAAAAGAAAACACAATTCTTGGATATTTTGGATAATTACTCAGTTTGGTCAGAGTGAATCCTCCTAGAAAAAATATGCTCCTTATACCTCCAGAACTTGCCTGAGAATCATCAAATATTTATACCGCCAAATTTCAGGACAACAAAGTTTTTCTTGCATTGTATTGCTGCTGCTGTTATTGAAACAGGCTGACGGTTTCACCTGGTGAAATGTCTTCCTTTCTGTCTCTGTCAGGTGTGTCAGCAGTAGAAGCAGAGTGGGTCCCCCAGTTTCTGCCTCAGTATTGTCACTTCGGCTCCCCTCTGGATTCTCCGTCGCCGTGGTTCTGTTCGTCCACCAGCACCATCAAATGTCACCGTTCAAGCACCTTCTGTAAGTTTTCTACAGCTGAGCACCATGACTGTGTTTGTGCTGAAAGGTGTCTCTGGCTACATGTGTGTAATTGCTGTGTCTCTCCTGCAGTCCGTGTAGCTTGGCAGCTGCCAGCAGTGGAGATGGAGTATCCAGAAGGCCTGGAGCGTTACAAGCTGTTTGCCAAGTTTCTGCTTGAGGGACAGGTACTGCAGCAAAACCTGAAAGATCCCCATGTCGGTTCAGTCTCAAGTTTCAATTGGGCATGAAATCTTGAACCTTATCATTATGTCCTTAACAGTCCTGACCGCTGCTGGAGGCCAAAATAAACCTGGTATTGGTAGCCTTAATAACTCTTAAGCCTCCTCCCTTTTATTGTTTATTTGGATCCCCAGCAGTTGTTACCTTGGCAAAAACTCTTCCTGGGGTTCATATTAAAATATAAAGTATAATCAGCAAATCTTTACGTGGACACACATAGAGTAAATAAAACATTTACAATATCAGCGCTACACCCAACCCAATAAACTGACATCAAAACCAAACATATGACATACAGACATTACTTGTTCCTTGTTTTTGCGATAATTACCATCATAAATCAAATCAATCCAAAAAGTTATTCAAAACTCAAAAAGTTTAAATTAAGTTTAAATTCTTAAATATATCAAAAATGAATAAATTAAGTTTTTGCCTGAATAAACTTTATGTATTGACGTGTTGTTCCATAAACATTGTTTTCTGTGTGACAGGCCAGAAAATACGCACTTAAAGGTAAAAAGAAGTAGGAAAAAGAACATCTCAAAGCTGAATCTGAAACTTAAACCTAGCAGGGACTCTAGAAAAAGCTGTAAAAATGATGCCTGCACCTGACCAAACCTGACACTTAGGTCTTGTGTAGTAATGTTTGCTTTGTCTGGTTTGCAGGTTTGTCCTAAACTAAAGAAACACAGTGGCCACCTTCTCTCAAACCCGTCCATCATGCTGAAAACATGGGCAAAGTAAGTTGGTTCTTTCTCTCTCTCACACACACACACACACTGCTCTTATTGAGGCTTTTCTCCTTTTTGTCAATCAACAAATTGACTTGTTTCAAGGAAGGACTTTTCTCTTACTGTTGTGTCTTTGCTGCTTTAGGCTGCAGCCCAGGACGGAGGCTTTGCTGGGAGTGCTGGTGTCAAAGAGGGTTGACTGCAGAGATGTCCTCCTCTCTGTCTGGAAAACTGAAGACAAATGTGAGGATTTAATGTGCTTGGCATGACGTTTCCTGAGTCTGATTTAATAAGCCTTCTTGTCATTTAATCTTGTTGTTTGTTTTTTTTCCTCCTCCTACAGTTCTGTTGTCTGCATACTGCCAGTGGTTACCTGAAGCCATGCATCAAGAAGTAGCCAATGGTTGGCCTCCGATATGAAGGCTGGCATCTGAAAAGAAGGTGGAAAATGATATTACACACTTGACCAGAGACCTATGTTGACCTACAGATCTGTAGAACTCCCTTCTTCACCATCAGAGGGCTTCTTCACACCTGCTAATTTTAAAAAATATATATTCTCTCAAAGTGCAACTACAATATCACAACACTGCCTTTTCTCTGGTTTTGTATTTTATATGCTGTATCTATGATGTGTACAGTTTTTTTTTTTCAGACAGAAAATATTGCAACTAGAGCTCTATAATGACTTTTAACTTGTTGTGAGTGTGCTGCTGTCAGTTATGTATGTCTGATTTGGTCTTCATAAGACTCATTAAAACTGTGTGACTCTGAATAAGGCCTGTGTGTGTGATTTATTCATGCTGTTTGTAAACTGTGGTTGATAAATATTAAAGGTTTACTAGTCATTAATCACCCTGTAAACTGGTTTGAGAAATAATCCTGGTGATGTCATCAGGAAGATGGTATTGGTTGAGACTGAATGTTAATTTTTGACAATCAGCACATTGTCAATTAAGTAGCTGTTCTGTTTTTCCTCAGCAGATGGAGTTTTCCCAGCTGTCACAATTATAGATGTGAACATTTCAAAGACTTCACATCCATGTTTGCTTGAGGGTTGAGACTGAAAGTTAGTTTCTGACTCTGCACACAAGATCCATTTAGTAGCTGTCACAAAAACAGCTGAAAGTTCCTGAACTGCTACTAAATGGACCTTGTGGTGTGATGTCCAATGGTATTGGGCGTTTTTGGAGTTTGATTTATGCAAGGGACTAAAAGTCAGGACATCTCGGCCTCTGTTGCTTCTGTTTTGACTATTTTAAAAAAATGTCTCTTCAACTTTATGTAAGTGGAACTGTTGGAGTATTTAGTATAATATGATCTAAAATTTTAATCTTTTAATACTATTATGGGGAGATAAAGGGGGGTTTAGTTTTTCCTCCATCCTCCATAAATTTGCAGGGGAAATAGCATAACGTCAGTGTTTCAGTGGGCTGCTGTGATTGGCTAACTTCTGTCGTGTCGTCATTTCCCACTGTCAGCGCGTACACTTCCGGAAGAAGCGGACGACAACAGTGGAAATCTGCGGCTCAAATGCAAATTTTCCAATAAAGAAAACAAGAAACAGACCGTTTCGATTTGAGTCGTTTGACGACCAAAAACCCAAACTGCCGACATGGTGAGTAACACTCTGATTTTTGTCCGACGTTGACGATACATTTTATATCGAAACAAACCTGCACTCGGAGCAGTTTAGTTGACGTTAGCGAGGCGGCTAACAACAACACGGCGGCGGCTAACAAGATGCCCTGTCACGATGGAGTTAAAGTCCTACGTGGATGTTCCTACCTCGCGTAAATATATCGGAGCTGTGTGTGTGTGTGTTTTGTTAATAACATCTCGGTTGTTCCGCAGTTTTCCTTCCACGTATTCGACCACCCGATGTCCCGGGGCTTTCAGAACCGTTTCTCCACTCAGTACCGCTGCTACTCGGTGTCCATGCTGGCGGGTCCCAACGACCGCTCCGACGTGGAGAAAGGAGGCAAAAGTAAGCGCTGCTGGCACCAAAAGTTGCCCGTATACTTTCACACGCTGCCAGTTGAGCGTTTGAGAACAACGAGAATTGTTCCGTAAACACAGGACTTTGTTTGTCGTTTGTTTTTGGGTCTTTATTTCATTGGATATACTAATCTATACCCACCCAGAAAGCTGCTTCTTTCTTTCAAAGGTCTGCAAGGAAAATAAACAAGTGCAGATTGATTATAAAGTCATTGGAAACACGAAGCACCTTATCAGTGAATCTTCCCTGCTTTCTAGTGATGTTTACTGTTGGTCAGTTTCTAATGTTGACTCGTGTTCAGCTTTGTCTCAATGTCTGGTGCAGCCGACCTTTAGTTGTGCCAGCTATAGACCCTTATGAACATGTCTGTGGATCTAGGTTTGTCAGTTCAAGCTCTTTCCCATTTCTATATGCATTTTTATAAAATAAGCCACAGTGTTGAAAGGTACATTAAGTTTCATAGCAGTTTCTCTGTAATTCCCCAGTATAATGGTGGTTTGGCGTTTTTGTTGTAAGGTTATATTTCCCTTACATTGTAACTAATTAAAAAATATTGCATCAGTGACCCAGTTTTTGTAAGGACCAAGCTGGTAAACTCACAGGTTCTAATTAGCTAGTGCTTTAATAAAGACCGATGCACGGGAAAGGCCTACCAGTTAAGCCTATAAATAATAAACCTCCCACAGAATCAGAGTCTCCCTCATTTTAGCATTAGATGTACGAGTATGTTGTCTGCTACAGGCGTCTAATTGAAATGATCAAGTTCTCATTGTCTTTCTAAGTGGATCTAGTCCATTCATAATAAAGTGAAAAGCCACAAATTGTTAAAATTCACTCAGACCTGTACCTTGTATATGTTAAAAAATGTTTTAACTGACAGGGAAGGTGTTTACGTGATCTTGTTTGTGTTAATGTCTCAACTAATTCACTTTTTTCCCTTTTCAGTAATAATGCCACCTTCAGCCCTCGACCAGCTCAGTAAGTGGAAGTTAAATCAAGCTCCTCTTCATTATAAAAGTCCTGTATGAACCTTCCATGATTATTACTGTTACCTTTCTCCTCCTTTTCCTTGTGCAGGCAGGCTTAATATCACGTATCCAATGCTGTTCAAGCTGACCAACAAGAACTCAGACAGAATGACGCACTGTGGTGTTCTGGAGTTTGTAGCAGATGAGGGAATCTGCTACCTGCCACACTGGGTGAGAAATAGTGACAAGTTTAATAAAAGTAGAAGAAGGATAATCATACAGTATTGATATTTTATATTTTATGCATTTTAAGTACCTGTTTAAAAATCTGTGTAAGTAAAAGGAAAATGTAGTTATTTAAAAACTTGAAATAAAAGTAGTAGTTTGTAGAAATTTAAAAAATGATGGGTGTGATCTTTAGGATTTTGAGTGAATCTGAGAACAGAGATGAAATCTAACTTCATGTTTCTTATTGTGTCTTAAATGTTCTCTGCTGATTAAGGGCTTTTAAAGCCACTTTGGTTGTATCGGTCAAGGCAGTACTGATATTTGCTTTATTTTGTTTGCTGCAGATGATGCAGAATCTCCTGCTGGAGGAAGGTGGTCTGGTCCAAGTGGAAAGTGTTAACCTTATGGTGGCCACTTACTCAAAGTTCCAGCCGCAGAGCCCCGACTTCCTGGACATCACAAACCCCAAGGCAGTGTAAGAAATATCAGTTAGGATCACTTAATTGAACTTTTTAAACATTTTATGTTTAACTCAAGTGAATAACTAAGTTCTCACTTTATTACAGACTGGAGAATGCATTGAGAAACTTTGCCTGCTTGACAACTGGTGATGTCATAGCTATCAACTACAATGAAAAGGTAAATCAGTTCATTCAAATTAGTGTTGTACTAAAATGTGAACATGTTATTGTCTTTCTTTCTTTTTACTGAATGTCACTGCTTATGGAATCTGTGTGTTTGTTTCAGATATATGAGCTGCGAGTAATGGAGACCAAGCCAGATAAAGCAGTATCCATCATCGAGTGCGATATGAACGTAAGACCCTCTATATTATCACAGAGAACAGTGAATTATTCTGTTGTCTTCTCCTCTTTAAATGTGTTGTGACTCTGGTTCTCAGGTGGACTTCGATGCTCCTTTGGGTTACAAAGAGCCTGAACGACGACCTCAGCACCAGGAAGAACCGACAGTAAGGACCAAACCCTAAAGGCACATGTACATTTTGTGCTCTGAACACTTTATTGAAACAAATTTCTTCACAGGAGGAAGAAGCAGATCCCAGCAGTTACGCTGACATGGACACAGGATTCAGAGTGAGTAAATGTTGCTGTGGAGTAGAGACAAAGAAATGTCTTCATGACTTCTGATAACCGTGATAATTGGAGCTAACGTAACTTCTAACCTGTTTCTGATCCTCAGGCTTTCACCGGCTCTGGCAATCGTTTGGATGGTAAAACAAAAGGGATTGAGCCCAGCCCTGCCCCTCTTGGCCCAAGTGAAATCAAAAGGTGAAAAGATGTACAGTATTTTATGCATGTAGACATGAAGTGTAACACAATGGTTTAACTATTCAACATGATAACTCTGCAACATTATAAGAAGATTTTATTTTGGGGCATTATGCCTTTACTATTATACTATTTTATGCCTTTATTAGACTGCAGACGGTAGAGAGATGAGGGGAGAGAGAGAGATGGGGAATGACATGCTACCAAGGTCCATGGCTGGACTCCAAGTGGGGACGGTTCATGGTCAGCACCTTAACCTCTAAGTGCCACCAAGCACCCCACACTATGTTTTTGTTTGGCCCTTTGGCTATCTTAGACAAGATCTCTCAGATTGGACTTAATCTTCCATAGGTTGGTTGTAAGTAGGTTGGTGAGCTGAATGTGGACTTGCAGTGTGATGCGGTGAGACACAGCAGATTGTCAGCTGATGCATAGTGTTGTAGACTAACTGGCAGTGTGAGCAATTTTGTAGCATGTTTTTGCTTTTTTTGCTGGTGCTACAGACTGGTGTACAAACTATTGCTATGATGCCCTGTGAGTGATCACTATGGTACTGTAGAGCATGACAGGAAATGACAGAAGGCTCTGATGTTTGTGAGGTCCTTTAAAAACAGCTGGAAATACTGAGTCTGCCTGTTGGAGAACTGCCAAACCCATGCCTGTCGCTGCCAAACCAAGACTGTGTCCGCACCCTTCTAATTGTCCATCTTTGGGATTCTCCAGGCATTAAACTCTCTGCTGTTTGTTGCTCACTTGTGTCCCCATGTCATCTTGTTTTGGTGTCACATGATCACTTTTGCTTTTTAGCAGATGCAATTCATACTTTGGCCATTCAACCAGTTGCAAAATGTAACAACAGACTCACCTCGGCTTGCAGCACCTGACAGCTGGGACGTGTACATTTTTATCTTTTTGCAGAATGTGACATTAATTTATGAGATGGTTGGGGGTCAACACTGTGTGGAGACCTTTAGTGGAACCTGTTCAATCTTTATTTTACCACACATCACTGAACATTGAACCATTCTACGAGTGTTTAGTCTTGGTGTAAATTCCTAATCTTAAACTCTAATCTTTCATCACACAGAGGCATTCCAAACTATGAATTCAAAGTTGGCAAGATCACCTTCATCAGGAACTCGAGGCCTCAGCCCAGGAAATTTGTAGACGATGTAAGAAATGTGAAGGATTTTATCATACATTTGTAAATATGTAACTAGGCTGTATTTGCAGTTTCTCACACTCTTTTCCAGTTCAACCTTTTTCACTTGAACCAAACAATTTGTGTTTAATTCTCTAAATACATTTTCACATGTAGCACTCATACTGTAATCTTCCAATTTTCTAAATTCCAAATCTCTTTTAATCCTCTCAGGATGACGCCTTGAACAGATTCATCGCCTTCTCTGGAGAGGGACAGTCACTACGCAAGAAGGGCAGAAAGCCTTGAAGGATATCAAGTGGAGAGACTGGCTATCTATCTATCCATTGTCACCTTCAACAACAAAGTTAAAAAAAACTGGCCTTCAGATGCATTGGGGTTTTGTCTCTCTGTCTCTTTGAAATGGGAGTTTTGCTGTTGAGTTGGGATTATATATAATTAAAACTCTGACAGTAATATTTTGCTCAACAGAACAACAGAAGCCACAAGTCCAGGGTGAGTGATTTGAGCAAGGCATAATAAATCGTATCGCCACACCACCAACACAAAGAATAACTTGTGAAGTATTGTTATAATATCAGATTTGAATTACCTTTGATTTAGAGCATTTTTCCGCATTTTTCCGCATTTTTCCTCAGTTGCTGCATTTTCACAATTCAATTAAAATATACTATTATCCAGAGTCCCATCCTTATGAAATGGGAGCAATAATAATAACTATACTTTTGTTTTTAATTATAAAGAATTACATTTTATGTTTGAGGCTTTTTTTTTTGAGTTATAGGAATAATTTGCAAGTGTTTTGTTCTTTTTTTCCTGTTTTATTTATAGACAAATAAAGGACTTTTGAAATTAATTGTAGCTAGTAATTATTTCTATAACATCTTAAGGATGTACATGAACTACCAAATGAGACTGGAATATAACAGGATGTTTCTGTAGCTATGAAATTTTTGTTGATGCAAGTTGGACACGTTTATTTAGGAATAAGCAGATGATTAGTGGTTGGTTGTCCAGTTCCATTTAGACGAGGTGTAATGGCATGGATGAAATTACAAATAATGAGTAAGTAGGCTAATCAGTACTTTATAACATCAATAGACGACTGAAAAAGATTTAAAAACCAAGGAGAAATGTTTGCCAAAACAGGTACTTGACTTAAATTAAATGCAGAGTAACTCATATTCTTGTTTCATTTTGATGTTTGCTGTTCAAAAGTCCTTTCAAAGTAAGTGCTGTAAAATTGTGTGGCAGCGCTTTTATTGTGAAATGAAATGCCGGAAGTGTTCCTGTTCGGTTCAAGCTAACAGCAGCTAACGATGGACCCCTGTGGAAACACATCGTGGAGGGTAATTTATCAAAAAGATAGTGTGAATTTCATTACTGGCTAAATGTCCTGAGTTACTTTCCCCTGCGTTGTTCGTGATAGTCTTGATAAAGAGTGATGAATGTCGAATCTGAACCAAATAGTTAGCAAGTTGATTAGCTATCGTTGCTAAATTGCCGAAGTAACCTTAGCTAGAAATGAGCAATGTCAGATAGAGCAGGAGGGACGTGGGACGCCCTCAAGTTATTGATCTAATATTGATCGGATTCATGATTTGCTTTGAAATCTAGCTAGATAAACTACATGTAGAAGTAGATAATTGTAACGCTAGATTGGCCACAAACCTGAACGAGGTGCTGTCGGACAACGATTTGTTTTCTTTTTCTCCTTTATTTAAAGTAACTAAACACTGTTACTTACAATGTTTTTGAGGGCGTCTTGTTAGCGGACGATTCAGTAATTCTGATATATCTGTAACTTAAACCCAAAGTTTTAAATGAGACATTACGAAGTAAACAATCACGTGTATAATAGACTAAATAAATGCTATACATTTGAAATAATTCAGCTCATTGGAATGAAATGATTTAATCCTGCTTTTTTCCCCCACATTAACAGTTTATTGCAGGTAGTTTTTATTTAATTCCAGGAGTTTTTGTTTCAGTGTCTTTCTTTCAAAGTCTGTTTACAATTTACATTTTCTTTTCCAATTATAGTTTTATTTAATAATGTCCCTTTTTTAAATAATCAATTCTTAGTCAATCAAGACAAACAGTCTTGAATGAGCATGAAATTTCAACCTTACTGAAGTAAAAACTGTAGGCAGCCGCACTCCCCAGGTTGATCCTGTAGATGCTCTTACATTGCTGTCATCCTGTGGCCCTCGCAGCATGTTAGCTGTAACCAGTGAAGTGGAAAGGACACAAGTAGGGGGGCAAAATATAATTTGTGATGATTCCTGCCTTTGTCTGTTCGCACAGTCACCCCGGGCCTGTGATGACTATTGGAGTGAATTCAGACACTGCAAAAGCTTGTGGAATCGTTTTCACCACTATTACACTTACGGCACCTCCCCATCCTGCCAGCAGTGGAAAGAGGACTACTTTAACTGCATAGAGTGGGAGAAACACAGAGGAGCCGAGGCCAAGGTACAGCTGCAGGAAGTCACACTGTTCAAAGACCTAAACTTGTGATCTTTCTGACGCTATCTAGGATGTCCGAATGTCCTAGAGAATACATGTAAACACTTGGGGGGGGGGGGGGGAAGATGTGTTGAAAATGAAATCAGCCAATCACCCATTTTATAGGTAATCTATCTGCATTGCAGGAAGCCTTGCAGGAGAGTGAGAGGAACAGAGTGGCAGAGCAGAAAAAGTTCACCCCAGTGTGGGAACTGAGGCAAGACCCTCCCAGAGACTGGCACATGCCCCTGAACCAGGAAAAGCCTCAGGACTCTTGACCTGTCTCTGTTCCCTGGTGGCCAAAGCAAAGTGAAATGAAGATTCACTTTGTCACTTAATGGAGGGAAATCGATCAGAGCCACATGCTGGAGAGACTAGTCATCACTCATTGCCATGTCAAGTTGTATTCAGTGAGCTGTTGTATGAAAACATGTTAAAACAGTTGTGGCAGCACCTAGTGGTCAATGATGAGGATGACAGTGTCTTTTCAACTAGTGAATTACAATATGATCTCTGCAAAGGCAGTATTGTTTTTTTGCAGATCATAACTGATAAATTCTCTTGTTGACGGTTGTGTAACATGAAGCACAAAGGATGACTGCACTCACATACTCACTGTACATGAGTTTTAATATTAATTGCCTTGTTTTTTCTGCGTTTAGTGCAAGTGCAATATTGGGTCAAATTATGCAATAAATTAATTCCATTTAAGTAATGAAGGATCTGCCGTGTGTTGTTGTGATATGGGTTAAATTAAAAGATGATGCTGCACTAGAATGTAATCACACTTTGTACACAGCTTTTGTTGGCATCAAACAGGAGAGTTGGCCCTAGTAAGCCTGTCAACATTTCTCAATAACACCACATGAATTGTCTTCAACTGTGGTACCTGTTTTTGATGCTGTAGATACTGCTCTGTGATGAATATATTATTGATGCATTAATATGACAGAATTAAGCTTTACAGTTTCAACCCATACAGAGTTGTACATTAGCAGTTTTCTGCTTCATGTAATTGATTGTCTTAACCCTTAAATAACAAAAAATGTTTAAAATTATTCAGAAAATAATTGGATCAATAAAAAAAAAGGACATTTTATTTCTGTTTTCTCCCATTAGGTTTTATACAGAGATGTGAATGTGGGGGAAAAAAAACAATTCAATGCATAATTTCCATGAATGTTGTTGCATTTGACCAAGTGACTGTACAAATCAAAGAAAAAATATGCAAAGTGTCCTTCACACCTGCACATGCAGACTGTTCAAAGGCTGCATCTTGGCTATCTACAAACAAGGACACACTAAATATTGACAATACACACAGGCTGCACCTACAGCCGTTCCCCCTGTCCATCACTGTGTGTAAACTTTAGTTATGTCGTTGTATTTCCCATCAGGAGCTTCATATGGGGTCTTTGGTGGTGTGTAGGCAGGACCTTCATGAGAGAAGGGAAACAGAAGGGGGTCTGGCTTCAGCGCTGCCTGGTACAGCTCCTCAGACTCTAACTTCAGCTCCTCCAGCGCCTCCCTCTGTGCTTTTAGAGCAAGTTCAACAGCCTGCTCTTCAGCCATGTGCTGCTCCTGCAAGAACAAAGACATATGAGCACATCAGATAGAAGTGTGCATAATGGAGAGCAGAAGGTCAGAAGTAACATTTTCTATAAAAGCTTAAGTGATGGAGGTGTGATAGGTAAGTGGTGACCTGTTTGTATCGACACCACTCCTTCAGCAGCAGGGCTCGACCCTCACTTTCTTCAAATGACAGCCTTGGTACAGAGCGGCCCCTTTGTAAGAGAATTTAAAAAACAAAAAAACAATTTATAGCACTTCTGACGTCAACGAGCACCACGATCGCAAGGAAAGAACAAAAGGTACAGTAAGTCAAAGAAAGACGAATGTCCATAAAATATATTAAAACTTGTTATTTTAATGTTGAGTAAGTATTAGCCAGTCTTCTGATGTTGTCTGGGAGCCTTAATGCTAAAATGCCTTTTTTAATTTACAGTTTGAAACAGCCAGTAGGGACTTTGCTGCCATCTTGTTCAACAAGAGTTGTGGTATAGTTTGTCAAATCCATTCCTTAACCCCTATCCTAGAAGTGATCAATACAATTTTAAAACTTGACTGAAGAACAGTTCAGATGAAGTGATTGTGGCCATCTTAAGTCCCCAAGAAACTGATTTTTACACATCAGATTAAAAACCAACTCATGACTGTGAAAACTAATGCAAACTGAATCTCTGGAGCACAGATCTGGATTCAGTCTGGTCGTTGAGTTTGGATTTCCAGCTGTCCACTGGTCATGTAACACAAGATCCAGGGGGCAGAAACAGCAAAAAAACTTTAACCTCCTTGGATTAATTCAACTGCTCCTCCTGCTGCTAACTGTATCTGGTGCAACAGGAGTTTGACACTGCTTCCTGACAGTGATACAGCTGAGGAGTGAGAACATATTTCTCTTTTCCTTCATCTCAGTTTTGGTCTAAATTAAAGCATCAAGACATAAAAGGATGTGGCTGCCATTATCCTAAATTATTCTTATTGTCAAAATGACCAAAACCAACAACAATGTTGTTTATTGATGCATTTTTAATAGGTTTTAAAAGATTTAATAGTTCTGATTAATTATTATTATTATTAAGTTATTTCAGGCTTTGGTCACAGAGGCAACTTTGTTGGTTTTGGTGTTTTCAGAGCACCTTTTGACAATAAGAAAAATATGGAGTAACACCAGCCTCGTTCTTTAATGTATGTCACCACACCCAGCACTGCAGGTAGGTTAACAATGCCTCAACACAAGAAGGAAGCTGATAACGTGCAAATGACAGAGTGGACAACAGTGAAATGAGCTGTACCTTGTTTCATCCAAGCACTTGGCTGGAGTGATGAAGTCCTCTATCGGTATGAGCTCAGGTGGAACCTTCTCCAACTTCCTCAGCTTTTTCTTCAGCCTGTCTTTTATAATCTGATCCCTCCTTGGGTCCACTTTCTTCTTCTTTTTGGGCTCCGCTCTTAAACACAAAGGACAGCACTATGTGAGCATATTCAGTTACAAGATATTTTGAAACATATGGAAAATATATGAATGGAATATATAAAACTGATACTGTGATATATATTTCAGTGCTGTCTGGGATTTTGGTTGTTATAATCTAAAAATGAACAACAAATGCCATCATATCCATATAATTTTACCATTCTACAGTTAGACTTGATAGTAACACTACATTTCGTCTCTTTGTTTTTAGAGCTTTTTTTTTTTTTGCTAAGAAATAAGAATACACCTCAGTTGTACAATCTGGACTAAACACCATCATACCCCTGGTGGATTAACTTGTTAGGGAGGCCCAGGGCATAAAAAAAGCTGACTCTCTGCCACCTCCAAATGCAGTGCTGAAACAACACTCAATTCTTTATGATTGTAAGTTACGTGTTTTGGGCTTTTGGACCTTTGGTCAAACAAAAAGAAAAGCAATGTGAGGATGTCACCTTGGATTCTGGGAACTTGTTGTCACAATGAACAGTTTTTTTGAGCATTAATTGATAAACAAACAAAATAATCATCGAATAACATGAGAATTTTATAGTGAGTTCAATAATAAAAGGTGTTAAAAGTAGATTTTTGGCATAGAGCTACTATGCGAGACAGCCAAGGGCCACTGGATTAGCAGTTAAATGCAGGATCGGTCTTGGTTTGCGCTGTTAGAGTGGTGCATGTTGTGGTCCTGGGTCCTCGGGGCAGGCTGGTTGGTTTATGGTCCAACCTTGATCATACCTCAGCGGAGCAGACGTCTTCAGCGTCGCCGCTGGTGCAAACCGAGGACTTCGTACAGCACGGCGATGTCCTCCCAGCAGGAAGCTGCAGCGAACAGAATGCGGGTCAAAACATGCACAACACCACCCTGCAGACCCGGTCCAGCAGCGTGTCTCTACTGAACGACCTGAGCCGTGTTAGTTACAAGAGAGTCCACATCGTGCTGCAAACACCCACCTCGACGGAGCGCCCTGTCGGGACAACGCCCTGCAGAGACAACGCGATACAGCCACAGACATGTTTCCCGTTGAGCTTATTCTCGGGGTCAGAATAACCGAAGCGCAGCCACGCGCAGCCACAGGTCACGGCGCTTGTGCGTGAGCGACGGCACATGCGTGGTGCGGGAAGATGACGCCGTCGTGCGGGCTTCTCTCACGAATTTAACGGCCGCACTTTCGAGCATTTTGTTCGCGCACAAAACAGAACAAACGGCGTTAAATATGGAACACTTCGTAAATACAACCAGTAACTAAACGTAAAAGACGCGAGACGTCGTGATTTAATTACGTCTTAGTTTGAATTTATGCGGAACATTTGTGTCGAATCTTCCTGGAAGAGTGAAAACGTACCGGCTGCTTTATGTGGGGGAAAGGTCGCGGTGGTCCCGGGGCTTTATGTTCACAGTGCCACAAGAAAATATCGTTAGAAAGGTTTGATCCTGACATTGCTGGCTCGTTGAATCGACATCATGGCGCTTCTCAGAGGTAAACATACACTTTTCAGTTCATCAGGAAGCAAAAAAAATAAAAGGAGGCATGCATGCTGGTGGACTGTAGCTGTGCTGCTTTGAGAATAAGTTAATATTAGAGCTATAGTTTTCTTATTTGTGAAGTACTGCGGCATTATCTGTGACCTAAAATGAGTGCCATCGCTGTAGAATCGACTTTATGTAAAAAAATAAATAAAATGTCAGGAGAGTTTTTTAAAAACATTTTCTGATCACAACGTCAACGCAAAATAGGCGAAAGGTGACGAGATGGTGTCAAGATCAATAGCTGTTCGTCGATTGCAGCCAGCCCCTCACCTTTCGATCCATTTAACTGCACGTTTTTGCTCATTTTAAATAACAGTGACATTATTATCTCCAGTGGGAGAGAAAAGACTCAAATTCCTTACTTAAGTAAAAGTAGTAAAACCACAATTAAATATTATATTAAAATAATCACCGGTAAAAGTCCTGCATTCAGCATTTTATTCAAGTAAAAAATATTATCAGCAACAGATCTCAGATAAGTGTGGTGATGTAAAAAGTACAATATTACCCTCTGACATTTAATGGAGTAGAAGTATAAATTAGAATAAAATGGAAAAACTCAAGTAAAACACAAGTACCTCAAAAATTAAATACAGTTACTTGTGTAAATGTACTTAGTTTCCACCACTAATTATCCCATCAGAAATATTTTTGCTCTTCTCTTATTCTGTCGTTTTGTTTTTGGTCCACTTTGTATTTTAGTCCACATACAGAGCAGAGTCTAAAAAAACTGGACATATTTCACAACACCAAACACACACCTCTGTCACACGTCAGGTATTACAATACGGTCAAAATGCAGTGGCCAGCCAAGGCATCCTGCGCCTCCTGGCAAATATCAGAGTTTAGTCAACAGATCAATGTCTGATTATAAAACTTAACGGCATATTAACAAAGTAGTTCAAGATAAGTATCAGTGACTAGTTCTGTGTGAAACACTGTGCATCATTAAATATGACCAGAGTAATGAAAAGTGTGTATAAATAAAAAGAAATTTGAATTATTTTTTTTGCACATGAAGCGAGTTGCAAAAGATCTAAGCGCTTTATTTGTCTATTATACAGTATGTTGTTCAAAGAAGGCACCACAGTACATGTTAAGCAACAGGTTTAACTTGCCAATAAAACAGTAATAGTAATAGTTTGTAATTCATTTTTTGAAATTACAAAAACCCTCCATAATCCCTGAACATAAACTGTGTGTATATGCCTGTGTGTGGGAGAAATATTCCTGGGAAAGGGGTGTATACGCTACCTTGAGGATTAAAAATCCAGAAGTAGTTGCTCCTCTTGTCCCTCCAGTCCAATTTGATCCACCTGATGTTAGTTCCCCCTTTCTACTGTATCTTTATCCTCTTTATCTCAATGTGTCAACCATCTCTGCAGTATGTACCGCCTAGTACCTCCTGACGCTGTGATCTGGCTGTGGCTCGGTGGTGGGTGGTTTTAAGTCCTTGTCGCTGTACTAAATTGCTCAGTTTCTCTGCAGGTGTATTTGTTGTAGCTGCCAAGCGCACTCCGTTCGGTACCTATGGTGGCGTGCTGAAGGATCACAGTGCAACAGACTTGGCTGAGCATGCAGCCAAAGCCGCCCTCTCTGCAGGGGGCGTGGCACCAGAACTTGTCAACAGTGTCATCATGGGAAATGTCATGCAGGTACCTAAAATCCAACAGATCAACAGCCACATTTAACAGATCACATCTACCATTACATGAAAATGTTAAAATGCTGCTTGTGAGCTGACTTGTGTCCTTGGTTTGTTCCTCACCTTTTCGTTTGTCTTTAATGTACCCCCCCCCCAATTTCAGAGCTCAGCTGATGCAGCCTACATTGCTCGTCATGTGGGCCTGAGGTGTGGTGTTCCCATCCCAGTGCCTGCTCTCACTGTGAACAGACTGTGTGGGTCTGGTTTCCAGTCCATCATCAATGGTGCTCAAGTAAGCACTCTACCAAGAGCAAAATTCTGGCAGAAATACAAAATATAGAATAAACCATAAACATTATGAGCTTCATAAAGATAGATGCTATGGCAGAGCTGTTGTATTGAAATGCATTAGATTGTACACGTGTACCTAATAAAGAGGCCGTGTATATGTGTAAAAGACTGGAGATATGTCACAAAGAGCATGGTCCATACATTAATAAAAGTACAATATTTCACATATATCAAGTCAACATAATGTGTCTTATCTTTTTTGTCTTGTTGCTCCAAAACAAAAACCTGTCACCTTGTGTGTTTGTAGGAGATTTGTCTCAGGGACTCAGAGGTGGTCCTGTGCGGAGGCTCAGAGAGCATGAGCCAGGCCCCGTACGCTGTTCGCAACATACGATTTGGTACAAAGTTTGGATTCGATCTCAAGGTTGATTTTCTCTACGTTCTAATCCCTAAACTTTTGACACAAACGTGCATGAAGCCATGTGATATCCATAAAGACAACTTGTTTTTAAACTCCAGAAGCTTTTGACACAAAGATAAAATCTCTCGTTATCTGCTTGACAGCTAGAGGACACCTTGTGGGCGGGTCTGACTGACCTGCACATCAAACTCCCAATGGGCATCACGGCAGAAAATCTGGCAGAGAAATACCAGATCACACGAGAAGACTGTGACAACTACGCATACCAGACGCAACAAAGGTGGAAGGCAGGTAAGATTGGTTCCGTTTTTTTGACATCTTTAAAATGTTTTCATGGTCTGCTCTCCTTACTCATAGTAACATTGAAATATTTTGCTTTTGAGAAGAAAGGCTGGTATATTTGCAGTTAAGATGTTAGTTCAAGACGAGCTAATTCTTAATATTCTTAAATCGCAACTTTCTTGTATTTACAGCTCATGAGGCTGGTTGCTACACGGCAGAAATTGCTCCCATTGATGTGAAAGCTAAGAAAGGCAAGGTGTCCATGGCTCAGGATGAACACCCACGTCCTGAGACCACACTAGAACAGTTGGCCAAACTGGCTCCTGTCTTCAAGAAGGGAGGGACTGTTACTGCTGCCAATGCTTCGGTGAGTTCACGACTAAGGTCTTCAGGATCTGAGGTGATCAGTATATATTTTATCATTCTAGTTAACGTCAAACAAGTGGTCTGTTTTACTTCAAACAATAAAAATGTTTAATATTTTATCTTCAAAATGTCCAATTAACATCCATTTAGTTGTGAAAGGGGTTATGAGTTGTGGCAGTGTCATTTAGAGTTCCACAGTTTGAGTGGAACACAGTAAAATATATTGTAATATAAATATCGTGCAACTACTGTCACTTCTAGCATGAGAAGTAGCCAACTATTACTAAGTCTAACTCTCTCTTCCTGGTCTCCAGGGTGTATCTGATGGTGCTGCTGCTGTGGTGATTGCAAGTGAAGACGCGCTGAATGAACACAAGCTCACTCCACTGGCCAGGATCGTGGCCTATCATGTGTCAGGCTGTGACCCGAGCATTATGGGTATTGGTGAGTGACGCCTCTGTTATGGAGATGTAATTTTATCCCTTTGAATTAAAAGGAATGAATGACTAAATAAACTGTTTTGGTATTTGACATGGTTTCTTATAGTAAGAATTTCTGGTTTCCTTAAATCATCTTAGGTCCCGTTCCAGCAATCACAGAAGCTCTTAAAAAAGCCGGTCTGACTATCAACGACATGGATCTTGTGGAGGTTTGTTACAAGTGAAAAACGAATCTCTGTAACTTCCTCCCTCAGATTATATAATACATTTCATCAGTGGTGGAAGAAGTACCCAGATCCTTTACTTAAGTGAAAGTACCAATCCAGCAATCTAATAAAATAAAGTCCTGCATTCAAAAAGTTAACTTGTATAAAAGTACAGAAGTATTATCAGCAAAATGTACTTAAAGTGTCAAAAGTAAAAGTAGTTGCTCTGTGGAAAAATGTCCCCAGTGAGTGATACTGTATATCATTATGTATTACATTATGAGATTGTTAATACTGATGCATTCATGCGTAAGCAGCATTTCACTGTTGTAGATGGTTGAGGTGGAGCTAGTTTTAACATACAGTTGGCTAATTTAGTCCAATGGTTCCCAACCTAGGGATCGAGCCCCCTCCAAAGGGTCACAAAACAAATCTGAGGGATCATGAGATGATGAAACGGTTCAGATACACATAATTTTTTGGACTTTGTGTGAAATATTGGATAATTTTACCTCTTTGGGCCTCAATTTAAAAATAAATAAATAAATGAAACCACGTGAGAATTTTAAAAGGGAAATGTTTCTTTGGTTGAACTGCTAACAACTCATAGACGTGAAACTAGACACTGCTTTTTTGTGACGCGGTCACAAGCCAAAAAAGATTAGAAACAACTGGTTTTAATTTTTAACAATGTGTTATATTTGATACATTGATCATATGTTTTAAAACCAGAAACAAATACCTTAATCTGCCATGTAACTAGTAACTGCAGCCGTCAGATAAATGTAGTGGAGGAAAAAGTACATTATTTCTTTCTGAAACGTAGTGGAGTAAAAGCATAAAAGAGCTTAAAATGGAAACACTCAAGTAAAGTACCTCAAAATTATATTTAAGTACAGTACTTGAGTAAATGTACTGTTACTTTCAAAACTACATTTAATATATGTCTGTGGTGTGTGATTTATACAGGTAGTTTGTGTAGTTGTGTCATTGATGTCATTTGCTTTGCACAGGTGAACGAGGCTTTTGCCCCTCAGTACCTGGCTGTTGCTAAGGCTCTAGGTCTGAATCCCGAGAAAAGCAACGTTAACGGTGGAGCTATTGCCATCGGACATCCTCTCGGTGCTTCTGGAGCACGTATCACTGCCCACCTGGTTCATGAGCTCAGGTAGCCTTGTCCTCCGTAATTATATGTACAATATATCAGGGGAGATGTCTGCACTTAAGGTAGCTTTCAATAATGAGCTTTGTCTTCGACAGGCGACGAGGAGGCAAGTACGCTATCGGCTCTGCCTGCATCGGTGGAGGTCAGGGCATCGCCATCATCCTCGAAAGCTGCTGACTGAAGAAGCTGCCAGTATCGGAAGAATTACTGTAGAAGAATGTCTTGCACCACCGTCCACTTGCATAGAATAAAATACAGTTAATACATGCTAAAAAGAGATTTCTTTCACATACGCATAAAAAGGCAAATTATCTCTTTTTTTCCTTCTTACTCTTGTTAGTTCTTTCAGTCTATTTATTAGAAAATATACAATAAATGTTTCAGCCCAGTGTTGCCTTGGAAGCCCTGTTAAAATCAAGAGCTAACTCATGTTTCTGTGCTCGTTGTACCAGGGTGCAATAGACTGTTTATGTATGTGGCTGTAATGCAGGTCTAGGTCCTTGGACACATTAACAAGTGTAGCATATTATGAACTCATGAAGTACAGTTTGTGTTGGCTTGAACTCTGATGTTTGCCTTAAAGTTTTCTCCGTCACTCCATTATCAGGAATCAATATTGCCAGAAAATATGTATGACCTGTGAAGCCTCCACCAAAAACTAATTTTGTATTTCTGTGTCTCCATGAATCTCAATCTCAATAAATAACATTTTCAAAAATATGAGGGAATTTATGTTTTTGAAGTTTTCATGATCAGCCCTTGACAGCAGCCAATGCTATTTTTTCTTCTAGTTCAGTAGGAAATTCAGTTCAATTTTCATCATAATCAGTCTTCTTTTTGGTTTCATCTCTTTACCAAAAAAACAAAAACAAAGGTTAGTTAGCCAGTAAAGGGACACAACCATAGACAACGGATTACTGAATGGGTGGTATTTGATATTGGACATTCATGTACTTAATGTTAGTAACAATTTAGGGATCATAACACCTCTCTTAAAACGTTTTAGAAAGTTCTATTGAACAGTGCAGAACATAGACAAAAGTCTGCTATTGATGTCTTACGTATAGTAGGGGCGATATAAAATAAAATGACAGAAAACATCAAATGTGCCTCACAATATCTTCCAGAAATTCAAGTTTATGCTCTGCTGTTACAGAGATTGTTTAAGGATTGTTTAAGTCTTTGTGTGTGTGTGTGTGTGTGTGTGTGTGTGTGTGTGTGTATGTGTAAGAGTCCAAAGTAAGGAACATTGTTTGTTGTTCTTTGTTAATGAATATGATATTTTCCTTAAAGACAAAGAAGCTCTATACAATCAGTAATCGTTTCATTGTTTGCATGAGCAGATTATATATATATATTTAATAAAATAAATATTACTATATTACTAGTATATATTTAATAAAATAAATTGTATTCAATATATGAAGTAATTGCTCCTAAAAAATGTTTACTAAAGCAATCAAAAATTGACAAAAGAAAAAATCCGTCCAAAATGCTGAGGGTCCCAGTCGTTAAAAACTATTGTAATGTTGTTTTATTTCTAATTTACAATGAGAATTAAGGAGAAATGTATTTAGGACTACAAGGACCATTACATCCTCGAAACGCGACGCAATTACGTCAACGTCATCATGCAACGTCCTTATATACGTCACATCCCCGGATGTCGGTCTTTTTTTCATAGCAAAGGTAAGACGGCCTTGCTCATGTCTCTGTGGGAATAAAATCTGGTGTCATCCGTGTTACAGAATAAAAAATACGGTCTCCAAATATCAGGAGACGAGTCGGTGTATCTAGACGATGCGACAGACGCCGTTATTACGGTGTTTATCCGTCACGTTTCAGTAATAATGAACAGTTTAGCGTATCGGCGGTGCTAGGCCGCCGGCTAGCCTTCGTGCTGTCTGTAACATTAGCTGATAGAGCTAGTTGGCTGATAGAAACGTGTTGTCCTCCGTGGGTCTTCTGTGCCGTTGTCACATACTTACTTTTAAACACTTAATAGTCATTTTGAGAAGACGAAGTGTCTGGCTGCCTGCTAGCTGAACCTCTTCTTGAGATGGCTGTGGTGTTCAGCGCTCAACCACACTAATGTAATGTAAAAACTAATAGTTTGTGGTATGGTTGCGATGCTTTCTGCTCTGTGCCAGTGCACTGTGTGGTTCAGATGAGGAACACCCTTCACTTGAAGGCTGTAACTGTTGGTAGTCACTGTTACAGGACCGTGCAGCACTGTCCAGTAAAGGCAGGGGTGTTGTTTTGGTTATAAACCGCATCAAATAAATTCTGTGACATTACACACAACATTGCTGCAGCTGTTACACTAACATTGCTTTTACTTTGTGTAAGATGGCAGAGGGAGACAAGGCGTCTGCCAAGAAGAAACATGGGAGCCGGAACCCTGTTCTGGCCCGGGGCATCGGCCGCTACTCCCGGTCCGCTATGTACGGCCGCAGGGCCATGTACAAGAGGAAAGCCAAGACCACTGAGACCAAGGTGAGGGCAGATCCACGACGCTGTACAAGATGAATGATAAAAGAAGCCATATGCACGTCACACTTGTTGATTGCGCCTCGTTTTGATCATAACTTGCGTTTGTTTCAGGTGGAGAAAAAGATTAAGGCGAAGCCCAAGGCCACAGTTGTCAAGACTGTTGGAGGAGACAAGAATGGAGGCACTCGTGTTGTCAAGCTGCGCAAGATGGTGAGTAATGTGTGAATTCTTGTTTTTCCCTTAAGATAGTATTTTGTCAGATTTGTAGTTGGAACTGTAAATGTCATTGATGACAGAAATTGAATGAAAAAATCTAGTATCACTCTAGTGTGCCTGAGTGAGGGGAAATAACAACTATTACTGAGATTTTTTTCTATTAAAGCTATTGAGAGAAGACAGTGGGTCAATTCCTATCTCACTACAACTTATCATATTAGTTGATATAGTGTTGTCAAATTCACAAGTGATCTCATCGCTTTCAATTAAAGAGGAATGCCCTTGTTTGTTTGTTTTTTGTATGTGCATGTCTTCCACTGGATTTCTGCAGCAAACCTAGAGTTAAAATACTAATCTATATTTCTATGCGCTCCTACTGTAGCCCCGCTACTACCCCACAGAGGATGTTCCCCGCAAACTGAAGAGCCACGGGAAGAAGCCGTTCAGCCAGCACAAGAGGAAGCTGCGCGCCTCCATCACCCCAGGAACTGTCCTCATTCTGCTCACTGGTCGCCACCGTGGAAAGGTGAGGACCATTTCTAGCACATGATTTGAATGTTCTCGCGGATTATCAGAAATGATTGACACACACAGCACAGGCTGCGTGAAGTGTCTGAAGGGGTTAACACAATGCTTCTAGTGCGTTGGAAACAGGTGAATATGTAATGCCCCTTGTATTACTTCTAGGACGAAAACAGGATCATGTCTTTAACCTTCAAGTATTGCACAAAACTTGTTCGACTGATGCAGACTCCGATAAGGTCATCGTGTAAAAGTATTGGTCATTATCTGGAAAGCCACAATCTGTGATACAGATGTAAACAAAAGGATATTTCCTCCAACATTTTGATTGAGTCTGTGTTTACTCCCTTTGATTGACAGGTCTCTTATTATGTTGGCTTGTCATAGACCCACAAATGATCTATAAAATGTTGTTAAAAGGTTTGTTTATATCTAATGTTTGTAACGGAAGTCGATATATTCCAATTATGATCAGTTGCGAAACACAAAATGCAAAAGTTATATATATAGTTTTATATATTTGAATATCACTACTTCATGCAAGAGAGCAAACGATTTCCATGGTCTGGCAGATTTAATTAAAACCAAACGTCGTAAGACATGAAACATAGTTTGCGTCAACAATAAAGTTTACATTTCTATGGTTGAACATTACCTCAATAAGGCACTCAGGAGTCTATTGAGGGACTTTGCTAAAGAAAACGCCACCTGTGGCATTTTTCAGCTTAATCTATAAATGTTGTGTTGCATATCTACACCATTTCAAACACAAAACCATTGGCAGTGTTTTTATTGATTGTAATCGTGGTGGACTCGTCTTTTTTCCTGAACTGTTCTAGATAAAATTATCTTAATTTGGCAAGATGAGGACAGAGCTGTTGTCCATCATGATCAGTTTTTCGTAAAGATTCATAGAACACATGGTATCAAAAGATATTGATACCATTTAAAAAAAAAAAAAAAAAAAACAGTGGTGAAAATAACAAGCGTGCTGGACACATCGCAATAATCACACACTCTAGGTACCACAGACATTGTCCCTCCCTCCCACACTCAAACGCTACATGGGAAAGTTATGGAAGCATGCAAGTGTGCCCACACACACTTTGAGCAGTGGCTGACCTAAATAATGTTTCAGCTATGGAACTCGCAGGCAGAGAGCCTTCTCGATAGAACAAGGAGCATGTGTCAAGTACAGTTATGATTTTTTCCCCCTGTCTAAATGGCTTGGCATGAAATTGGATTGCAGTTATTAAATTCTTATCGAAATGGCACAAATGATTTTTTTTTCTTCTGAGTTCAGTACTTGAGTTGAAGAGTTAAAGGATCCTTCTTGTGTGTTCAGATTGGCACTAAATATTATAGTTGATGATGCAGTAATTTGTGGCCTTGTGTGCAAAAGCACCCAATACATTAGCTTTATACTAATTATCCTTGTTTTTGTTTTTTAGCGTGTGGTGTTCCTGAAGCAGCTCTCAAGTGGTCTCCTGCTTGTCACTGGTAAGATGACTGTTTTTTGGTGGTAAAGATTTTGGTTACTCAGCATTTATGCACATGACAGTAGAATCATCCATACGTCAAAGTAGTAACGTGTCAGCAAGATGTTGGGCATCTTAATACTCCTTTTCTAACATTAGTGTTTTCTTGTTTGCATACTTGTAGGCCCTCTTGCTCTGAACAGAGTCCCCCTGCGCAGGGCTCATCAGAAGTTTGCCATTGCCACCAACACCAAAATCGACGTCTCTGGCATGAAGATCCCCAAAACTCTGAACGATGCCTACTTTAAGAAGAAGAAGCTGAGGAGGCCCCGTCACCAGGAGGGAGAGATCTTTGATACAGAAAAAGAGGTGAACTAACTATGTTGTCTCAGAGTACACTACTGTACACATTTTGACCATTTCAATGGGATTTTGACTCTCGGATTAATGATGCCTGACTCACTGGTTTTCTTATCTCCATCTGCAGAAGTACCAGCTGACAGAGCAGAGGAAGGAGGACCAGAAAGCTGTTGACTCTCAGCTCCTGCCCCTCATCAAGAAAGTACCTCAGCTCAAAGGGTACCTGCGCTCTTCATTCTGCCTGTCTAATGGCGTCTACCCACACAAGCTGGTTTTCTAAATGTGTTGTAATAAAGAGTACCACCGTCTGTTGCCTCCTTGTGCCTTGTTTGTGCTGAAAGTGCGTGCGTGTGTGCGTGCGTGTGTGTGTGTGTCCTAGGCAGATTAGTCATTAACCTGAAGCGATCCCAGAAATGTATAATACAATGCATTTCCACAGCTCTAATGGTACATTCAAGTTGTTGTATTGGTGAATTTACCATTATCAGATTTTATGGTGTGTTGTGCAGATGAAACTCTGCCTGGCAACACTGACTACAAATGAACATGAGAAATGGGCTCAAAGCAACATTCAAGGTTAGTACTCTGCTGAACTCAATCATTTTGAACTTGTTGACCTCAACATTAAGTGAACAAGAGTGTCTCTTGGTGTGCCAGTGATTTTATGTACCATTAACAGATATGGCTGAGAAATGTCAAATATGCATATGGAGAATATAGACACACTAACCTGGCTACTGCAACGTCACCTTTATTCCATTTGTAATAAATATACTGGAAACAAATTTAGATACATGTCAGTACGACACTCACCTATGCTTCACAAAACATGACAAGTTAATCATATAGGATTATAAATGTGTAATGAAGCAATGAAATGACCACACCATGCATTGGACCCAGACAGCTTAAAAGCTATGCTTTAATTAAAAAAATGACATGTCTAATGTAACAAGACAAAAATAAATACAAGTGTTTCATCTCTTTAACATGGCCACATTTTTTTTTATCCTCAAAAACAACATAGTAGAAAGCAGCACAGAAAAAGGCAGCGGCCCCTTGCCAAGGAATGATAAGTGCCTTTGTCGAGTCAGTCAGTACTGTGTATGGTCAGCTGATGTAGAGAAAATGCGTTCCCTCAGCCAGACTTGAACAGCAGAATGGCCACCTGACCCAAGTAGAAGTAAATGAAATGCTTGGTCTCATGGGTCACGTAGCTGCCGAAGTTTCTCCCAACGATGCAGTGCCAGGTCGGGTTATATTTCTTGTCAAACTCCTGTGTGGGACAAAAACACATTGTATTCATCAAACATGTTGGTAGGTGTAAAGAATAGAGATACATCTCCTTGTAAGAATACATTGCTTAATGAAGCTAGTATAGTAAATGTTCAAGAATAACAAGTGACAAACCACATTTGTCTCACAACTAAGAAGTTATACAATCATTAGATTGTTGTAGGTGGGAGAAATGAACAGTATGTTTACTTGCCTGACCATCAAAACATATGCATTTCCTCTGATCATACATGTATCACTACTGATCACACTCAAAATATTTGACTATAATTCTCAACAATGATGTTACTGAGTAGAAAGTTTTGTCTATATTGTCAGGCTGTAAGAGCTAGACGCACTGTACGTACCCCAAGGTTGAGCTGGGTAATTTCTGGGATTTTGGCGATTGGGATCATTCTAAAATGTTGCCTTGCCAGCTAAATTACAGTTAAGTGGCCAATTTCTAGTTTAGTTTTGTTATTGTTGAGTAAGATTAACAATGGATTTCTCTTCCTATTTGATATTTGTTTTTCTTTCAATTGTCTTCTGGGTAAAATACTGTTATCATATTGCAAATTTTGCAAATATATAAAAACTAAACATTGACAATTCTGTCAATATCACCTAGCTGTAAAAACTCCCCCAGTTAAGGTGGAAGGTGTACACTTGCTAAGATTCATGAGTGCATGAAAGACAAGATACAGATATACCCATGTTTTTAAGACTGTTTCTATGACATTCATCATGGTTAGAGGTGTGCCCCTCCCTACACTGTGCAGGAATGCCACCAGGAAAATAAAAATGTGGCCATGTGGCTTCTGCAGGACAGTCAGTCCAAGAGGAACAGGTTTCCTCAGGAAGAGTGGAAACAATTGCAAATACCAGGCTGGGTGTGTGCAACATGGATGATGCACAGGATGGTGGGTCAGTGAGATCAAAATAGCTTTACATCAGTGGGTGCAGTCACTGAAAAAGCTGTCAAATTCATTGAAATACTAGAGTTTGCTCACAAGTCAGTAGGACAAAGTTACACTCTGTGGGGACCTACTTTGTGAATTGGACTGAATGGCAGATGTTGGATGCGTCGGCAGTGGTTTTACCTTTTTGATGTATGCAGCGATATCTTTCTCGATGTTGTACTTCTCCAGGGCCTGTGTGGCACACTCCACGGCGTCCTGCTGCATGTCCTCCGACATGTCGGCATTTTTGATCACTGCCTTCCTTTCAGACATGGTTGCCCTGGGAAACCAAAACACAGCGGAGGATTTATCATCTTCACAGGCTCATTGGCACACACACACACACACACACACACACACACACAATGCAATCGACTCTCGACCCTGAGCATCCCAACAGTCCTCATCATCGACTGACTTGAACGCTGCTGTATGCAGAGCATAAAGGGTCTCGTCAGCCAGTAAAGCAAAAGAAATCATTATATCATCATTACATAAGAACTGACACATTATATCTGAACTAGCCATTTCTACAGGTGTTGCATAACAACTTCCATCAGCGGCAAGCTCGCGGGATGCGCGCTCTGCGTAGTTTCTATGGATACGCAAGACATTTGAGATTATCGTCTCAAATTTACCCGAGGTTTCAACAAGAATCCCATGAAATATGAGGCTGCAAAATGAAAGCACATTTCTGCAACTACCTAACGCTAGAAAGTAGCGGGGGGGGGGAGAAAAAAACAGCTTTATCTGCTTCAACGTGCAGGATACCAAAATAAACACCCCATTCTCATAATAATATGACGTTTGGCATAAATATGACTTTAAATGATCTGAAGTAAGGTGTCACGGGGAGAAGGGTTTGCTAGCAGCACCTCGAGTTTCTGATTAACATTAGCTAACGTTAAAAAACGAT
The DNA here is from genome assembly GCA_005408345.1 of Macquaria australasica. NCBI lineage: Eukaryota > Metazoa > Chordata > Actinopteri > Centrarchiformes > Percichthyidae > Macquaria > Macquaria australasica. The sequence continues at coordinate 351,050 of SEMN01000216.1, read as the reverse complement.
AACTAGCTGCTCATTCATCCCGCGAAAGGAGAAAAAAAAAACACCGTCTAACACTAAGCGCATATGTTACCGTTTCGATAATACTTAAAAGAGAATAAATTAACCATCGTGTAATTTTCTGCATGCGAAATTCTTAAATTTACCTACTAGTCTCCCGTATAGTGTTTGTCTAGTTTTAAAGAGACGACCGCTCCTGTAGTGACAACTCCCGCGAAGTGGTTGACACAAAAGTAATGTGGGTGTGTAGCGGTAAGAGACTGCTGCCTTGACGTGTTGCCATTGGCTGATATTAATGCACAGGGCGCTGTCATTGGCTCATGCAGGCCTATCTTTCTGGCGTTTCTGCCCGCATTTTATTTCAAACCATCATGCCCTGCGATACAACTGTTGCTATGACAACCGTTGTAAATAACTGGTGACGGCCCGTGTCTAAACTGGCGATAGCGCCGTGGCAGGATATGTAATGAATTAATTTAACATTAGTGATATTTTTTATGCACTTGCCATCGAGCGTACTAATTTTATTTTTAATTTTTGACCTTTCAATATCAATTTTTGTAAATAAAAATTTTGTTACAGGAAAATTTGACACACCGGCGTATTTCGTTATAAGAAACGCTTAACTCGTTATTGCAAGTCGTTAGAAAAAGAAACTTTCATATGTTTTGAAGTGAAAAACAAAATGCCTAATTAAAGACATTATAGCCTATGAAAAATTATAAATGTATTAGTTATGTTTAGACGTTATGTGTTAAGTAAGAAAGCCATAATTTCAACGGCTTTGTTGTACACAGAAATTAAATATTTACTGATATGGTGTGGACACTGGTACTCAAAAATAAAAACCTTTAAATAGAAAGTAGTATAAAGTATATCAAGACTACAATAAACACATTTCAATGTTCAGAAGATTCTAAAAAACAAATTGAAAATTAAAATAAATACAATTTGACATTTTATAATTTCTTTACCCATTTATTTCACTCATACATACTCAAAGTTAACAGTTGGGTGTTAACAGCCCAAACAAACCCACACAGCTCCATTGCTTCCCATTGTTTTTTTTCCTTTCTTAAATATTTTCTAAAATGTTTGCAATCACCCACTTACCAAACTGAAGTCCTAATCCTAATATTCAAGTTTTGCGTTAGATTAAAATATGTAATCACCAAGATACAGTATTTCAGTTACCTGGTTAACATCATTACTTTTAGCTACTGCTTTGAAAATGCCCCGCTGAAAAGCACTGAAGATGCAATAATGTCCTGACCTAATACACATGTAATCATGTTCACAAAACCACATACAATAGATTCAAGTCTACCAGCGTAACAGCCATATTCACAGATCAATCCACAACTGAAGAAAAATGTATATTCTCATTTGTCTCAACAAATCCATCATGATTTTGTCCCAAATTAGTGTCCATAACCAGAAACGGAGCCCATTAACCACAAATACTGTTTGCACCATTGTATTCCTTCTTCTTAAAGCATTAGTTTGCCCGAATTGGAAGAGAAATTCTACAAGTTTAAAAACACACAAAAAAACAACTAGTAAGATATAGCAGTGATACTGCCGTGTTGTCTGCATGTATAACAACTACACCTTAAAACACCTTTGCACACCTTAAGCAAAGTGTTAAAGGTCACAACTGTCAAAATGCCTTGTTGATCGTGGTCCTCGTGGTTCATGATGGACCAACAACAACTGTAAGAGAAGCCAGTCCACATTATGATTGCTCCTCTCTGGTTATGTTATAATCCAATTTTGTGGTGTGGTTAAAAAATAAAAATAAATTACTGTTGGGCATGGTTTACAAACTTGCTTAAAAATTGAGCCAAAAAGCCTTTACAAAGATACAAGACCATGGAGAATTAAACCTAAGGTAAAAACAAAATAACAATTTTGTCGTGTAGAGCATGTGTGGTAACATAGAAAAAAATGTCCAAAACAAATGATTAAAATGACTTTCACAGTTGTTTTCTTTTCAATAACACAGTTGAATGGTATATAAAAGAGTGACACACTAACACGCACATTTGTACACATGCGTCTGATCTTGTTTGTAGTTTCAAATACAGATCTAACTGTAAGCTGTCCTTTGCTTCACTCGCTACGCTCCTTTGGCTCTCTGTATTTGTAGTGGATGTATTCAAAGATGTCTCTCTCACTATCCACCAACAGAGGCTCCCCTGCCACACCTACAAAAGATCCAAAAAGAAAAATCGCCATATTAAAAGCTGAAATCATGAATCATTGGTTACTCACCGATGGCAGAAGTCACGCAGTTCAGAAGTCATATTTCATTGAAACTCACCAGTGACCCCAAGTGGTCGTATGGTGTACTCATTAAGAGTGAAGCCCTTATCCAGAGCATGACCTCTCATGTTTTTATTGAAGATATCACTTCCAGTGAAATACAGAACTCCACAGTAGTACTGGTCCTTGGGTATTAGCCTTGGGGTAATGGAGAAAGGACAGTTATAGAACAGAAACAAATAGTTGATTAAAAGAATAAACAAATAAAAACAGAAGGTTGCCTCTTTACTGTTTTTGCAGTATATCCAATTGTATGTAACTGGACCCGTTTGGTATTGTAGTAGGTAGAGGCAATGTTTTAATTGGAAGATCACAGATTTGATACCCTCAACAAACATGTCATATGTTGTGATAAAGAATCTTCTAGCATCACAATGAATCCCTACCCACTGACTTAGACCATGGTGTTGATGCATGATGATGAATAATTTTTACATCTTTCAAAAGAAGAACCAACTTCAATTTGACCTCTTTCATTGAGAAAGAAATGAACCTTTCCTGATTTCACAGTTAAACATGGTTTTGTTTAATAGCTAATGTAACAGGGAATTTGAATATGCATTTATATAACAAATTAACTGATCATAGCTTGCAATAAAACAAAATATAAGTTGGAATGTCAAATCTCACATCTCCTCAGAGTGTCTGTGTGTCTGACTGTCTCCCCTCCTCTTCTCATCCTTCTCAGGGGAGAGACAGAGATATCCCTGTGATCAAAGGAACCCTGACATGTATTTATTTTATTTTACCATTTCATTTGCTGGGCTTATGGGTATATGTATGCGTATTGTCATAATAAGCTGTTGTATATAATTGCCATTTATGCCATTCAAACCTGAGTTAACACTGTCTATGACTGTCTTTATAAAGGTGCTGGGTACTGTTTTGCAGCAGAGAATGCCACACTATTGAATATGGAAGCATTACAAATGTGATCAACTTAATTACCTAAATTAATTCTTTAGAAAAGAATTTAGAACAAAAAAAAAAAATTAAGGCAGAATAGATCTAGGGTGGGTGGAGTAAAATTTCACGCTGTTGACATCGGACAGAAAACACCTTTTACAGAAAACTACAAAACAAGAAGACGCCCAAAGATCACTCTCAACTCTTATTCCTCTTATTGATCTGCTCTTCTTGTTCCCGGACCTCTTATCGGCCTTGCCTCAGGCGGGCCGGCTGCATATTTAGTCGTTATAGTTCTGTGTGTAGTTAGTAATTTAATAAACCTTTCATTTATAAAGAACTTGATTATTATGTGGTTTGTGTGTATGAAGTATTATGGTCACTGTACACAAAACAAGAACTCCGTAGCAACCTTTAGAAGGAGATTAAATTAACTAATTGGCTATCTGTTTTCCCTTTTTCAAGGGTGGTGCCCTGAGGTGAATTCAATGCAAGTTCAATTCTGTTATTTAGTATAAATATGGATTATTTCTGGTAGCCGAAGTTGAGTACTTGTATTTAGGCCTATGTTAGATATTTTTAGTGCAGCCTTAATTAAGTGGTATTAATGCTACAGTGTATTGCATGAAAATGACCTAAATGCCTAAACAGTAAATGTTGAGAGCAATATAATATAGCACCTGATATCAATACGCCTGTGAAGGTATTCTTCCTCATCTTCATCACTCTGCTGCAGCTGGCAGACTCCCTAGAAAAACAAGATTCTGCACATCGTCACCACAGTCATGCGCTTCATGGGTTGGGTATTGACTGGTGTTACCAGTCACAACATCAAACACACACAGCTGAGCACATGAGAGAAAATAAGCACAGGCCTCACCATGAACTTGGTGTCTCCTTTGGACAGGGTGTCAGTCACAAACCCAATGGACTCCAAATGTTCCACCACTGCATGGAGGAGCTTGGGCTGGAAAAGAAGATAAATGGAACAAAATGTAAAAAATTGTAAAAGGATTAAACAAATTGCAATTAATGGCAACACACTGCATTTGCAACAGGATAAGTGAGCTACAGCAGAAAAGAGACTTACCTGCTTCTCAGTCTCAGAGGTGTAGTTTGGGTGGGTCAGCAAAATATCAATATCACCACTCGATGCAGCACCTGGAAATTATGAACATGTGAATCAATATCATGGTCACCAGAGTTTGAACTCCTATCATTGTCTGAACATCAACTATAGTAAACTTGAAGGGAAAGCTTTACCTCTCCTGTAGCTTCCACAGATTGTTCCAATATATTCTGTATCGATTTCCTTCAACTCTCCAAGGATAAGAGTCTAAACAAAGGAGACACACACAGTGTAAGAGAACCATAAATAAACTAATTTGAAGATAACAGAAAAATGTAAATGCTTCATCACCTCCATCATTTCCATTTCAGCTCGTGGAATCCTTTTCTCAAATTCTTCAAAGTACCTGAAGGCAGCAAAATAATCCATTAAACACAGCTCATGTATCAATAGAGGAAGACTTTAAGATAGTCAAACAGAGTTTATTTATGATACCGATGAATTACATGTTTAGAAAAAAACATTCTGAAAGCCTTCAGCCAAACTTACTTGAGTCCAATCTGTTGATGATGGTTTAGCTTGTGCTCAATCTTTTTCAGATCTAAATACAAGAAAAAATAACAAAGACAATTGCTCATTTGAAGTTCTACCAAAGCAAAATGTACAGAGTACAACATTTATTGAGCATACAATATACGTTATGTCAAAATATAGTCATACAGACGAAGGATGAGATTAAACAAAATATTTGAACAATTGTAATGTGAGTCAACTGCTAAACAAACCTTCTAATGTCTTCACCCCTTCTTCAAAAAACTTCCTGGCGGCAGCAGGGCTAAAGTCAAGACCCAAGAGATGCAGTTTGTTATATGAAGCATGTACGGTAAATCTACATGAACACATAAATCTCAGAAAATTACTGCCCCCCTCTGGGGAATTGGTCACCTAATGCATTTTAAGTAGTCATGATGTATTTCACTGAAAATGTCCATATAACACATTTAATAGATTTAATTTGGATTAGTAACACTTAAGACATACCCAATTCCAGTAACTCTGGTGAGGAAATTGATGGAAGAGCTGGTGTCATCATTTCGAATCTAAAATAGGAAAGTAGCACAATCTGTGTAATGTGTTCAAATTAAGCTATTATTAAACACATATACAGTGTGGCATCAATCATGTCTTCTCACGCACCAAGGCTCACCTTTTCCAGTTTCCGTAGTTTGCCAGTTTGTAGGAACTCATCAATCTTTTCTGCTATTTTAGCTCCAACACCATCCTGTTGAAATGTGCAAAGCAAACATGAGGGTGCTGAATAGTGCGATCTGCAGCAGTTACGTAAGATGTGCAGAGCAGCTGTTGACAAACATTTTCAGGCTACAGCAGAGGGCATCACACAACACACAGTCACACCAACATGAGCACATTAGTGGTAGGGAAGACAAATAATGATGGAGTCATTTCCAGTTTCCAGGCACCATTACACTGAGATGAACTGTCTAATAGCAGTAAATATCAAGTCATCTGTCCCGGTCAAGTTTAATACAGAGAGAGATATTAAAATATAACAAGATGTAGTGAATCTGATCAATTTACCATGAGAAGTTTCAAGAAAAAACAATCAAAAAGTGCAGACATGCCAACACAAATCTCTGTTATGAGTATTTATTGAAGAACTGGGCACTGCATTCCTGTGCCTGAGTTTGTAGTTGCCACACAAACATTTCATTATGCAACTGGACCATTGTCACCAGGTCAAATTTTCACATATTTACTGCGTGTCAAAAATTCACTAATGTTATATATATATATATATGAAAGGAAACAACTGAAGGACCTTAAAACCAAACCAGTGCACTTACCAGTTTCTTGGCCTCTTCGCCACTTTTGATTTTGTTAGGGTACTTGGAGATGGTAGATGCTGCTTTCCTAGACAGGGAATAAGAAAAATTATTTGTAAAAAAGTATATAAAGTATAAATAAAATGTAAAAGATATATAAAGCAGCAAAACAATATGGTGATAGAAAGCTTCTGTTGAATATCCTCTCCATTTGACATCAAATGTATTATACACTCATTGGCCAGTTTATTTGGTACCCCTAACTAAAACGAATGCAGTTTAAGACAAACAGCCCTGCAACAAATCCTACCCCCATGAAGGTTAAAATTTTCAGTTTTTATTGAAACTATTATATTATAACTATTATGAAACTAACTATATTTTGGAGGTGTTATTTCAACTGTATGGTCATTTTGAAGGCTGTAGTTTGTAGTGTTCTTGAACTATCTTACATTATACAGAGAGGCGTTTTAGTCCACCCCATTTATATCAATGAGGGTAGACTAAATATTTGAAGCAGCCTCCAAACACACTATAAAGTTGATTAAACACTTCCCTAAAACAGTTTCAATAGCATTGAACGCTAATGAAACCCTCGTCCTTGAACAACGCACACCTCACTGCTTACCTGTAAGCATTGTACTTGTGTATTGCCCTGTTGACGTTTTTCTCGTAATTGGCCAGTTCTGGAAACAGAATTGAGAAATCTCATGGTTTTACGTTTACCTCATATTGCTGTAGTTTATTGCCACTATTTTAGGAACTCGCCGACTCAGCCAAAGGCAGGAGGCATTTAAATGACAACAGTGGCCGTCAGCTCCAAGCAAACCAGATGACAAACGCGAGAAAGAAACAGCATCATTTAGCACATTTTCAACAAATATATACTACTTATGCAACGTTATTTTGAGATGATTTGTCAACTTAAAACAGAAGAACCCAGTTAGCTAACGTTACTGTTAGCTAAACTCCTCTTCACGTACCGACAAGAAAATCTGTTATTCCCTCATTTAGGGATTCCTGAGGCGCTTTCCTCTTGCTCATTGTTGATTTGACAAGATCTCAAATGTCCATGGGAAATTCAATCAGTATTACATGCATATATGAGAGGTTAAGACCTCTTTGAAATCTAGGATAGCTCCTAATTAGCACCTTAGCTAGCTCAAAGTGAACAATGACCACAAGACGTAGAGGGGGTGGAGCGTGCGTAATACGTCATTGATACCGTCAGCTGTTTTTTCTCTCAAGTTATTAGAAAATTAATAAAAATAAAACGACTTTTTTTGGCGCTCTGCTCCATCTCGACTGTGTAGACAGTGTACTGCATTGTATGTTTTAATACCCAAGAATTAAAAATATAAAAATACCATGACTTCAAAAAAAAAATTCATTATTACAAACCACCAGCCAGTTTTACACAAAGACAAAACAAATCACATTTCAGCAGACGATACTTAAGGAGCTAATGTTTTTTACTGATAAGTTTACAGTGCTTGTTTTTTCTTCCAACAGAAAATTGCATATTATTCAGTAGCATGTATATTGTTCTTTAAGTAACTTATAATCAGTAACCTCAATGGTTGACCTTATGTAATAATCACTCAGTTAATAATATAGCATTTTCAATTTACAAAAAGAAAACACTCCTAACATTAAAATAATCGTGTATTTTACAAGGTTCAGTGTTATGTTACATAATGCAACTACAAAATGAAAGTGAATCTCGATAAAGCAGTGAATTTACAGGACCATCTCCTCCTCTTCCTTCTCTCTCCTCCTCCTCATCCTCCTCACGTGTTAGGAATCTATTTTTATATAAACTTTATCCCTGGAGAATATTTTAATGGCCTCCTCGATTTCAGAAAGCCTACAATCAAGATGAGCCCGACGTGAGCGAACACTCAGACTGTCAGTTTTGAGAGGCAGCGACAGCAGCTCAGTCACCAGGGAGCGATGGGCTGAGGAAACAAGCAAACAAAAATAAAAGAATTAGAGGAGAAAGTATTCACTCTACATATTGTACTTTAAGATAATGTTGCCATCATTAATGTAAGGGCAGAACAGAGACATACTCTCTTTGAGGGACTTCAGTGTCTGCTGTCTCTCACTCTCAGGTATCAGGGTGTGACCAGCTGGGATTGTGGGATCAGGTGCGTTCCTCCTCCTCTCCATCTCCTCTTTATGCCACTGCTCCTTCCTTTCCTCAAGACTGATTGTGTGTCAAGTGTCAATGAGGGGAAGAACAGAAACGAGCAAAAAATGTCAAAATCAGCCTTTGGTTAAGAATCACATGTTTTTACCAAATTGGACACTTTTCAGCTGATTAGGATTATGATTGTAATATAAGGAGGTAAGATATGCCATAAGAATACTCACTACTGAGGCACCTGTCCCTTGACTGCACTGGGGACAGGTTTATCTCTAAGGTTTGTCAGTGACTGGGACCGACGAAGCACTGTTTTTCGTGCAGCCTGGGCATTATGTTTTATGAAGTCTATGGCCTGGCCTTGCACCTGTAACTGTATTCACATATAACAATGTACAGAATTAAAACAGAAAGGAAATATTGCATATACACATCAAAGTGAGCAAAATTTATATTCATGTTATTTCTTTAATAAATAATTTTCGAGCAAAAGACCAGAGCTGCAAGCCCTACTCTTCTCTTGTCAACTTCTTTGACAGAAAGAATATGATGAAATCACTATACTATTCCTCTTATTGTCTGATCATGTGAGTGTGTATCAATAAGTCAACATTTATTGGCAATTCTTACTTGCAAGTTATGGTCCTGTGTAGTGTTGCAGGAGGCCGGGCGTTGCAAAGCTACAGGAGAGGTTTTGGAGTGTGGTCTTGGTGGGGCAGTAGATCCACCATTGGAGTGGGCCTTCAGAAAGTTTTGACACTGTGGTTTAGCAGTTGGATTGGAGACCTGCGTGAAAGAGACTGGATTAAAAGTGATCCAGAGGAAATATTCATAACTCAAGGACTTCCATTTTTCGCAGACATGCTCCTTACCTGTAGTTGGACCATCACCCTGGATGGGACGTTCTGGTATTTGGAGGAGGTCCAAAGAGCTTTCACTGGAACCGGACGAGACTTTGCTCTCTCAGCCTCCTGCTCTTTGCAGCGTCTCTGGATCTCCCTGAGCCGATGCACATTCTCTTTACCAAAGTCATGTACCCGCTGTTCTGAGGGTAAAGAAGTTCAAAAGTTATTTCAATTACATTTTCATTTTTTATACGTGGTTAGTGTGCTCAATCAAGCTCTCTTTCTATTACAACTCAAAAATGTAAAAACTAGAAATAAGAAGATACACTGATACCATCCTTAAAACAGAAAAAACAGAACTGCTCTTTTTTTTTTTGCATGGCACAAACACAGACCTAAAAAATCAATCGCACTTACTTTGTTTGGGAACAGGGGTGATAGAGACACCGTCTAGTTTGAGTAGTTCCCCCACAACCCCTCTCTGTCCTCGTTCCAGAATATGGGTAGCATTAGGGCCAATACGGGGAGGATGTGCTGGGGTACGAGCACTGTAGCAGCCAGGGTACAGCACAGGATCTGGAGCGAGTGGCCCTGAGAGCAGGGCCAAAGTCCCATCAGGGTTTCCCTCTAAACGTCCTCGAGCTAGAGAAAGAAAGAAACTAAACAAGGTCATTTGAGGCCACTGTTTAATTCATAAAACAACGAGTTTCCAACATGTGATAGATCTGGGGCCTCATTTATTAAAAGCACTCATTGATGTCAATAGACTAAGTCCAAAAAAATCACAATGGGTCCAACAGTTCATGTCGTGCTGGTGTGATATCTAACAAAAGGAGAAATCTGTCTTAACTTTATAGATATTAGGTTTACATCATTGAAAATATTAGTGTTCCAGTGATAGTTTTAAGGGAGAATTTTAATATAGCAGAGCCCCGTGGCTGCATCTAACCTGAAGCAGGTCGTTTGTAGTACTGAGGAAACAGACAAGGATCCGGGGGGATCGGCCCACATATCGATGAAGGTCCCTCACACATCTGTAGCTGTAAACTGTAACTAATCAAAGTCAAACACAAACATACACATATATGTTTCACAATGATAAGCTGGCGATTGGTTAGTGTTACTTAATGACAAGCAAGATGATAATTAACCGCTGAATCCGTAGCCATGCAGGTGGTGTAATAACTGTATTTGTTTAGCACTTTTTAGAAACAAAATATAAGCCCTTGAGGGTTATAAATCATATCACACAGACCGAGGTGTTGCTTTAAGTTTCTGTTTTGATCAGTAGTCAGGTGCTTGGTAGCTACAGTGTAGCTATAACGCTAACACTTGGATAAAATGAATGAATGAATGAATGAATCAGTCATTCTTGAGAATACAGCTGTAGAAAATCCCTGTTCATCAAGCGTTGCGTCGCTTGCTAACAGTGTCTAACTATAGCCATCGTTAATTAGCTAGCTGTTAACCAGCGCGCTCCGTCGACGAATTATAAACACAAACATGCGTTTAACGAAACATATTTGCAATAGATAACCGAACAACTGCAAAGGGTTGAGTTGCACGCAGCAATCAAGTAAAGTAGTGTACCTTTAATACCGTCTTGTTTGTCAGTTGTGGATTTTCTTCACGCCGAAGGGTCGACACTTGTTTCGGTGTTCTTCACCATGGCAACGGCGCAGCCGCACACAGACCCAGACCCGACAGAAGGGACAAGTTCCCCCCAAAACAGTATCAACATTTCATCCAGATTTATCCAAATCATTTAACTGATGAGCAGCCGGGGGTTTAATCAGAAATAAGACACAGCGGCAGACTACTAACAGCCGGCAGATGGTATGTTAATGCCAACTATTTTACAAGCAGTGTCGGTTAAAATTGTGGCGCACCAGTTTAGACACTAGCCATAAAGTGAATTCTGAAATAATTACAGTAATAATAAGACGATAATAACATTAATAATAATATTTAGGCCTTATATATAACCAACACCCCATTATTTCATGGGTACTTAGTCTTGACAAGTTCTAGCAGGTGTATTTCTGTTGTAATCCCGCTGGCTCCTGTGTCCTGTGTGTTGTCCCGTATAATCCTTCAGTGTGCCTGTTAGGTTTACTAAAGACCTCCTCCTAGTTCAGTACGACTGCCACACCCAAACCCCAGCTATGGCCCTAATCTGAATTATTCCTAACTTGAATTACACATTCTGAGATTAAGATCTGCCTGACAGGCCACCGCCAGGGCAAAAAAGAAAAAAAGACCCTGGTCATTTGGTATATTAGGTAGAGGTCATTGCCCCCAAGTGGTGTTTTGGTCTTATTACACCAAAACAAATGCACAGATGTGCCTCCCGCTGTTGTTTTACACTGGCAGTGGCTATAATAATATAAATATATAATACAATTCTGTTATGGCAGTGATTATATTGTAAGCATATTCCCCACAGTTGTATGTTGCTGCAGCCCATGACCACAATTTGAAAGATTTGTTTTACTGCAGTTTATACAAATCTAAACTTCTTTTTTTTTTTTTTTGTATTTTAGTGACAATTTGTGGAATAAGTTGGTGAAGTTGTTGTAGAAATATGCACCAGGGTAATAGGCCTAATCTCACAATATTTTATAGATACTTATATGAGTAGTCTACCATAATAAAACTATAAACCCTTTTTTCCATGAATGAATATTAGAGTGATATGGTCTATTATCGGACAGATCGGCCTATCTCAAATTAAACACTACTACTCAGCACCAAAGATCTTTACATATGTAAAACATTTATGAACAGTATACTGTATACTGATAAGTCTTTGCTCAATGTCAGTTGCACAACGGCCCCGCCCTCTACCGGAGGTCTGAGTCGCGCCTGCCCAGTCCGTTTGTCTCTGCTTTCTCCTTCACTGTGTCCCGCTGCACCGAACAGCGCTGTGAAATTCTGCACGCTCCGCCCCATAAATAAAGGTAAGAAATGACTGACCTTAGCAAATTCTTACTTTCAAAAAGTTATTGTCTTATGTCGGTTTATCTGCTTTTTTTTTTTTTTTTTTGTTAGCTGTTGTGAATTGTCGCTTGACTGTCAGTGAGATACGAATCACACATAAAGGGGTGGGAGTGCAGCAGCGGGTATGCCAGGGTTTTAATGCCAGTCCAGGCCTGTATTTTCCATTAGTTCGCTAAAATTCACAACTGTAAACTGCCTGAAAATCAATCCCCACAAAGGCAGTTTTACTGACCAAAATGTAGGCTATCTGCGAAATGGGATGGCGACAGGGGACACGTTAAATGTTGTAAATGTAAATATTTTAAGTAGCGTATTTTACCATTGCGGTGCAACATCCAGAATGCAATAGCTGAAAAAAAAAACGATTTTGTGTTTGGAAAAGTTATCTGTTGCAGTGTTGGCAACCCCCCAGCAGACAACAGACGTCTTACAGACGAACGAACAATGGAAACCAGAGGTGGACGCATCTGGCAAATAAAAATACTCGTGCACTTATGGGACAGGGCGACGTGATGCCATAAATCTTGTTAAGACGTCTTATCTGGCTGTTTGTCGAAAGGCGCAAAGTCCACAAACAGCTACATAACAAGAACCGTTATCTTTTGGCACTTGCCACCTTTACGCAGGCTCCTAATTACATTGTTTGCTCAGTGTTATTATACACAGTGGTAGTGACCCACACTGGGTGTTCATTAGGCAAATTAAACAGCATGATCAGCTTGGAGGAATAAGTGAAAGTGAGACCTATTATATTATTATTTATCTGTTTTTTATTGATATTGGTAGGAAATTGTGATAATAAATTGTGATAAAAAGAAAGTCGCTATCCAAAGTCCTGAAATCAGGCCTGTTGGTCTGCAGGAAAAACACTCATTAATGCCAATGCAAGGTTATGCAGCAAGCATTATATGGCCCAAGCTCAATGGCAAACAGGTGCTTACACACAGCAGTAGTTTCACTGTTGTCACTGTACACATTGAAACCCTACCGGATGTGACTCTCATGCTGAACAGATCATGCTATGGAACAACTACATCACTACCTCGTGCACTTTACATCAAGCTATAAATTGTCTTAGTGTAACTTGACTGCACTTGACCTTATCTCACACCAACACATTCCTCCCGTTATATGCCACACACACTTGCCTTGGTTTCGCCTTATCTGAAGGTTCAGTTACTGTTGGGTAACTGCCTGTTTGTTTACACTATTTTGTAGTTTTCTTGATCAGTATCTTAATTAGCAAGGTGTCTATCATCAGTGATTTTCATATTAAACTGCTAAATTATTGAATAGATGTCAAATTTTTTGCTAAAATCTTAGTCAATAAAATAGTAAGACAGATGAATAACCAATACCAATTTACATGATTGATTACACATTTATTAAGTAAAAACATCCATTTGCTGTTGCTGTTTTGACATTTCATAGACAGAGGAAATGAGTATATAAAGAATAATGTTCAGTAGATTTCTCCATGATGATAATAACAGGTAGTTGCAGACCTAGTCAGAATCAAGAGTAGCCTTGTTTTTCTAAGAATCAATGAGTTGATGTAACACACTGGTGCTCTGTGAGAGAACAAACAGCTCTCTAATCAATCAACTCAAAATAACTGTAACCAAAAAATTGGCAATTCACACAGATTGTGCTGTGTATATATAACATATTAACAGCTGTAACTGATTTTTCGGAGCAGGTCTCTGATATATGAGGTGAATATATATCACAGAATTGTATGTGTGATCTTTTGTCGTACATAAGTAATAATGCGTTAAGACTAAATGACTACAAGCACATAAAACAGTGTTATCCATGTTAGACCAACATGGAAAGAATAGGTCATTGGAAAAATACAGACTTTGTATTTTTTTTTAAATTCAGTGTTTGTCTGTGTTTGATTGTTGACAACCATAACCACCATCTTGTTGTTTGTGTGGTCGCAGTTTTCCTTTCACATACCTCTGTTGTTTATGGGTGCCATTTTGACCTTTGAGCTCAGTCAAGGTTGTCATCTGGTTGCAGCTCACGAAAGTGTTAAGATGAGTGGCAGGAGTTTGTTTGTATATAAATACAGTGTGGAGGCACAATACAGACACATAAATCCATATTCGTAGGGGTTTTAAAAGGCTGAACCTGCAGGAGGAGACATGTTGAAACCCAAGTCACATGTGTTGTAGTGTTAGGTTCACCTGAGCTAAATTTAGAGTGTTGAGACTGAAGGCGAGGAGGGAGGGTCAGGGTCAAAAATGGACTGTGTGGCGGAGGAGCTGAGGGGGTACAGAGTCGAGAAGGAGTGTGTGTCGGGTGAAATGACAAAGAGAGTCCAGGAATTGCACGTGGTCAGCAAAATGCAGGTGAGCTGGCACACAGTTGCTTAGTGAAATGAAGAGCAACACTGAGACAGCAGAGACGGACAGGACTTTTTGATGCATACTGTGATTTATAGTCAGGTGTTTGTGTGTGAGAAAGACGGAGATCTTAAAGAGATATACAGATATTTCCCTCAAGAGTTGGTAGAGAACAAAACAAAGCTAAAAACAAGTGGATATTGGACTTACGTTCATCAGGTGGACAGAAACACGACTCCAAATGAATGACAATGTTGCTCTGCAAGTGCTGGATGTGTAAATAAGCAAGCAATAAGTTTGCTAACACGTTCACCATGTCATGATTATGTCAATGTTGTTTTTGTTTCCGCTGTGCCCAAGTGGCCAAAAAAATCAATTATTGCAGGTTTAGTAAGTGAGAACTAAGGTTGTTTCAGAACTTTAACTCTGACTGCTGCTTATTTAGTCATTAATATTTAATGTTATAAATAAATACTTTAGATTTGAAACCAAGTTTTTAGGGGCTTTAAGCAGCACACCACCTCTGAATGTGGAAAAGAGAAATTTACTGTGCATATAGGACTCTGCCCATCTTCCTTATAGGTGACATGGGAAAGGTCAATGACACCGTGACATCAAGTTGCATTACAGCTGCTTTAACGTGCTGTTGATATAACACTTGGACCAACGCTGATCGTTGATCCGTATGATGTGCTTTGTTTTCTGTGCTCTTGTAAAAGGGGCACAGAGGCTTCTATATTTCACTAGACCATCATTTTGTACCCGTCGTGCAGCTAATCAGTATGCTTTGTCTGATAAAAATGCCATCTCTCAGTGCCATACAAGGGCTGTACACAGGCCATATCATGTTCAAATGATGTGCACAAAGTACACATGTTCATCATCTGCTGGCCTATGGACATACTGTACAATGTGATGCAATAGTTGGCCAGTTCTCTGCATAGAAAGGACACAGGCTCTGACTGAATGCTAAAGAAACATGCTAATATTCACAGTAGCTCCAGTCAAACCCACATATTGAGCAGTGTTGCTGTCAAAACAGTGCAGGACTACTTGCCAAAGTTTTCTGTTGTCCCTCCTTGCACTTCCCTCCTTTGAAGAGACATGGCAGACAAAGGAGTGGGGAGTGTGGTGCAGCAGGACAAGACAGGAAAAGGCAAGCAGGCAGAGAACAAAGGCCACTGTGTGACATGTCAGCACCACGCACCCAAGGGACATGGTGAGTGGGGGGCTGTGTGTGGAGAGAGAGACAGATGACGCATCATCAGGGTCCCCGGATTGAGCTTTGGTTGCAGTGACGTGAATCATGTGAGGCCAGACTTGGATATATGGGAAATTCTTATAGCTTATAGAGGTTGCATGACCCCAAGCAAAGTCTTGTCTCCATCCTCTGCAGAAAGCTGTGATCTGTGAGATTAATTGCAGAGGGAGCAGCAGGACAAAAGCAAAGAAAGGAAGGCGAGTCAGTAGTAAAACATTAAACCAGCTTTAGGTTATAAGTGAATGCTGGGTATTCTAAGTGCTCCTGCAAAGTCACCTTGTCAAAAATGTCTTCTTCACACACACAAAGAGCGTGCACACACACTGACCCAGGGGACCCTGATGACTGTCTGAAGCCCGGTGCAGTGCAGTGGTGTGCAGGAGTAGTAGTTGCTGACTAACCAAACCTGCTACTGCTTAGGTTAGCTCTACTGCATTGGCTTGCATAGTATGTCTTTACAGTTCATACATATTACATCTCTTTTTCTTCACGCGCATCGCATAATGGGGATGTTATTAATGTTGAAATATGGTAGTGAGTCTAAATTTCTCTGTTGGATGGCTTTGAAATCTTTTAAAATATCTGCTCCTGTACATTTCTGGTCCCTTCCTCCTAGAGAATCACTCCCATTAGTTTAACAACCTCCGCTGCTTGCTAATGATCTGCTGCCAGGCAATCAATAGGGGTCACATGGAAGATGGAGGGGGAGGAGAGAAGCTGTATATCACCAGCACCCAGACAGACCCCTTCCAGATGGCGGGGGTCTCCCAACTGAGACAAATATGTATACTGATGTATACTGTTTGTTTGTAACTAAATATTTGGTAGAAAACGCGATCTATAGGGCTTTATATGTGTTTATGCTCTCAGAAGTGCTCTCTGAGTTGCATTGCTCAGCTTCCAGAGCTCCATGTGTTTGCAAGAGGTATTCTGCTTGTATTTGTTTGTAGCATTTTGTTCTAGTATTTTGATTTGAAGGGGCACTCCACTGATTTTACACAAGATCGGTTTAGTCCTCATAAGGAGTACTACTCAGTCTGTGAAAACACTTGTATAATATCTATAATAATATCTTTTGTGGCGGGGTTGTCTCAGTTTGGGCTTGAGACTTCATATTTATAACAGAAACTCTGTGTTACAAATTGGAGGAGCATAAAAGATGTGTGTATTTACTAGGTAGGGAGGGTCTAATGAAAGATGCTATTGAGTCCATGGGAAATGTAGGATTTATCATTTCTGGAGTGCGACTCATGCTAGGGATTAAAAATCTGGATATTTTGGCCTCCGCTGCATCAATTTTGACCATTGTATATTTTTTTAATGTGTCCCTTGTGAGTCCTCCAACTTTATGGAAGTGCATTACTCAATTGCTGGAGTATCCCTTTAATTATGCATTTAGACAGACTGATACAGTAAAGTGCATATTTGTATGTGCATTTTATTGTTGTGAAGAAATTGTAAAAACGTAATGTGCATGTCTATTTCCTCAGGCACAATGGCCGTCCCTCCTGCATACTCAGACTTGGGGAAATCCGCCAAAGACATCTTCAGCAAGGGCTATGGTAACTGGACAAATTCTCTTTAACGTCTACATATACTATTGCTATGATGTTGCCTGTTTTGGATGAAGCAGGACTGATATTAGAGAACATTTTGTTTGCTCTGCCACTTTAAATGCAGGCTGTTTATTGGTGCTGCAGCTGTTTTAGAGCCATGCTGTGCAGTACAAGTATGTGACTTATTTTCCCACCCTTTCTGATCTTTTGAATTTCCCTAATTTCCTTTCTCCCCAGGCTATGGGATTCTCAAGCTGGATGTTAAGACCAAGTCCCAGAGTGGTGTTGTAAGTACAACTGTTGTCTCTGTAAGCCTGATGTGTATTCATTTCATGTTCAGGCCTTTCTCTCAGTGCTCTGCGGTGTAGATCAAATGGCTGACTCATGGCCTTGCAGCACGTCATGTCAGAGTGTGTTTGCTCCCTGACATGTACTCGGTCTAACCTACAGAGTCAGCAGAGTAACACTGCCCAACAAGTTAACACCTTACACTTTTCCCTCAAGCAACATGTTCTATCATGATGGGGAAAAAGTGCTCCATTTCACAGAGGGTTTAGTTTGCTCCAGACATGCTGTGTGTCTATGTTGCTATAAACCTGTTGCCATGGTAAAACCATAATTAGCACTTGCATACAGAGTTTCCCACATGCCACAAAACTCAAACCTCATTGAAAATAAAAAGCATTCCCTCTGTGTCTGAACTCACAGGTTTCCGCTTTCTGTTGCGCTGCTTTTCATTTTCCCAGCGAGTGGATAAGTTTGCCGCATGTAAACTCTGTGTGGTTCTCTCTAACTCTCTCTCTTTTCTCTTTTTTCTGCTTTCTTCTTTGGACGTTCCTGTCAGATGGTAAGAGAGAGTGTGTGTTCAATGATTAAACGCAGGTGCACCGCAGGGTAAGCCAGTGATACCAGTTATGCGTTTGTGTGCAGACGATGTGTGCAGGCTTTCTGCCAAGTGTTTTATTTGCAGCGGTAGCTCGTCTAAGTGACACCATTATTCATTATCCCAGCTGCTGCAGCCGTAACAGCACTGATCCTCAAATACACTCACAACCAACCTCTCCCTCACAGTCCTGCCTATATTTTCAGTTTTCCTCCCCAACTCATCTCTCCATCTTAAAAGGTGTAGTTCTTTTAAATTAGCAGCCATACAAACCTAAAAGGGATTGTGTGGCAGAGGAAAAAACAGAGAAGGAATGCTTGTTTCCCTCGTCTTTGTTTTTACTTATTTTTTCTCCCTGTATGCTTTCTCGCCCCTTCCACTTCTACTTTCTGTAGCTGTGGTCTAACGTAGCAATGTGCCTTTCTGCTTCCCTTGCCACCTCATTTTCCATCTCCATCTCCCCCCCTCCTCACTCCATCCCTCTTTGTCCTGCAGGAGTTTGCCACCTCCGGCTCCAACAACACCGACACAGGGAAGTCAGGAGGCCACCTGGAGACCAAGTACAAAGTGAATGAGCTGGGCCTCAACTTCAACCAGAAATGGAATACAGACAATACTCTCACCACAGAAATCACCATGGAGGACCAGGTGGAGTCAAATAAACAAGATATTAGTCATTTTAAGTGCTAGCCCATTTAAAAATGTTCAAAACATCAATATATTCACTTTCAGATAGAATATTAGCTCATATTCTGTGTCTCCTGTCTGTCTGCCTGTCTGTCTGTAGCTGGCTAAGGGCCTGAAGCTCAGCCTGGACACGTCGTTTGTGCCCAACACTGGGTAAGAGCAATCCTGCTCATGCTAAGTGGCTTTCAATGTCCTCAATAAATTAGTCAATCAATACAGATGTATATTATAAACATATTAATAATGCAGGACAGCTATCTAAATGAACAAATTGATATTTCTTCTGTAGCAAGAAGAGTGCCAAGCTGAAGACTGGCTACAAGCGTGACTTTGTCAATGTGGGCTGCGATCTTGACTTCGACATGGCCGGTCCCACCGTCCACGCAGCTGCTGTACTGGGCTTCGAGGGCTGGCTGGCTGGCTACCAGTTGGCTTTTGACACTGCCAAATCTAAACTGACCCAGAACAACTTTGCCCTTGGATACAAGGCCGGTGACTTCCAGCTTCACACCAACGTGTGAGTCAAAGCATCACAGGAAAGAGAGGAAGGAGATGGAAGTGATACATTGGATGAGGGCAGCAATGAGAGAGGAAGCATTTCCCCACGGGTGAAACATGAAGTTCAGACTAATATCCACTGCTGCTCATCTCCACCTTTTGTATCTGTGTTTTGCTATTGTATTTCAGTAACGACGGCACAGAGTTTGGTGGCTCCATTTACCAAAAAGTGAACAGCAACTTGGAGACAGCGATCCAACTGGCCTGGACAGCTGGCAGCAACAACACACGCTTTGGAATCGGAGCTAAATACCAGCTGGATAAGGATGCCACTCTGTCTGTAAGAACTGACTTCAAAACTTTATGGATCCATCTTAAATGATTTAAAAACACATCACTCGTGTTAGCAGTGAAAATGACTGCAGTGCATAAGGAATGATTCATTCCAATTTGGAAGAAAACGGAAAAATCCTACAATGCCAACATGCTGACGTTTAGCAGGTATATTTGTTTACTATGATCTTAAATCACCTTCTTAGTTTAGCCTGTTAGCATGTTAACATTTGCTAATAAACACTAAAAACAAAATACAGCTGAGGCTGATGGAAATGTCATTAGTTTTGCAGGTATTTGGTGATAAACTAAAGTATGACTTGTGACCTGATAAGGCCAGTAAATGGAAAGTCAGGGCATCACCAAAGTTATTACAATTCATCCTGAGGAGGACATGAATATGTGCACCAAATATCATGATAATCCATCCAACAGTTGTCAAGATATTTTACTAAAACACAGAAATGTCAACCAGCTGGTGATGCTAATGGAAAAGCCAGATGATCACCAAAGTCCGTAGGATTCATCCTCTGGGGGCCATTAGTGTCTGTACTGAATTTCATGGCAATCCATCCAATATTTGTTGAGATAGCTGAGTCTGGACCAAAGTGGTGGACTGACGGACCAACAGGCCAACCCTAGAGCCACACCGCTAGCGTGGCTAATAAAAAACTCCCTAAACCCACACTCACTCTGCGTAACTACCTGACATACTTTTCAAGCCATCATCTAACTCCTCTGCAGTTGTTGACCTGAGGCTGATGTATCCATATATATGATATAAATTATGTAACCGCATCCCATCTATCTACTCTCCTAATGCTGTGTCACACCTGCCCATTTTGTTCCTCCTCACAGACCAAAGTTGACAACGCCTGCCTCGTTGGAGTTGGATACACACAAACCCTCAGGCCAGGTTAGCTGATTGCCTTTTTTCTATTGTCTAACAGCAATCCAAAGAGCATAGACATGGTTACTTGATACATAATCTGACACTCTTCCCTGCAGGAGTGAAGCTCACCCTCTCGGGGCTGATTGACGGGAAGAACGTGAACGGCGGTGGACACAAAGTCGGCATGGGCTTCGAGCTGGAGGCGTAAAAAGATTCAGCGGGAGGACAGACAAGAAGAGAGGAAAGCAACACAGGAGAAGAATAAATAGCCCAAATGTGAAAACGCCGCAAAGGTTCACTCAGCGACAAGTCAACACATCTTCCCTCTGAGTCCTACACACATACGCACACAGATACACACATTCTTTGGCCTTAACCCTGAAACCCCATGCAGCCTCCACGACCTCCAGTACTGTAAGTTTAAAGGAATCAAGCATTAATTTGTGTTGGTTATTTTTAAATTTTACATTATTTACAGGTTCCGCAACCAACCTTTGAGCATATATTATCAGAATGCAACAAAAGAACAAGGCAATTCATGCAAAACCCCTGTTCTCCAAACAATGTGCTACTTATGACCAGTTCGATCAGACAAAGTGCACTTTTAATAAAGCATTTGTGTCTCAGACATATCTGTTTTCATTCTGAAATATGATTTGAAGCACCTTTTTATTTTGACTGTGTGGTCAGCTCATTTTTGTTCAGAAATACTCTGGGTTGTAGACATCAGTAAGATTATTAGAGGATGCTTGTTTTGGTATATTGTGGTTTTGTTGCATGCTTTCAAGGCTAGAGGGAAGTTTTTGACTTTTCGGTGTCACATTGACAAGTACAGCGACTGTAAACGGATGCAATAAAAGCTGGAGAGAATTAAGCAGAAAAGACAAAGAGCGGCTGATCCTTCTCAGACTGACTTTGATTCCACCATTTGACCTCAGTAACACAGTTATAAACTGTGAACCTTCAGTTGCCTAAATGTCTATTTTTCAGGTCCTGTTTGGTAAAAGGGCCGATGGCAATTTGGAACTCTGTCACCTCTTTGTCTTGTTTTGTGTCCTGTACCTGTTCAACCTTTACCACTACATTTCACTTTATCTGTGCTGTGCTTTGTATAGGAGAGTTAGTCGACAGTTAGGACCTCAAACTGATTTTATTGAATTAATGGAATAAAGAATGTTAAACACTATGATTCTTGATGGGTGTGTTTTTTTCATTTTTATTTTGGTTGGCATAAAACAGGTGTAGGAAGAGGAGAACCTGTGCCGTCATTCCCAGAAAAATGGAAATGAATTACAGAAACTTACAGTACAGTAAAATACTGTATTAAAGATACAGAATTCAGTTATTCAAACATTACAATCTAAACAGCATAGAGAATGTACACAAAAGAGTCAACAAGATATCACAGACACTTGACAATATGTAACATCTCCCATCACTTTGTGTGATCTATATATAGTAAAGATGACCTCCAATAGTTGGGATTAACATGGGCACAGGAGATTACTTAGAAGCAATGTGTGAAGAAAATCATGATGCAGCTGTACAATATTGAATCGCTGTAGCAGTCACATCTAGATTCAAATATAGTGGAGGTAAAGTGAATTACTGGTGTAAAAATGTTAATTTAGTTAATTTTGTAGCCATTTTCACAGTTTTGCTTCAATCCATAAATTTGACTATTCTTGCATTTGCATGGTTTCAGTATAACACGGAAATGTTTCAAAATCAAGGTTTAGACCATAAATGATCTGTTTTCATCACCATATTAGGATATGTTCGTGTTGTTGACTATGGCCACAAACATTACCACATACCCAACCTCTCTCACAGAGTCTCAACATGAATTTAACATTATAAGCTTCACAACACTTGTAGGGGTGTTCTTGTTATTGTGTCCACCCACCATAAACTGTTATTTATCTAACAGCGGATGTAAAAAAAATGATCACATTCATACAGTCATTTAGCATACAGATAATTATTATTTTACAGTTATAAACGTCATGTTGTTCAGTGATTGTCTTACTAAAATAAATTTAGCAATAAAAAATAATGGTCCAGTGAGAAACAAACCAACTGATACACATTTACATTTAGGATCATAACACACAATTCAAGGCAGAGATTTCTTTAGAATATGATCCTGTTTTTTACTTGGGATGAATGTCCATACGTTTTAAAATACAATCTGTAGTTTCCTGATAAAAGTCCACCAAACATGGTGAAACAAATGCAACTAAAATATATAGTTTCAAAACACAAGAGAAATGTTTCTGTCTGTCACATTCATGAATTCTCTCACTTGTAAATCTGAGGATACAATTTGCTCTTTAGGTGTTTCAGCTGTTTTTAATACATGCAGGTATGTTCTGACCGGGACTTTCTAAATGGTTTATATGTTACGATCATCTTGTTTGATCCATGACACCAGTAGAATGGCTGATCTGTGCATAATGAAGTGCAACTTTATCCCAAAACTTCCTCTGATGTTAATCCTAATCAGAGATAGATTTGCTTCAGTGCACTACAGGTTGGCAAATCCCTCTTTTACAAAGTCAGACAGGAGTGTGGGTAAATTTACCTACTCCTTAATCTCATTAAGCAAATATGTGCCAGCAGCTATTACTTCGTTCACATTGTTAAACAAACCAGCTACTACTCCTCATGTAGTTTGACATCCCATCCACACAGAGGCAGTAGAGCACCAAATGTAAGCAAAGAATGAAACCCAATTTAGGAGAGGTCACTGGAGAAATTCTGGCCTCCATGCAGCCACGACCACTCGCTCAACATCTAGGACAAAAACAAAGGGTGTTTTTTTTTAAATATTCATCACACATCAGAGAAAAACAATGAAGTGATCATAAATCACGCCAGGCAGTGGCTAGGCATCAGATCAAGATGAGTGCGAGAGCAGAAGAAGGGAGAAATGTGTTGTTTGCTGTGAGGGAGTGTGAGCATGCATGTACCTCCATACTGTTCTCTGATTCCTGGATGGTGTCATGCAGCAGACTCTGGAGTCGACTCTCAAACGTCTTGCTCTCCTCCACAAGAGATTCGTCACTGCAGACACACCCAGAGTGATTCAAGCAGATGTTATACTCATAATTCTGATCATAGTTTCTGTGCATATATGGGAAATGTATTTGTGCCTCCCGAAAGGTTCTGGTGATGACATCTGTCTTCAAACGAAATGGACAGCGGTATGGAGTGTGTGCAAGCAAAACTAAAGTTAGTAGGAGATCATCAGTATACAAAGAAAACTCCCACAACTTTGACTTGAGTAGTCGGCAGATGTGTGAAAAACCAAAAATATTCTCCAAGTTTTGTCTTTGTGTACAACTTTGCCAATATTTAGATGGGGGAGTGAAGTGTCAAGTCAAGTTAATCAATTATTAATGTGTATATGTGTGTGCACTCACAACTGCTGTAAGCTGTGTCTGGGGGTCAGTAGAGGCGGCACTGAAGAGGGGGTTCGTAATCCATCAGGACTTCCGCTCACCGGGCTGCGAACTTTACTCTACACAAGACAAGATGATGCACTTTACTCTGTGTTAGTTAATACAGTATACAGCACCTGCTTATTGTGGAAGTAGAGCTGATATTCAAAATGAAGCACTGATGAGTGTTGGAGCAGATATAAAATATTAGGTAAATTCAACCAAAGTGAAACTTGTCAACATTTGCATACCTGCTGCTATTCTATGATCATTATTTGTGGCTACTCATATCATGATATACAAATGCAATTAACAGGCACAGAGCTGGGAGAGTGTGTGTGTGTCTGTGAGCAGTTTGTGTCTCCTCACACAGGCGACTTTGAGCAGGTTCCACAGCTCCCTCTGTCGTTTTTCCTGCAGACTCATCAGGACTTGTTCGCTCTCAGCCATCCTGTGGACCACGCCCTCCACCTTCGGCAGCAGCTCCATCACACGCTGACGGCACACGGCTGTCTTACTGTATAACGCGCACAAAAGTAGTCCAATAGTGGTACAATACGGAGGTACAAAAAGGAAAGAGTTTTGAGATTCCCAAGTTGTGAACAGTTATGTCCGCTCCCATAGATTATTTGATCCCCTCTATGTTCTAGAAGTAGCCTGAAGCCATTCATTAATGACTTAGAAATCATTAGTAACTGCAGACTTGATGGCTTATTTTAAAAGGAAATCTTTTATTAATAAAAGGCTGTGACTTTTTACACTGTGTTATAAATATCGGTATGGCCTTAATTAAATGTTGCAAATTTGTCACCTTACACTGTTAGTAGGTCACACAGTGAAACCACAGAGCTGCTGAGGACTCATTCAGTTCCCCAACCCACATTTTCCCAAACACAATGACATACTGTATTGGTTATTCTCCAAAAGGTGTGCTTGGTCTTTGGAAGACTGCGAAACGAGCCCTGTTCTCTGGGATCTGGGAATTGTATCCAGAGTTTAATAAAAATATAGTGTTTTGTGTGTGTGAGTACCTGAGGTGTGTGTAGAAGTCTCTGAGCTTCTTCTCGTAAAACTGCACAGCCTGAACCACCAGCCGCACCACCTCCTGACTGTCCCCTGGACACCTCTGGTCTGAGCAGGGGAAGGAAAAGGAAAGCCAGGAGAACGTAAAAGGTTTATTTTCACATGAACACACTGTAACAAGTGTTAGGTAAGAAGTGAACAGATGCATGACTTGCAAACCTCTGGGTTTCTCTCTGAGTTTGCGTAACAGCTCCAAGGCCTTTCCTTCACTGAGGAACAGAGAGGGGATGAGAGCAGGGTCCAAGTTCACAAAGCAGTCGTTTTTGTTGTTTTGTTTTTACATTTAACTTTGGTTCAGACTTACAGTGTGTCCAGGGCCTCTCCACTCCTCCACGGCTGTCTTTGCACATCCACTATGTCTGGCTGCAGCTGCATCATTTCCTCCTCCAGTTCACTCACCCTGGCCTAGACACCCACACATGGGTTTTAGTCTTTTTAATGCACACGTGAATACTTCTTACACACACACACACACACACAGAAACACACTGAGCTCTACCTGACCACAGCTGACAGCAGTTTGCTCCATCTCCCTCCACACTCCTAGGAGTTTCTCCGACGCTAGAAAATGTAAAAACACTAATATTAGTCAGCAGCAAGCTAAACTGTTCTAGACATTCAAGTGCACTTTCCGCCTGAGGTAAACAGCACAACCAAATTACGCTATAAATAATTATGATTAAAAGGACAGATTAAATGCAGTTTTGGTAGTTGTAGAATAAACTTCCTGCTATCTACCAACATGTTTTTGTAACATAGTACCGATCCCGGTGGCTGTCTGCTCCTGGTATTTGTCCATGTCTATGTGAAGGCTGGTGGTGAAGAAGTCCAGCTTGGCCATGAGTCTCTGGTGCATGGACACCATCTCATTCTTCTGTTTGGACAGTGAAGAGTTGTGTCTCAGCAGGCTCATGCTGAACAAAAGAGGAAAAGAAATGTGTCTATCAAACAGTTAATGCATGTGAATGTTGTGTGTGGGAGATTGTGTGCGTCCTACATGGCAGCTTTCTGCCCCTGCTGCAGCCTTTGCCAGTCTTCCTTCAGGGAGCGGATGGTGTACCACGCCTGGCCGCAAATCCGCCTCAGAGGGCTGTAAGCCAGAATGTGCATAGGGTCGGTTTCTAGGGCAAAGACAAAGAACGAGAGAGAGAGACAGACACAGTCAGACAAAACCACTGTTAAATACTGTTATTTTATTTATTACAGTTTGTAGTCATAAAAAGAGCTTTTTTTCCCCACAGGGTTTTCAACTGAGGCAGAAAATAAAGTTTGTAGTTCATATAAGCATAAAAATATTTCATATTTTCTTCTACAGATTTAGTCATACCTGTAAATGATCTTAACCATGAATTCTGAAGGTGTATTAAGTTTGTTTTCTCTGTATGTTAACAGAGTTAACATGTTTGCCACAGACTTTATTTTCTTTATTTAACAAAACCCCAAAGCAAAACTTTCACTGGAACTCTGCTGTGGGTGAAACATACAAATGAGTTGATCTAAAAAAAAAAGAAAAAGAAATAATTGCTTGAGTACTCAAGTAATCAAAAGGTTTTAGCAAAAATGTTCATTGTGTTTAAGCCGCTAAGGCAGATTTAACTGAAATCAACCGAGAGAAGAAGAAAGATAAGCAGCTTAAACACAAAAAAGCTTTGCAGAGGACTACAGGTCAAGATGTTTTTAAATATCGTCTGCTTATTGCTGTGTACTCACGGACAAAGCGGATGTTTTCTGGAAGGGTGCGAGGAGCAAATTGAGGTTCATAAGTGCAAGAGGAACGATCAAAGAGGAAGACCAGAGGCAAGTCTGTCCGTCGGCCATCTATTTCCTACAGACGCAGACAATAATACTGTGACTCAGTTCATTATCACATTGTGCTGTTGACTATTCTGTGAAGGTATTATGTGTACAGTGTTTATGTTAGATATTACTGTGTAATCTATGGCGCACTGTGTGGCCAGTCCATGAGGCTCCAAGGCTAACCCCGCCTCCAGCAGCAGCTCCTGATTGGCTGCAGGGATGCCGGTGTCTTTTTCTATCCTCAGCTGCAGGTCTGCCACAGTCTCATCGTCCGAGACCGAGTATGTCAGGATCTTAGCAGACATCATGTTCAGGACATGAACCAGCTGAGGGAAAAGAGAAGGACCAAGAGAAAGAACAAGTAAATGTATCGGGTGCACGATCCCTCCAAAGTCCATCAAAACTGAAACACCGGTGCAGCACTTTGGGCCTTAGAAAGTTCGAAATTTTGCCTTCAATTACAGCTTGACCACAGATTCAAACATGTAACCCTCTCTATAAGGTTTGTCAACATCAGACCAGTGATGTCTGAGGAACAAAAGAACAGAACGACAACATGTCCACATGGGAGAAATTGAGACAAAGTGAAAGAATAAATAAATGAATTACTCAATGAACCTTGAGCTGCAGTATGACCTCCAGCTGGGAGAAGCAGTCGCTGGGCGTGGCCTCGCGGTCTTTGCCTCTCTCCTGAGGAGACCACTTCAACATCAGCTGCAACCACCTCTCCAGTTTCTCTAATAACAGACTGTCAAACACCAGTTAAAACGTTAGACTGAGATAACAAGAGTCTTAAATGTGCCTGTTTATGTGTATGTGTGTATCTGTCATAGATAAAATCACCTGTTGAGGTTGTTGGGCTGCGGCAGATGTTTAGAGAAGCGGACTTCCCCTGAGAGGTCCTCATAGACGACAATATCATCATCTTGCTTCAGCCTCAGTCTATTGTGCCTGAAAAGGATACAGATGGATTAAATGACAGAAAATCCCTAAATATTTAGTTTTGGAGTTGCACATCTTTGTCTTTTTGTGAGTGTACAAATGTTTTTCTTTCCCATTTTATCCTCAATTTGATCATAGTAAACTCCGACCTCCGAACACAGCCAGTTATGTGCCAGGAACTGAAGCTGGGTTTCTGCAAAAGTGGGAGAGTATTTTTCCTTGGTGTAACCTGTCATTCAGAATAATAGCGAGGCACAAGGGGCACCGATGTTGGCACAACCCACATATCCTGCAATTATTTGCTTTGGAAACTCCTGTTTATTTATAAATTCCTTGTGCGTTACAATCCAGTCACGTAGCAAAAACATTTACTTGGAATTAAGCTTATCATTGCTTATTCAAAACTGTCATTGTTCAGCTAATGTATTTTGCTAGACTTTAGTCACAGATGTGCAAAAGCATAAAAACAAAACAGAAAATGAGATTTGAGAAGGGTGGAATGGTGGAAATTTTAACATGCATCATCCTCAAACTAGTTATGGAAAACATGACTTCACTTCCTTCGTGATGACTTTTGTGACATTTGAACAAATCACCAACTTAATTCACATATTGGAATTTTTGGAAAGGTGGTAATACCAAGGAACAGGCTGCCACGTTGGTAAGAAAGGGCGAAATCCTGTGATACACTCAAACACCAAAGTCCCGAAGCTCCAGTAGTCCACAGTGACCGTGTACTTCTGTCTCTCAATGAGCTCTGGAGCCTGGAAGACGGAAGGAAAAACAAGTTCAGCTGTTACTGTCTGGAGTACGGTGAGAAGGTCGTGTGGAAAATGTGTCCAACTTTGTTTTCATCACTTACTAAGTACTGAAGTGTTCCCACAAATGAGGTGCAAAGGCTGCTCTGGTCCAGCTCTTTAGCATAGCCGAGATCTATGATCTTGTGGATCAACTGGAAAGAGGAAAGAAAAGAAGTGTTATTAACAAAATTTCACCCTATAATTACAAATGGACAACTTAAAGGGATAATTTGACATTTTGAGAAATACACTTATTCCCTTTCTGGCAGAGTTACATGAGAAGATTGATACCACTCTCTGGCTGCCTGGCAACTGCTCAGAGCCAAGAAACGGTCCGGCACATAACCCCCATAACACAGCAAATTGTCGTTTTTATACGTCGGTTTTTGTAGGGATTAAACAAACAAGATATAATGTGTTAATTAGTGAGGTTTAGTGGTGTTGGTAGGCAGATTTTGTCACTGTCTGACAGAGCCAGGCTAGCTGTTTCCCCCTGTTTCCAGTCTTTCCTGCTAAGCAAAGCTAACCGGCTGTTGGCCCTATACTGTATTTAACGGACAGATATGAGAGTGGTATCATCTCATCAAACTCTCCACCAGAAAGCGAATGTGTGTATTTCCCAAAATGTGAAACTAGTCCTTTAAATCCAGAATATATGAGCAGAAATCAACTTTTAAAGCTTTCCTGTCCATTTTTGTACAACTCTTTTAATTTTAATAACCTCCCAAACCAGAAACTAAGTCTGTATGTTGGATTTACTGTTATAACAGACAAAAACAAGCGTTCATGCAAAACTATAAACTTAGTGCAGATAAAGTCTGTTTGGTTCAATTTCTATAAACACAGCAGTGTGCATAAACATGAATATATAACTTCTTTAATACGTCTGGCCTCATTTATATAACATTCTTCATTTTCCTGTGTCTTACTGGCTGGAGGATGATGATTTGATTTGTTACATAATGAACAAAATAAAGGGAGGCCCAGAGAGGAGAGGAAGGTAAGAGCAAGGCAATCCCAAAAGTTCCTCGTAACTGCAGGGATAAGTTAAAGGATTGAGTTTTCCACATTAAATATTCAGTGCAGCAAAGCTGTGTTCAACTGGTGAGGTTAGACATGTGGACGTGAGAGAGACGAGGCACTTATTCCACATAACCCACACACAAACAGCCCGTATATGAACTCTTTGTTGTGGTTTGGGTGTATTTGTCATAACAAGATGGTTCACAGGGTCTTTAACTCACTCTCTTCTCTCCCTGCTGCAGCACAATGTTTTCTGGTTTCAAATCCCTGTGGATGATCCTCTTCTTATGGAGGTAGGTTAGAGCCGAAGCTGAAGGGAGAAAGAAGACGAAATAGAAGAAGACAGAATAAGAATGCAGAGTTAGATTTTGCAAACATTGTCAATTATTTGCTGAAGATTCATGGTTTATTCTTATATGAAAGAGGATAATGCTGCATGTAATCTAGAACTAGACCAATACATGTATTGGCTGATATTAGAGCTTTTCAAACTTGTTCTTCAGCCCCAACCAACTCTGACAACTTCCTTTTACATATGCAGTCGTACTCCCCAATACCTGTAACACCTGTAAATAGACTTTAACACCAGGCTGGAAAGCAGTGTTTCACTGCCCTCTCTGGCTGAAAGTTTCAGGTGTGTTTTACACCTGACCACACCCAAGGTCACTGATGGATGTGATCAGTAGTGCCCTCTGTTGCACCACAACCAACAGTGATGTCACAGTGTACTGACACAGCCTGGAGTACACTTCTACTTCACTGCAGCAAGTAGTTATACCACTAGAGGTCAGCAAAAACAAGATTTTGAGCCCGTATTAAGTTGCTCTTAAAAATCAAAACCCTCTGAAATTTAGTTTTTTGCTGACCTTCAGGGGTTTATCTTCTCACCTTGCTGCAGTGATGTACAGGTGTACCCCAGGACCCTGTGACATCACTACTGGGTGTGGTTACAGGTGCATCAAAGCAGGTTTCAACCAGAGAGGACAGTAAAACATTGCTTTTCAGCCTGGTGTTAAGTCACTCTTTAATAAGAGTATTTACATTATATAGCCTTTAATCTGTAGGAACTGAAGTCCAATTGGATTTGTCTCAATTTACAAGCGAAACTATAACGTCACTTTACGTGCGTGTCAAAGGGTGACTAGTGTGTGTGCTGGCAAAGAGTGTTCAATAAAGCGTAACTAATAACCTTTGGGCACCTGACAGTGCGAGTGTGTGTACGTGTGTGTGTGTGTGTGTGTGTGTGTGTGTGTGTGTGTGTGTGTGTGTATGTGTTTGTGTTTGGGTGTGGATGTGCATGACTACGTCTTTACTCTCGCTTATTGAGAAGTTTAAAGGGGATCACTCATTAATCAGGAAATGTACACCAGTGGGTAACAGGAAAAGGAGTTTCTGTGTGAGTGTGTGTGTGTGTATGTGTAGGTCTGTCTTACTCTACTCTAGCTATGTGTGATCCATACCACATGTGTCCTCTCTCACACCTGTTTATACAGCGTGTAATATACAATGCCTTGTTGATGTGAGCATTCGTAAATTATGTTTGGGATAGAGCATGAGTGTCCGATTGTTGACGTAAGCCTCTGTCTGAATGTGAGCTGTCGCCATGGTTACTAAGAGGTTGGTGGTTTAGGGTCACTGATGACATCACGATACTGGTCACCATGGCCATTTCCTCCACACTGCAGGAAACTAATCACAGGGCCAGCTCACTCAGTCACACCATCAATCTATCACTCTCACATGCACATGGTTTAAAATGTTATAATAGTCACATTGAAGCCGGGGGAATCGAGCAGGATACTCACAAATGTCACATAAGAGAATCAAAACGGAGCCCTCCCTAATTCCACAGCAGTTCTCCAAGAGGTTCAGATACTGCAGAGAGCATAAACACAGACACTTGATACTTGAATAACATGAACCATGGGAAGAAAACCATACAAGCGGACACAGTCAGTCTTACTTTAATACATTGTGTGTATAAGGGATCAGACATACATTGGATTCTCTCTAATACATGAATAGAACTTTTTTCACAAGGCTATTGATGTGATTTTTCAGAGCATTTCTGGTAGCGATGTTAAACTAAAGAAGTTTTGGAAATTGTCAAATCAACACTTTTGGTGTAAAGCCTTTGATTTGTTTTACTTTAAACATTATATTTAAAGCGTTCTACTGCTGGAAACTTGTGGCAGGCCTGACAAAAGAGGATGGTGCTGTTTTCCGCTCTCTGTCCCCACTAACCACTCCATCTGCCCCCAACTAGACCATCTGGGATGCTTAGAAATTTTTATGACACTGCGGTTTGTGATAGTTGGCATTTTCCTCCTCTACTGGCTGCCTGGTGCCAACATTGTCTATCGCCTCAGGCTGCACACTCAGTTTCGGATTAAAACTGCTCCAGATTTCTCCCCCAAACAATCGCCTGGTTGTTGGTCCAAACAAATCAGAAAGTCACATTCATGTGTGAGTATCTCACACTCAGTGATTCATGAAAAGTGCTTCAAAGAGGATCACCACACATGATTACCGCTCCTCGTTAATTTTTTGTGATTCAACAGTTTGATCCAGTGTCCTAAACCACATATGTGCACATGCTCTCACAAACATGCCACAGACTATTACCTTTCTCAGATCCCCTCCCTGGCAGTACTCCATTGCCAGCAGTGGCAGGTCATTGGTGGCCACCAGTTTCTGCATTCCCTCAGGAACCTCTCTGGCTGCAACAACGTTAACATGATCCAACCTACGTCAGCAAAGATGAGCAGACATCATTCAGTGGGGCTGCACAATGTATCGTGTCATATTTTTATTACTGAGATATGAATTTCCGCAATAATCCCACTGCCAAGGACTGCCATATTAGACATCTGAGATTTTTAAATGTACTAGTCACACTGCGGTTTGTCAGAGTTGTAATAGAATAATAGAGGTCTCCCTTGAAAGGTTTGAAACAGGTGTTGAAATTGATGTGATGACAAAAGATAGGGTTATCACTGAAAAATATACAAATCTAGATCTGGACCAGTGGTTCCCAATGTTTTTGGCTTGTGCCCCATTAAAATGAAGTAATGTCTGCTTGCCCTGGTTGCAAATGTCAATAACCTCATTTGATTTTTTTCTTGCATCTCTTTCCATCATTGTGCCCAACAGATTCATCTAAAATGGCATACTTTCACGTGCACATCTTTTCATCAGTTAATTAATAATCTATAAAACTCATTACATCACCCATTCTCTTCACCCTACTCCCTCGGCTCTTTGACCTGCTCTATTACTTTCTCTGTTGCTCATTCTTCACTGTTTCGTAACTCTGATTGAAACAATGTGTGTCTGATTGTCACAGGGTCAAGCCCTCTTTAAAAAAGCTAAGGAGACACACAAAGATAACAAACTCAAACCAGGTTCACAAGGAAGTTGATTTACACTGTAACCATAACATTGTACAACATGTGATCAGTGTGTGATCGGTAACAGCTATAAAAGCAGCAGATAAAAGATAGTCATCACTATAATAATAAGCTAATAACTTGTTACGTTATTATCAGTCATTAACATGATTTCTTCCATTGAACGTATAGGGTTTGGTCAAATTAGTTTCAAATTAGTTTGGTCAAACACTCAAACAAACCTAAACATGATTAGATGTAGTATACTCATATTGTGTTACTATAGGGCTCTTTCTGCTGCAGGGGAGACAAGCGCTACATATATGATCTGATGTGGAAAATATTTCTTTCTGCCTCTCTTAAGCCTTTTTGAAAACACATTCTGGGGAGCGTGGACACAAACAGAGTCAGAGAGAGGGGGAGGAAAAAGTGAACCTGCATGAGATTGTGGGATAAATAAATATTTTTTTCTTGGTTTTGACTAAAACATTCAGCTGATGAAAAAGTAATGCAATACAAGCTCTATAAACACACCATAACTCAAAAACATTGTGAAAGTGATGTGTTTTTCAGTGTGTGTGCATGTATGTTAAGTAGCTGTAATAATATAATAGTAGGTTGCCATGTATGTGTCCCCTGCCCTGTGGTTTTTCCACGAGTTGAGTGTGGGTGCACGGGAGGGTTGTGGTCGTGACCATGTCTGTCTGAAAACAACACACTTGTTAAACTGGGACTAGGAAAGAAATGGTTTTATGCTCATGTTTGCACCCGCAAATGACAAAACACACACACACACACACACACAATCACAAACAATCAAAATCTGCATGAACAGCCATCCAACTCCAGTGACCCAACACCCAAACTGGTAATAGACCACACAGACATGTGTGGAAATGAAACAAACACCAAAGCAGAGCAAAATGAGGAGGCGGCACATTATCCTGTCAGAAATAACCACCAACAGACCAAAATAACCCAAACTTCCATGCTGTTCTAATTATTTAATGTCTTGTGTGATTTTTACTATTTCAGGATACAATTTTAGTTTTGTATTTTGAGAAAACTTGTCAAACAGATGGTGCATAAAAGTCAAAGCTTGGCATGGGATGTACCACGGTGAGTCACAACGTGTCAAACCAAAACTTGTCTCCCATGCCAAAAAGAGCTTTAAGGCAGAGCATAAAAGAATTTAAAAGACGGTAAAAAGAAACGGGGAAATCACCGATTTCTTCAGCCGAGTTAAAAAACGAATGTGTCCCACACTAAGATGCATCACTGCGGAAAAAGAGACTCCTGAATCTTTTGTAAACAGAGAGATGAGCTTAGGCAAGATGCCGTGGTCAAACAAAAAACAAACAGTTAGGAAATCTGATATTTTTGGGCATCAGATCACCATCTGTGAGCCTTTGTAAGAGTAAAACTGACACTGACAAGATAAGGCAAACATATTGTACCTTTTGTACTTTTCACTAAGTCAAATAAATATCTGACTCTATAATGTTACCATGATCGTAGGTCTTGCTGTATTACCTAATCCTGAGGTCATGGCCTGTGTCAAAATCTAGTTTATAGCAGAATTATTTTAGACAATGTTGTGCTTATATGGTACGTAGTCCCACATTAATTTCTGTTTATAGTTGGAGTGTGTCCTGGTGTCCTAGTGGTTAATACACGTCAAATACAACAGGGACCTTTGCTGCAAGTCATGCCCCTCTCTCTTTCATGTTTCCTGTCTTCATGCTCACTGTGATCTATCTAATAAAGGCAAACAAAGCCAAAAAAAGAATACTGGTTTGCATCTGGGGGTCTGGGAAAATAACAATGAAGCTGCCATGTGTCTGCTGTGTGTTATCTATTGCTCTGGGGCCGTTTAGTAGGTTGAGAGTGAAACTGACCTCTTCATGATCTGGATCTCCAGACACCATCTCTCTTTGTTTCTCTCGCTCAGCTCCTGGCGGCACTGCTTTATAGCGATCTGTTCCTCCGTGTCCTGAAAGCACACACACACACACACACACACACACACACACATACACACACACACAAACAGAATGTGGATATTCAGTAGTTAATTACCACCAAAAATCTTCAGGTGGACATAATTAAAGTCAAATAGATTGTAAACTATGATTTGAAGTGACAAAATAGTAGCAACACCATTTCTCTAAAATTTTAAGGTAGGCCTCATATTTGAGAATTTATGTTACAGTTCATTGTGGGTTTACATTTAGAGCTGCAACCAATGATTATTTTCATAATCGATTATTCTATAAAACATCACAAAAAAGTGGAAAATGTCCATCACCATTTCCTCAAGGTGACATCTTCAAATGGCTTTTTTTGGCCGACCAACAGTCCAAAATACAAAGATATGTTTAATTTACGCTAAGATAAGGAAAATCTAAATATTCACATTTGAGAAGCTGGAATCATTGATTTTTTGAATGTCAAATGACTTAAACGGTTATTTGGTTATTAAAATAGTTGCAAATTCATTTTCTGTCGATGACTAATCAATTAATCACGGTACAGATGCTACATAACGTTTTTAACAGCTTAAATAAAATGTGAATTATATACTTTAACATGACCAATTTGGCTTTAAAAAGTAAAGTATAGTATTTCTGGAGTACAAATTGTGACACATTACAAATGATGAGCAACAGTAATACATCTCACTACCTGTTTCTCATGGCATCAGGAAAAGGCACCACCCCACTTCCCATAACTTGATCTATGAACTAATAATAGCCCACAGTAGTGTCATTAATACAGGAAGAGAGGACATTTCCTAGAGAGGAAGTTTAGTCATCACAGCAGCAGCAGTGCCCTCAGCAGCGCTTAACTGTGATCAAACTGTTCAACAATACATCATTTACTCTTGAACATTACTTACTTTGTTACTGTAAATAGCAGTAGAATTAAATTAAATGACAATTTTTGATGCATTCTTGAAGACACTGAATTTCACACACAATAAAAGGTATGATTTATGCCAAATTATACAGGTATAATGAATGTAAACAAACTATGTGTCTAAAACTTCAAAAACAGATTTCAGAAAGACAAATTTTCATTCAGCAGAAAGATTATAATGGTCAGAAACACAGCCACCAAGGGAGCAGTCAACAGACGTTGCCTGTTTACTTTATTTCAAGTGACGACAAGTGTTTACGTTGGGAATCTATTCGAAACTGCATGAGAAAATATTTCTAAGGGATCATATTTTCAAGTGCTTTACTACAGTTTCTGACCCTCCTTCACTTGTATATCTACATTCACACGATGATGCTGCCTGGCTCAACGCCAGCTCTGAGTTTGCCTTGAAACTGAGTGTGAGTAATACGACCGAAGTACAGTTTTAAAGAGAGGAAGAGGAAGGTCTACTAAGCGGGTGTGTTCATATTCCCATAGTGTCCTCCTGCTAATGATGCAACTCTACAGTACTCTCATCCTGTGACTAGGAGTGATACCACTACAATAGACACCATTTCTATTGGACTGAGTGCACAAAGAAGACAGCTTCCTGGACTGATGTCATACTATTTATATAATATGTTGCAGGTGAAAACCAATTCATTCATTTAGATGTGAAAATTTAACACATCTTTTACCTGACAATATTAACATCAATGAAAACACAAAACATTTGAAGTGCCAGTTTCACACTGGAAGTGGGAAGTTTCATAAGAACGTGTGCATATTAATACGGACTTGTCCAACAAGCGAGTGATTTGAGTTCACACAGGGATTTGCACAGTGTGACTTTTTTGCATCAATTCCAATTTCTTAAGGCAGAGATTTTCAAACTGTGAGGCGAGAGAGACATTTGAAAGCCAACGTAATAGTCTGTTATTTAAACATCCTCTTTTCTGAATTTCCAGTCTTTCGGTCTATCATGCCCTATTACAGCCACAAGTAAAACCAAATGTTCTCAGACAGTAAAGAGGAACAGTGTGTTAAAACTGTGTGGGATGTGTACCTTATTTTGCCATCTTGTGACATTCCCAAAGCCTCCGGTGCCCAGCCGCTCCTTCAGCTCCCAGGCCCCACAGCTCTGCTGCTGCTGCAGGGGCACTCGATTCATGGCCTCCTCAGCTGGTCCTGCACCCTCCAGTACAACAAATAACAAGAATAAACTACAGTCATCCTAGTTGCCCTGTGAAGCTCACACCAGAAAACAAAAATATTGGATTAATAGAAAATGGAGAAACAATCAAATATGTAAGGTTTGGCCGAAGGGAGGCACTAGAGAAAATGCCTTGCTGTTATCTAAATAAAAAGTGTTAATTGTCTGTACAGATGATATTTTAGGACATCTCAGACTCTGCTGGTCTAGGTGGTACTTTTTCAGTCAGTTCCAAGACTGTCAGCATGCTAACGTTACCATGCTAAACACATAAATTAAAATTAGCATGATAATGTGCTACTGTGAGGTTTTTTTTTTTTTTTTGGCATTTATAATGTCATTTTCAGCATTCTATGTTTGCATTAATCTCAAAGTACAGCTGAGGCTTTGGCCTGAGAATTTACTCTAGTGCCAAAATGATTAATTGATAAGTTAATCAACAGCAAATGAATCACCAACAATTCTGAAAAATGCCAAACATTCTTTCTTTCATTGTTTCAAATTAGCTTTTTTCTCTGTTTTATATCATTATGAATTGACTATCTTTGGGTTTTGGACTGCTCAGTGGACAAAACAAGAAATTTGAAGTTTTCAACTGGGACCTCTGGGAAATTGTCTCACATTTTACAGACTAAAAGATGAATTGATTGCTAAACAAATAATCAACATTAATTAGAAAACTATCATTAGCTGCAGCCCCAATTTGGTCATTATTCAGAGATATAAAGAGTGGAACAAGTGTAATTTTTGACAGAGGGACAGATGATCACCACAGTCATTATGATTATGAATCTACCAGATAATCAGTCATTATGATTCATCCTCTGGAGAAGAATCTCTCTACCAATTTTTATCTGATTCATCCTTTGCTTACTGAGATATTTCACTCTGGACCAAAGTTCTGGGCCAGACACATCGGCAGACCAACCGACTGACATTGACATCCACAGAATCGGCCGATATCAGCTTATTGCAGATAGATCTGTACTGTATATGTTGCTGATATGTAACAAAGAAAAAGGCCTTTTCCCCAGAAGACATTTTGACATGTGACAGAATGAAAAGCACAGGTGTAAATAATACAATGTAATGGCGGCTGAATTCCACTTAGCTGCTTCAGTTTCAGCATCCTGCCAAAGAAAATGCCAAATATATGTTCAGAAAGAGAGGGTCCTTTGGAAACAGAGTTGCCATTAAATAATTTGTCCAATATCAAATAGCTGATTTAACTCTCAAAACTTTACTCTGACTGTGTATAAACACTGGCTTAATGTTGCTTTTTACACCAGTTGTAAGTACGCTTAACAAAAGAATCTATGGAAGAATGTGTAGACAGGTCTAGTTTTAAAAAGCCTTCCTTGTATATAGTTATTTAGTTACAGTAAGTATCCCACAGGCTATTACCAGGCCTATTCAATACTGCAGTGACAGTACATGCATCATTCAGGCTCCCTCTGTTTACTTTATGCTCTAGTGTGAATATCGATCTCATCTCTCTGCTCATAACAAAATTATGCATTCCAACACAAAAAAATTACTTTCTTGACCTTGTGTTTTCTGAAGTTATTACAAGGTACTACCACGTACTCGCTTTCGGATTTAATTTTCTTGCAGACAAGCGCTTCTGCTACACTAATACTTCAACTAAATCCTACCGTAGACTTCGTAGGCAGCGTTCGCAAGATGTCACACCCGACAATCCTTTAACAGTGTGTATCCGGTCTTTAACCGAGTTAAACTTTAAACACTATAGTAGTAAATTTGGCGACACAACAAATCTCAAAAACTTTCTACTTCCTGATACTCACATTTCCTGTAAACCTGATGGGACCCGCCCACAAAGAGGCAGAGTCCTCGACGCGGATCTGCAGCTGGTGGTTTCATGCAGATGGGTTTTTTTTTTAACCAAATTCTCACACATTTGGACCACGAATGATATAGCTGTGTCAAGATGATGTTATGTTAAGAATTCAACTTGGAAATATATTTTGTGCTTAGTGAGAGGCATTCATTTCATATCAAGTCTGCAGTTCAATTTACACGACTCAACTTGAATCATCCCACATGGAACTATTTAAAATATAGTTATTTAACGTTTAAGAAATACTATAATAATAGGGTAAAAAAAACTTTTTTTTTTTTTTTAACAAAAAATAAAAATAACATGGGCACTTAAAATTCTTGATTCTGATTGGCTGGGAGGTGTCCATTATTTTCTAGTAAAAGCACACTATAACCGAACACGTATAATGCAAGTTTTTCTTTGCAGTCCTAAATCAATGTGCCAATAATAAACTCAAGGTAAGGACAACAGCCTCTGCTATAGCAGTCATGAAACATACAACCTGTCAGGTACTACGCCTTACAAATTGTTTAATAGCTATATGACAAAAAGTGTGTTGGATTTTAAATTTTTGTGCTATAAAAGGGAAGAATGCATCTCTGCTAATAAAATATATCCATTGCTACTTGTAAGAAGGTAGAAGGGTTATCTTAAAGTTGTATCCCTGTGTTGCTATATTTGTGTGTTGTAGCCCAGCGGTGCCCAAACTGTGGTTCGGGGGCCCCTAAGGGTCCTTCACCATGCTTCAGTGGGTCATGTAGGCGTTATAAGAATTAATTTAAATCTCTTAGTCTAGAAAATGGGAAAAAGAGCTAATTATAATTCTAAAAGCAGGTTTTAATCAGTTCTCTTTCATCTCCCCACCTACAGAGAAGAAACATATGAGGTCACTGAGGCAAATTGAAGTATGACATTTAAAGTGTAATTTCTGGGGGAAAGTCTGTCAGTTCATAAAGTAGTGTAAAAGCTTACAAAGGCACAATGAATGTATTTACTCATCTTATTATGGAGTCTATGGCTGCCACTGTTTTGGGAATGGACATAATACACTTATAGGCTCAGTTTTACAACTCCCCAAACCATTCAGGACAGCAGAGTCACCCCCATCTGCTCCCATGACCTGACAACTCATCTTACTGTAAGTATTACTTCACGTCTCCTTCTTGAATTACACCTCTCCTCTTTAGTTGTGAAAGCTTTTTTTCCAGCTTCCTTTTCTCTAGCTGGATCTTGTTTTTGTAGCATTTAATCATAATCATATCAAAAATATATTATATTACACACACAGATGTTTTTTGATGTGTTGTCGAGGTACTGTGTCTTAAATAACCCTATTCTGTAATGGAGATGTTTTTAGGTAGGTGTGGTGTACCGGATCTACTTAGACAAATTTCCATTCTCCAAGTTTGCCAAGTCAATGACGAGCCAACTGGCGTTTTATTTGGAGAGGATGCACTTCAAAATTTCTAGAGTATAACAGTGATGTTTTTCATTTCATCATCTGCTGTTCTCTGAACCAACAAACTTGATCTATTTGCTAACATATCTGACGTTTCCCTGACGTGATCTGTGGGTGTGTATAAGATCCACTTTATCTGATTGGAAATGTTTGTAAGAAAAAAAAAAAAAAAAAAAAAAAGGCTTTCCTGTTTATAGCCTACTTGCAAAATATGGTGCTGCTTCCTAATATTTTCCAGTGAGGATAGTACAGAGAGGGCTTCACGGTCAAGTCAAGAATAAAGTGGACTCACAATGAAAGACTTTTGTTTAGTCATGTAAACCTAGTCTGTGGAATTGGCTTAAATGTTGTCCTCAATTACATATTATTACAAACGTGTTTATTTTCCACTTCATTCATCTGTTTGAATATAACCTTTTTATTCTGCCAGCAGCAGTTGGCTTCAGTTAAGCATTCTGTTGCTATAGTAACCGTTACTAGCAACGCTCCGCGGCAGTTTAACTGACATTGTTACCGCCACCATTTTGCTCTGTGACACCTTTAGTATAATGAAGGTAACAAAATGTGCTCATTTTAATCAATTAACACATTATATCTTGTTTGTTTAATCCGTAAAAAGAAAGCGATGTGTAAAATTGACAGTTTGTGGTTTTATGGTAGGCTATGCGCCACGCTACGCTATACTATCGCTACACTGCAGTTTTTGTACGGATGAAACAAACGAGATATAGGCTAATGTCTTAACTGGTGAGCTGAGGTGCAGGTAAAAGGTTTTTGGATTTTGTTACCTTAATTTGGAATTCTATGTATATGTTTACTAGATTAATTAATGTGTTGTACCTCCCATGGGGACTAAACATTGATCTTTCCTGTGATACTTCCAGAAGGACAATGTAACGAATTTGACGGCCTTATTGTTGTAAATCCAGCTTCCTTGTTAATGTACGTATTCATTTTTACAACACCTTGGTGTAGCTCTTGTTAATGGTATGTCATTGTTTTCTAATTTGTAATCCCTATTGTTGAATTTGTTGTCCACTTCAGTTTTCACAGTTTCACAGATGTTTCCGGTAAAAACTCTGAAGGACAACTGCTGTCTTTAACATGTATTGGAAGTGTGTTTAGCTCATACCTTTTGTATTATTTCTTTACTGTGATATCTATACAACTGATATATTTGGTTTCATGTAAAATATATACAATATGTGTCATATATATCCTCTGTATGCGAGGTTCTGTTGTCATATCAGAAAGCAAACTCTGAGTTGTGTCTCTGCTCAAACTTCACCAAGACAGATTCTTGTACATTCATTATACGTGGCACTTGAAACTTTGTTTATGGATTTGGAGAGTCTGAGACCAGGGAATCGTGAAAACATTCACCCACACATTATGACAAAAAAACAAAAATGTTTAAAACAGTGGTTTGCCAAGTTATGTAATTCCTCCACAGAATTTACAAATGCTTTTCATTGCCATTTGTTGCATAATGTAAATAATGGGCAGTCAAATTATGGATAATTGACATACTTTTTTAATCACTCAACACAAGGGAGGAGGCGTGCAGTCAATGATCAATTGTGTTTAATGAGTTTGATATTCTGTGGTAAAGGAATATAGAATAACTCATGGAGCTAAGACTCCTGGCTGTGTTGGAGGAACCTGATTTGATGAATAACGTTCACCTTGAGTCATCTGTAATAGATAACATTTTTAAAGTAGCCTAATCTTCACAGCCCAATGTATGTGTGTGTGTGTGTGTGTGTGTGCTTATGTGTGATTTTCCTCATCAAGAAGTGGGACTGCGCTCTAATCCAACACAGATGGAAACAAAGAGGACAGACGCCAAACTAACTATCCCCCGCCCATTACATCCTCGAATACCATGTTCTCAGCTATTTAATGTGGAGTTAACAGACAGTAAAAACAATGAACAAGAATTATCCAATTCAAATAAAATCACTGTTGGTACTAAGAAAAGATTCTTGGGCTATTCTTGAGGCTAAGTGACTGATTTCCTGAGGAAGGGATGGGTTGAATTTAGAGGATAGCGGCTTTAACAAATGACTCCTGGTGCCAGCTGGTTAACCTCACAGATACAATGTCACCCACAGCCCATCACACACTACCAGAGGTCACTAACGGTGTGAAAAAAATCAATAGTATACCAGTTTTTATGTCACTTTATACACTTACCAGAATCAGCTTAAAAGCTCCAGTAGTTTAAGAGTAATTTGAAACAGCTAGAATGA
Source organism: Macquaria australasica (assembly GCA_005408345.1). Classification (NCBI taxonomy): domain Eukaryota; kingdom Metazoa; phylum Chordata; class Actinopteri; order Centrarchiformes; family Percichthyidae; genus Macquaria; species Macquaria australasica. The sequence goes on along the minus strand of SEMN01000216.1, from coordinate 308,294 downwards.
AGTAGATCACCTTCAAATGACAACACAATACATGATAAAATACAATACACCTTTCATTTACTGTGTGTATGGTGTAGGCTACATGTAGGGCCTGCATTATACTGTATAAGGTACCTATGTTTTTATTTCTTGTGCTTTTTGTTGTATGTAGATGATCACAACTTGGATTTTTACCTGTGTGGGTTTAGTAAAGTGTATCTCATCTTATCTTATCTTATCATAACAATATGTATCAACATTTTGCTTCACACAAATGTTTGTTGTCCCAAAGAATGAAAATGAAGAAAAATATTCTCCTGTTAACAATCTTTAGTTTATATTTAAATATATAGGCCAAATAAATACATTTAAATATAATGGTAAGTGTTGATTGGTGGGTTGTTTGTCCTCTTGTTGAACAAAATATATCAAAAAATTTCAAAGTAACATTATATAGCCTAAGCACTGACTGTTGTTAAAATCCTTACAAACTTATATTAGGCTATATTTACATTATTATAATAAACTTTATTTATGGAGCACTTATCAAAACAGGTACAAAGGGCTTCACATAGAGAAAAATGACATAAAAGAACAAAGTGGAACATATAATACATGAAGGGCAAAATTAAAAATAATAATAAAATAATGAGTAAATAAATAAAAGAAGCACGCTGGTGGAAATGATAGCAAAAGATTTCCTGATAAAATTACCTCAGAATAGATCTAGATTCTAGTCGAGTGCGTGATTTGTCCTGTTACCCTCCTGCAGCATTTGGGACAGTCCCGTCCGTGTCGGTACCGCCCAGCAGGCTGCATCATCATCCGCCCGGCCGGCCACGCTTCCCCGCTGAGGTCACAGCAGCCCCTCCCCCTTCACACACCGGCAGCACCGGAGCGCTCCGATAAAAACTAGGAACAGAGGGGCAACAAGCTCAGTCCGAGCGACAAATCCCAGGGACACTCACACTGCTCCTGCAGAGACACTCAGAAGTTAGCGATTCAGAAGAGTTTCAACTTGGTAAGATTTTTTCATATTCGGTACAAATCTATATAAACTATGCATCAGGCTCTTTTCTGCCAATGTAACTTCTTATTGTGTTTCAAACTGAATCGTTTTGCATGGTTGTTATTTGATGTGTCAAGGGGAAATAGATGAAATCTGTTACAACTGATTGTCCCATTTGCATTTGATGAAAAGTAATTACAATATTTTAACCAGTGCTCTTCAAGTTGATGGCTGGGCAATATTCAATATTATTGTATAAAGTCTTACAGTAGATTCTTATATGATGACTTATCTTGACACACAGTTCTCCTGTCTTATTTAATGCTAATTAGCAAAAATTTATTTAAATCATATTAAATCAGAAATACAGTAGGGAATATACATTTAAAACATTAGTGTTACTGTATAGTCACCTGCAACTCAGTGTAATTAACTGATTCAACTTGACACAATTCATATGGAGATAGTAGTTTTTGTGATTGTGGTGATGTTAATTTGTCAGGTTTCACATTACCTGTGTGGGGAGGTGAAACAGTTTGGATTACCTTGCGCTTGCTCATTCATTTGGCATCCAAACACTTTCTCACTCTGACTTAAGCAGCTTTTTATTAACCCCTCTCCATCCTCATCCACCGGTTTAATCTATTGAGAATACAACTGTACAAATTCCCTCACACACACACACACACACACACACACACACACACACATTTTCTCAGAAAATTAAATCAGTAATTCGTGAAAAACGTTACAAATGTTACAAGAACGTGGTGATATTGTGCTCTGATGCTGGACTCAGTGTGTGTCTGTTATCGAGGATACTGTGTTTACTCTCAGTATGTCTCTGTGACTGAGCCAAAAGCTGCACAGGATCACTGACATGCAGTTTATTATCAGGCTAATGAGTTGGATTTGCGTCTGAGCTGGGAGTACTCCTTCTCCGTTATCCGTCAGCGCTGAAACTCTCCATCACATTGATACACTGTACTGTTGCATGTTGAGAGAAAGCAGAGTTTGTATCCATTATCTGCATTCCCAACAGTGTGGTCAGCTGGGTTTGTACCTCACGCTGATGTTTGTGACTCATGGGATCAGCGGGTTGGGTCTTAAAGCTGTATGTTAAGAGTAGGTCAGACAGAGGATAGTGCTGGATCAGACTGTGGGAACGTTGGACAGAAGGTGACCCTGAATCCCTCGAGAGTGAATACTGAGCTGCATCTTTCACTTGAATCTGAACAAAAACCCTCTTTCACATCTCTTCTCTTCCTATCTGACTACACGTTAGAATTGTATCTTCATCTAAAGGCCATTGATACTGGTTGTAAATCCCATCAATGCCTCCATCTGTCTCTGTGCAGTCCTGGAAGCTAGGGTGACTCAGGACTACTCACCGTCTTTCTGCTGACCTCTGGGATTTGATTTCATTTCCCTCCTCTCCCTTCTCCCCTTTCTCTCTTTTCTCTCCCCTCTCTCTCTGCGCTCTCTATTCTTTCATCTCCTTCCACGTAGCTGTCTCATGCTCCATTATCTCTACAGGTTTACACTCATTTCTAATGTCAACACCTTCTTACCTGTCTCTTCTGGCTTTATGAGCCTGTGTTTCTTTCTGATAAGGAGTTCAAGGCTTCATGTTGCGTTCAGAGGGAAGCTGTAAGGGAACAATACAGCCCTCTGTTCTTGGGGACGGATCACAGCTGGTTTATTGAAGCTTGACTGAAAACCTCTGAGTGAAGAATGCATAATGCCCGCTAAGTAGCTTACTGACATGAGATTGCATGCCCTAACACATCATCAACAAACATACTACACACATGCAAATGTCTTAACTGAAGGAACAACGCCTAAACTAATGCTATTTTAAAGGTTGAATGCAGGTTTAGGGAACCCAGCAGGTCAAACCAGTTCTAAAACGTGTTGTAAGATTTGCTACCGTAAGCTGACGCTGCTAGCCTGCTGTGATAAGAGAATGGGAATAGTGTTTCAAATCTAATCCCACAAATGTTGAGCTATCTACAAAATATTAAGAAACTAACTTCAGGGCCAAACGACTATAGAAGTGCTACAATGCTCACTGCAAAGGTGTTTCCTCTGCCAGTTTCTCCCCTGGGTGCCAGTGTGGGCAGCACACCCACTCTAAGTACTTTATTAAGTATCAATTCTGACATTTGCATAGAAGAGAGACAGGAAAAGTTAACTTAGATATGCTTTAAAGCACACTGTGAGCCATAACTTGAACTTCACAGGAAGATGAAACTATGTTCCCTGCACGCCGTCTAACCATTCTCACTGCTTTAGACTTTGACATTTCGGCCTTGTTACTGGAAGAGAAGAATGTCTCACCTCCGACCTTTACAACCTCAGCGCACCATCATCATTACACACATCGATGCTGATGGTCCGGTGAACTCACCGCTAAAATGTCAAAGATTGTGGTCAGCACTTAGACCAGTTCCTTTAAATATACTGAAGCTGCACACTAACAGGACATTAATAACGCTGGTGGAAAACATTTACTTTCAGTTTTGGGCATAAACTCTCTCTCTCTCTCTCTGTCTGTTTTATCATCTGTTGCATGTGTTTGCTTTCCTGAAGTGGGGCATCTTAAACCTGTTGTTATGAAGCTGCTGCTGACTCACAGTCTGACTGCTGCAGCTCCAAAGATGTTTTCATTTCTTCCATTCATATTTGACCTACTAGGGGAACCACACTCTCCTCAGGCTGCATACTTGGTTCTACATGTTTCAGCTATTAAAGGATTGGGTGTAACAGACAAATGCCTTAACCCCATCAGTGCCAGTGGGACGCTGGTGTCCCGCTCACTTTTGAAGAGAGGCTTGCTCATGAACAGATTGCTGTATCTCACTATCAGTCAACATATCGATAGCTCTGGTCCTTATGAATAAAATGAGCGATCGTTATTGGTTGTATGCCCTCCTGACATGCGATCCAAGCAACGTGTACGCATCAAAGTTTAGTTGTGTGTCACTCTCCTTAATAGGAGAAGCGTCCGTAAAGAGTTCACTGAATAGTTACTGATGTTACTGATGCTCTTGTAAACTATTTACATTCTAGGTTTTGACCCTTGACCTCTATGCAGTCAGAAAGGTTAGTGACATGGTTTGACTTGAGCCTAAATTAAAGGTATTTTTGCCTGTTTGATTTACTGGTCATGAAGTTGTTGTAAGCCCATAGTTGCTGCCAGTTACACCAAAAACCTCACAGATATCACTGATTAGTTGGATTACTGTTAGCTATCATATGTGACACCTTCAGAATAAAAAGCATTTTGTAACAGAGATTCACATCAAATATCTCTTAATTTGCAAATAACCCTTGTTATCCTGAAAAAGAAAATGTGCAACACATCTATTTTCAAAGCTAATAAGAGATTTTGAGAGTCATACAAATTCAAGTAACACACAAAAAACATAGTTTTGATCACCTCTTGGAAGTTGTAGCTGCCACAGTTTTACTTTCTATCCTGTAAATGAGGCATGTTTATTTTGTGTGTTTGTATGTCTGTTCATGCATTAAATGTTGTAAGACAGACCACAAACACAGATAAAACTCAGTCCAGTTGCATTGTGGAATTGTCAAAGGGGCAGTCTTTGATGGCACCCCAAACAGGGCCTCTGCATATCAGATACCACAGACTTTAACAAGGGTGGGGTACACATATGTTCATATCTGGTGTGTGCATGTTGGTGTGTGTTTTTGTGCGTGCATGTGTTGATATGTACGCACGTTTCCGAAATGCATGGGGCCCGTGCTGGCAGTATTTTAGCAGGAAACACATGTTTTTAGCTGACAGGGCTGGAGGGAGAGGCGACTGAATAGAGCTGAACAGCTGCACAAAGGAAACAAAAACGAAACTAGTGTGTTGTTGTTGCCCTGTCAGGGAGGCTCAGCTTGGGGTTAGAAGCGCAGGTTTTTATTTGTTTGAGGCAAGGATAGCTTTCAAGGGACCTGTCCTCTTAATGGTGAGTGTGTTAATGCATGTGTGTGTCTGAGGGGGAGTCTTTGTTCCACTGAACAATGAGCAGAATGAACAATAAATCTTTGTGTGTAGGGGTTTTAATTAGCTCCATGTTCCTGAGCACTTGTGTGTGTGTGTGTGAAAGTGTATGTGTGCGGTTGCCAGAGTAGCTGTTTTACCTCACTGATATGAAAACACAGCACTGTTTTCTATTAGCTCAGTCAACCACAGAGGATGAGTCAGTTGAGAACCAGCCAGTGGAGAGGAGAGTATAAAAACGTAAAGGCATGTAGGCACTGTGTGTCTGGGTGTTTGCATGCATGTGTCTGTAGAAGAAGTTTCTTACGGTTATTTTTAAAGCATCTTGGAAGTTCTTTATTTTGACGTCATTTTTTCTTTTCAGCCCTCATTGTGTGCAACTTTCTTTTTCTTCTTGTTCCCTTTTTCCTCACTACTCCCCCTTGTTCTTTTGTGACTCATGTTTACTCACACTTGACTGAGGAGCAACAGGCACTGTCCTCTATACCTCCATTCTGCATATGACTCCTTTAAAACAGAGAAGGGGAACAAGTCTGATATCAGACTTTCTTTCTAGACGAATAAAAGGGAAATATGAGGTTAGTTTACTTTTTCTTGCTCCAGGCTTCCCCTTCTGTTTCCTCCTCCTTTCCTTTAAAGTCCTGACTCACTTTATCCTCCTACAGCTGCTGCTTTGCTCTGTTAGAGAAGGAATGCTGTCAGTATGGTGCAGAAACTTTCTGCTGTGCGTGCTGCCTTTCATCGCTGCAGGGTCGTCCAGATTGTGTTGTTTGAAATGGCGCTCAACACCGTCTCGTTTTTTGCATAAAGCGAAGATAATCTGCTTCCTGTTCATTCCCAGTGGGGAAGTTATAGATTAATTATGATAAAAGGGAAATGAATTTAAGCAAAGATATATACAGCACTAATTTGTTGAACTCATTCTCCTATCAGACTGTCCTGCACAGACTATTAAAACTTCCTGTCTGAGTCAACAAGTCAACACAAGTTCAAGAAACTATAAGCGCCACACCTTGCACACCCTTTCCTCTCAAGAGTCCCTCAGTAGCAGGCATAGGGATGGAGGAAGGAAGCTGAACAGAGAAACAGCATAGACGGGAGAAGGTGACCAGTGTAGATCGTTTTTCTGCAATTGTTGGCTCAGTATTAATGGCAGATTTATGACAGAAGATTGACATCAAACAATGAAATCCATTCTCAGTCACTCACTCAGCTTACTGTGCTGAACCTTTTCTCTGTCAGTTCAAGGTTTTACACTGATGCCAGTGTTTTCATTTTGTTTGTGTGTATGTGTGTGTGTGTGTGTGTGTTAAGTCAGTATGTATTGTTAATATTAGTGTGTTTGGGGACATAAAAAAACACCTCTGGATGCAGGAAAAAAAGTGCTCAATCTTCTGATTATTGACAACTTATTTGGCAATTTTAATTATTGCTCATTTACTACTTTGCAGTCTTTGTAGTCTTTGTAGTTTGCCAGAATCAGATTTTGTACAATTGTACATTCTTCTTAAGTACCTCAGTGGAAAGTAGGAAATAATTATTTAGACTCCAAATTTCTATTTCCTAAACTGATCTGTGCAAATCCAGTTGCATTTATTAAAGGCTTTGAGTCTTCTCTGGGTATCAGTGCTTGAATATGTCTACCTAAACTGTATTAGCTTGTAAAATCCTCTGTCAATTGTTTCTAATATGTATTTATATTCCACTTCCAGTCAGACCACTTGAGTTGAAGACCAATTGAGTAGCCATGACCAGAACACTTAGACTACTAATGCTCCTGTTCCCTCTCTGCTGCTGCCTAGCGGACAATGTAAGTACTACATCCTTGTCATGATGGAACCAGCAAGTGGTTTTGCATGTTTCAGCTCATTAATTACAATTCCTGCACACTTAACAAGTGCTTATTTTAATTTCAATTCTCGTGGTTCATCCATCTGAGCAAACACACATTCTTTTTAGTATTTTTGTGTTTGTGTTTTTGTTGCATGGCTAATGTTTTGAGCATTGACTTGTTTGGAAACCAATACCCTGCCCTTAAGTGCTTACCTGAAACTTCAACATCTGGGATTTAAGAGTCAGCTGCTGAACAGCAACATTTTAAATGCAAAACACTACTTGATTAATCTTTTAACAGAGTAAATAAGTCATTCATTCTTTATTTTAACTGTTTGATTTAGAAAAAATATAGCTCATAAACTCACTGTTGTCCTGCAGCTAACTCTCAAATCTTGGATATTGGAGCAGCACTGTACCATATGTACCCACAAGTGATGTTTGACTAAAACTTAAAGGCAGCTTGTGAAGCAAGTTTCAAGTCTCTGCAAGTTTATTTTCATAGTATCCTGAAGAAATGAAATAAAAGCACTGGCTGCCTGGGATGGAAACCAGTGCCATGCAACCAGCTCCCATGCACTGCTGCTCTGTGTTTAACGTATCTGTTCTATTGCAGGTGGAGCTGCTCCGCACTAAGAGAGGGACTCGTTTTTATAGAGGTGAGCCTGGCAGGCAGCCAGCTAGACGGACGCTTTTGATTATTCATGTCGAGAAGTCTTCACCTTCCTTTGACACCTCCCGTGAGCCCCATCACACTTCTGTTTGTCTAACAATAATACCACCACCACCATCATCACCATCACCATCCTCATATTCTTTTAACTCACTGTTCACGTGTTTGTGTTCCTCTCTGTTTTTGCACCTTTATGTTTGTAACCACTTTTACATGTGACAATGATTACATTTTCTGTGTGTCTTGACTGTATACTTATTGTGTGTGTGTGTGTGTGTGTGTGTGTATTTTCTCAGCACATTGTGAGGATAGTGAGACGTCAGCAGTGCGTAATTTTGGGGACACTTGGCTGCGATGGAGGGGACAGCGTGTGGAGTATTGCCATTGTGCATTAAGAGGACGAGAGTATTGTCATATTGTGCCCGTCATCAGTGAGTGTGACATGGATGCATACACACATTCCTGTTTCTTCCTCATCAGACTGTTTTGTTTGCCATGAGCAGAATATAATCCTCTGTTTGTTAATGTGTCTGTCAGTCTGCTCGCCTGCCCTTACTGACCTCTCTGTCTTTCCTCATAACTTCCCTTTACCTCTAACTTGCTGTTACAACCTCAGATGATTATTTTTTGTTGGCTTGCCTCGCTCATGTGTCCAAATCCCTGTTATTTCAGTGCATCCAAATGAAGAGCTGTTGGGTTTCTGTGTTTTTCAGTGGGCGTAGTTTAGTCTGAGATTGTTTGAAGTACTCCTGCCAGACAAGCCCACGTGCGCACTTTCACCCCCATTGACGAATTCTGTGAAGCATGGCTGCCCCTCCCTAAGACAAATTACAACCACATTTTCAGTCTGCCAAACTGCACCGTCTGTGAGCTCATACCATGGGGACCAAGTGGGGCAGCTGTTATTCTGAACGCTAGCCTTTAGGAAATGTTGAAATAATAAATGAAAAACCGGACTGGTGATGGCATAAAACCAGTTCTGCTCTAGAAAGAAACCCTTGGCGTGACATGATATTTTAAAAGTGAAGCTATGAAGACGTTTGCTAGTATGTAAGAAGAGAGTCAGGATGAACACAGACATGGACCTTCGCATCCTAATCAATGTTTCTATGTCAAATGTGACACACAAGGCCAAACCCACAAATTTAATCCTCTGTTTACGCATGTGGCCATGACCTCTCGATCATATTCCGATTATTCAAATTGCTTGTCTTCTGAAGAACTGGATGACTTATGACTGACTAACCAGCTCTCTGTCTGCCCCGTCCAGACTGCTACGTGTCTCAGTGCTACAACGGAGGAACCTGTAAGGAGGCCGTGTACACTTCAGACTACATTTGCCAGTGTCCTCCAGGCTTCAGCGGGGCTCAGTGTGAGATCAGTAAGTAGTCAACAAACTCTTTAATCTAGGGCACGATTATTCACGATTAGCCTGCAAGCTTTTTTCTCGATTAATCGGTTTAAATGTTGTTGTTGTTTTTTTCTGTAAAATGTCAGAAAATAGTGAAATATGAGCATTATACTTTTCCAGTGTCCAACATGACTTTTTATTTTGTTGGTCAAACAGTCCAAAACTCCAAATATTCAGTTTATGATTTTATAAAACAGAGAAAAGCAATTCATTTTTGGTTAATCGACTTATCAATTAATTAACATATCTTTAATCTCTTATTTAGTCTTCCTGTGCTGCAACAGGTACACCCTGGCTATTCCACTATGTCTAGTATTTTTATTTGCATATGTTTTACTTTAAAGCAACAATAAACCCATGTGTCATGTCCATAACAGGGTGGCCGGTGACACAACACTGATTAAAACGTTATACGAACTTGTTAATGACTCTAGATAAAGTCACAGTCTGACCGTGTGACTCAAACAGTAGGTGTCATGGGCCTGTGGTTTGGAGAGAAGAAGAAAGGATCATAAACCATGGAAAGACATTCTGGGATATGAATGTTCTTCTTTCTGTGGGCGACTTCTCGAGGCTTTAGAGACACCCCACCCTCTCAGTGGGATAATTACCCAAACCCCAGTGGTCACAGCCAAGTGATTTCAGTGTATTGTAATGAGTTGCGATGGCCAGACTCAATAAATCTGATCGCATTTACGATCATCATAGTTTATGTTTAGTCATTGTTTTAAACCACTAATTGGAAAATTACAATATAAAAGCCATTAGGACACAAGTAGTGAGTTTAATGTCTTAATAACAATGTTTTCATAATTTGTCCAAATATTTTGAACGGCCTAAGTTTTTCCAGATCCAATAAACACGCTTTATGGTGCCAGGATGAAGGAATTAGTTCAGTTATTAGAGTGATATCAGTCTAATTTATAAATGAGTGACACTATAGCCAGTTTAACTTTCTCCCTTTCTCCAACAGACACCAATGAGAAGTGCGCTGTGGGGCAGGGTGAAGGGTACCGCGGCACATGGAGTATCAGCCATTCAGGAGCAGAGTGCATCAACTGGAACTCTACGTCTCTGAGAGGAAGGAGGTTCACAGCTAGAAAAGTGGACGCCAGCAGTCTTGGGCTGGGCAATCACAATTTCTGCAGGTTTGTGACCAGTGTAATCGGTTTAGTGCTGAAGCATCTGTAGGAATAAACTGCAAATATTTATCGTGTCCATGCACTCAAATCAAAGAGTGGGTCTGATCATCTTAAACATACTGGTCAAATTTTAATTAACCCTGCAGGAATGATGTCTTTGCCACTGTATTCTGGCATTTAATTAAATTGATTGATTGATTGATTGATTAATTGATTAATCTGATTGTGGTACTAACTTTGAAAGTCAAAAACTGATATACCAATCTTTTTAACGGCTGAGTTTACCAAAACCATGACTCACAGACAAGGCAGGTAGGTTAAAAACAAAGTTTGCTGGGTCAATAAGGCAGGCAGAGGTCAGCAACAGGTAGGAAACTGAAAGAGGTAACTCAGTCCAAAGGGTCTAATCAAGCAGGCAAATGTCCAGAGGGCAGAGGGGAAACAGGCAAATAGGCTCAAACACTATGACTAAGTTGGCTCACTAGACGATCTGGCAAAGAGGAGGTGGAAATAAGGCTTGTATATTTATACTAGGAGACAAAATGCTTATAGGATCTGACTGACTGAATTTGTGACTTGGCAGGAAAATATGCAGAAAAAAAGATGCAAAAATTAAGAAATTTGACAATCTGTGACAATCTGTCTAATTGTCTGGATGATGCATTTTAGGACATGTTTTTTCATTATTTATGTAGGCCATGAACATGTTTACACATTGTCCTTTGCTTTCTTTTTCCACCCGCAGGAACCCTGACAATGACAGTGCTCCTTGGTGTTACATCTATAAAGGCACTCAGATCATCTGGGAGTTCTGTTCCTTGCCCAAATGTCCAGAAGGTACTGTTTTACAAAAAGCTAATTAGCTGAGATACTAATAATTAAACAATGAATTGCTTTAACACTTGGTCTCTCTGTGTGTTTTGGAGCAGATAAGTACCAAGAATGCATGGTGGGCTCCGGTCAGTCATACAGAGGCACAGCATCTGTCACTAAGAGCGGCTCTCGTTGTCTCCCGTGGGACTCCCCTGCTCTCAAGCGCAAGGTCAACAACGCTTGGAGATCTGATGCATTGGAGCGAGGGCTGGGCAGCCACAACTTCTGCAGGTAGAGATGCCAGCGCACACAATATGACACAACTAACACACATGAGAGGTTGCCCTTGCATACAGAAAGATCAGAATAACTTCATTGCATTTCTTCTTCCTTTATCCAATAGGAATCCAGACGGTGATGGGGGTCCATGGTGTCACACCTACAAGAACATGCTGCTGACCTGGGAGCTGTGTGACATACCCAAATGCTGTGAGTACCCTTATTATCATGGTTTAATTTTGCAGCAATGATGAAGCATAGAAGTAAGATTATCAAGACTGATGCTGACATCAGACTGCTAATACTTGTCGGTTCTTTTTTAGCGAAACGTCCATCCATCATTTCCACTCTCGGCCCACGTGCCCCCACCACTAACAACAATAACAGAGGTAGGACATCTTCACATCCAATGAAAATCAGTCCATTTCCTCTGATGTGTTTGGTGTGTAGTAGTTTTACTGTTATTTAACCATCGTCCTGCAACCTGTCCTCTCTGTAGCAACTTGTGGCCAGCGTTTAGACAACACCCTGAATCGCCCGGCGTTCCGCATGTTTGGGGGCAGAGAGAGCGACATCACGGAGCAGCCGTGGCAGGCGGCCATCAATGTTTACCAGGCCCGTCTCAGAAAACACTTCCACCGATGTGGAGGAGTCCTCATTGACTCCTGTTGGGTCCTGTCTGCTGCACACTGCTTTGAGGACAAGTAAGAATGACTCACGTCCTTCACGCACACACAAAATACATCATTTAACATGTTTGCCATGCAGCAGACAAACATATTCCCAATATTTTTCAGTGCTAAAGCAGAAAAATTGGAAGTGATTTTGGGAAGAACGTTTCGGAAACAGAATTCCAGCAGCGAGCAGATTTTCAAGGTTGAGAAGTACTGGATCCATGATAAATTTGACAACGAAACATTTGACAATGACATCGGTGAGTGAAGATTTCAAGACACAATAATCATACTCTTTTTTCTTCATTCTTCATTTTTTTTTTTTTTTGCTTATAATATTCTATATATCACTGTTGTTGCTGAAATCCTTGTATCATCAGAATGTCATATTTTCATGATCTAAGAAAAACCGCATTTTGAAAGAGAGTTTTGGCATTTGCTAAAAAGTGAATCATGAAAATTAAATGAGACACTTTAGCAACCATGTTTTCCCCCAGCAGTGATGATATGGAACCTTGAGTGGGCAGCAAAAGCTTTTTAAAACTTTAAAACATCCCTCAGTCACCATCAGACATTTTCCCTGTGCATTACACTGACTTTCCTCTGGTCACTTTCCACTTGCAGCTCTCTTGAAGCTGAAGACCGACAATGGTATCTGTGCTGTAAACTCTCCAGAGGTTCTTCCTGCGTGTCTGCCTGAGCGTGGGCTGGTGCTGCCCGACTGGACTGAGTGTGAGATCTCAGGCTATGGAAAAGACTCTGAATGTAAGCAAACATCCCGCCTAATTCATTCTCTAATTTTGTGTGGCTGCTGTTGTGGCAAATGGATCTCACAAGCAAGTTGGTGACACTTAACTTGACTGACCAGCAGAGGGCAGTGTGAACTTTTCCACAAACCTTTAACTGATTTTATTTTTGGACAGGAGATGCTGATGTAGTACTGATTTAAACACTCTCTCCACAGTTTCTGCAGAGTACTCTGAGCGTGTTAAAAGAGGTTACGTTCGCCTGTGGCCCAAAGAGCGCTGCGTCCCAGATGTGCTGTCTGGACGCACAGTTACCTCCAACATGCTGTGTGCAGGTGACACCCGAGGCCTGGACGATGCCTGCAAGGTGAGAATTTTTACACTTAACCTCCTCATTAAATCAATGCTGATAACATTATTTGATTTTCCTAGTTTTTTCCTTTCTCTCTCTTCATTTTGCTTCTTGAACTTCACCCACAGGGAGACTCTGGTGGCCCGCTCGTCTGTCGAAACAACGACAAGATGACTCTGGTGGGTGTGATCAGCTGGGGCGATGGGTGCGGGCAGAAGGATAAGCCTGGGGTCTACACCCGTGTCACCCGTTACATCGACTGGATCAACGGCAAAATTAAAGCAAACCCGGTCTAAAGTCAGAGAGACTGGAAAGAAGATGTTGTTGGATGACCACACCCATAAACAAAGTGGGTAAAACAGCAAACGCAGACATGTTTATCATTGAGAAGATAGAGAGAGAGATCCACAAGACTCTGATTCTGTTCAGAGCTTGTTTATCTGTTTCTCTAAATCCAGACTGATGGAGGTTTTAAACCAGCGGGACCACTCCTACAGAGGCGCACAAGAAGGACCTCAATCACGAGTTTTCATGCCTCAATGAAACTTCATGATCTCAAGTTTTCTGTTCCTTACTGTGTTGAATGTGACAGTATATATGGAAAGAAACACAGGACAAACTATTTTTATTCTTGATCCTAATATTTCTTGTCTTTTCATGCATACGAAGGTTTCATCATGTGTTTTCTCAGTATTGCGTCCGCCAAAATGAAGGTTCAGACAGTGAACCTAACAGGAAAAACAGGAACTATCAGTGTATTCCTCTGCTCTTTCTGGCTGGCTTTATGCTGGTTTATACAAAGAAGTCACAGTGGTACTGTAGACTTCAGGTCAGTAGCATCTTTAATCAAAAAGAACACTCCACTCAACTCAAGCATTTACTTTGCACAGTGCTGTAAGTCATATAGGAGTGTTTTTCTGTTTCAAACGTGTCTTCTAGAGGTGAGGTTATGTTGGCTCAACCAGTTTTAATGCAAAATGTTCTGCATTTGCTTACTTTGGGAGTCGAGGGGTTCCAGACCTTCATCCACAACACAAAACGTATCTGCTGGTTCAGATTCTGCTCGTTTTTGCAGTTTTAGCTCCCCGCCGCCTTGTAGATGGGAATAGATTTGGACAGGTGGACACACAAACTCACTCCATTCAACAAACCTGTGTACTGTTACTGAAGCGTCACTATAGAGGAAGAGCAAAATCTCTCTTTTTTTTTCTATATTTCCAGAGCACTTCTCCACCGGACACCTAGGTTGAGCCAAGCATGTATATAACATGTATATTGTCTGAATATTGATTTTATATTGAAAATGTCTAGGATCTGTTCTTTTCTGTTTTACATTAAACTTCTTATTGACTGCAAAGCTTATCTCCTTTGTTCTGTGACAGGGTTTTAAATGTTTTGTACTAAGTTAATATTTATGTGTGTTTTATATTGTATTTTGGAGAAACTACTTTTGTACTGTAGTTTAATAATTTATTGTCGCTGTCATTATAACCACATCTGGAAACATACTCCTTTGTCAATAAATAATATTTGGAATAAATCTTTTAATGCTTTATACTTTTTGACCTGCATTTTATCATCATCAATAAATCACTGATTGATTCGTTACACCATGACTGCGTAAGTATCACTAAGGTAAAAGTGATACTTACTTATAAAAAGGCTCAGTTTATCAGCCCCTGAACAAAATTAAGTTTTGTCAAGCACATTCCTGGGTCATGACTGATGAAACTCACTTAAATGATAAACTTTCTTTGTATCAGTTGAGTTAATGTCGTTTTTATCATTATTTATCATTTTTGTTTCGACATTCACCCATATCTCACATACTGGAGCTTTTCTGCATTTGTGAACCATTTGGCCTTTAATATTTATGTTTCATGTTTCAGATGAACTCACATGTTACATGGGTCTCCCCAGATTTCAGCCTTCTCACTGTCAGATAAATTAGATCTCATTCAATCCCATTTACAGATGAGGACGTGTGTGTCTGAGGCTGTCTGTCTGTCTTTGTTTTCTAGCTCCCAGCCTCTCTAAATTTATTTTCAAGCCTTTATTTTCATGTGTTGGGATCTTGTGGACCTTTGACAGTACGCTCAACACTCAAATTACAAGAGAAAAAGTTATCAATTAAGAGACAGTAAGCCATTTCACTCATTTGAAAGAAGAGTGTTCAAGATTCAAGGTCAAGATTCAATTGATTCATCTGTAAAACATGGACATTACAGTGCTCCCATCCTAATCAACCGACAATACCAAAACATGGGACATAAATGCAACAATAGATAAAATCAAAAGGAAACTATATTCCATAAGAAAACTTTAACAGTTCAAAAAACCATTCAAACAACAGCATAACTAGGATTGAAATTAAATTAAAATTACAGTTTACATCCTCCTTAAAAATGTCTGGTTGTACTGTACCAGCAAACACAAACATTGTACCCTATTAGACTGAACAGTACTTTCACCCCTCGTGGGATAAAAGAGAAAACCTTGAGGTCCCTAACCTTGAGGCTCCTTTGATCTCACCAACTCCAATTCCCATGTAAAATTCTATGAAATCTAATGATCCACTGAGTAACTACATACCAAGTCATGTGAGGTTTCCCCCTAAAAGCAAATGATTTCTTGGAGGCAGTGACTCAGTGTTCAAACCTACACTCAGTTGCCAGTTTATTAGGTACACCTAGCTAAAACTAATGCAGTCAAATACAACCATCCTGCAATAAATTCTTCATGAAGGTTATAATGTTCATTTTTTGGTGAAATGTTGGAGACTGCAGTTTATGGTGGTGTTGAATTGTAGCTAGGTGTACTTAATAAACTGGAGTGTATGTAGCAGATAGTTTGTTTCATTTTGAGTGCCCTCTGCATACAATGTGGGATTATTATTTCCCACTTCTTGTAGTTTTAAAGGTGTAAAGTACAGTAAACTCTGTGCGGTTTCTTTTTTCTCATCTCCAAGGCAGTTTTTGTGTTTTTAACCTTATAGCAATGCTGTCTTCCTACTTAATGACAATATAACTTACTTAGTTTCAGTGATGGCATGTGTGTGTGTCAAGGGTTAATAATTAATTTCCCCTTTTGATTGCAGGTAGACTACAAAGATGTTATTTACCAGTTGCAGCAAATTGTCTCAAATTCAGTTGGTTATCATGGCCATTAGCAGGCTGCAGTAGGGAAATGTGCAGCCATGTTTGAGCTGTGCAGTGGCTGTAGCTCATTTAGAAGCAGGCAGTCCAGCAGCAGGTGAGACTGTCTGTCTGGCACATGTAGGAAATGCAAATTAGGTCAGTTATAGCTGCTCTTCACACTCTCTCTGTATCGCTCACTTTCAATCTTCGGAACCATTTGCATCCAAGAACCGAAACATAGACATCTCCTCATGACTTGAGCTGTGAGACTCGAACCCATATCATTACAATGGTAAAGTACAGTTTTATTTTTGTCATATTTTGTTTTACATTCTGATAACTTTGGGTGGAGTGAAGGAAGTGAGCGGCTGTTGTCGATGGAGTTTTAGCAACTGAATCCTCTGTAAACCTTCCATGTTGTTACTTTAATTTCAGCACTTTTTCTTTTGGAGTTCTGAATGGGGGGAAAGATATGATGGCAGCTACACTGTTAAAGTTGTGATTGTGTGGGAGAGTGAAGGCAAACAGTAAAAATAACCCACAGCTAGTGTTTGCAGATAACCTGAAAGTAAACACACCTACAGTACATGCATCAGTAATGTGCTTTAGTTTAATTCAATAAACTTCTCTGAAAGGTCAGACAAGTCTGTCAAACTTTCTTTCATGTTTGTTCTTTGCTTAACAGTCCTCCACAAAATCAGTTTCATAGTTGACTAAGTTGTAAGTTTTATTAGATTTAGGATTTTGATTACAAAATTGAATCACAGTTGAATAGGTGCTATTTTTGTCTTAAATTTAAATTAAGCACTATCTGTTGTTAAGGTTTTAACATTTTGTAGATATCAAATTCAAATAAATTGTAAATCTAGCAAGCAAAAACATACACATGTACATTATTTGTTTCAGGCAGACCAAATAGTGTCACGTCTATATACAGTAGCATGTCAAGCTTCAAATTTAGCTTGTAGGATTTGAACTATATTCTTATTTGAAATGTAGTTACTTTTCTTGCCAGCAGTGTTGCTATCACTTTCCCATAATGCATTTCAGACTCTTTTTCAGTAAACATGACCGTGCAGTAGTTTGGAAGGTGCTGTGGTTCACTCAGAGATAATATTGGAGTTCAGTCTGCAGGAAAAAATGTACTCTGATTCTGAGATGAGTTTGTCTTTTACTGTTGGTGGTGATCTTTTTATACAGTTACTGCAAATGTTCCCAAATTCCTCAGGGGTCCTTCCAGTAAGTCACAGAAATATTTGTATTTTACATAACATGTTTGCTCAAATAGTTTTCACTCTCCACACCATACAAGGAGATTGTTTTTCCTAGTCTGATGTGACACTTCAGTTCAATTTCCCCTCATCTAGTGCCAACTATTTATGCAGATAAAATGTTTTGTTGTTTGAGTTCCTTGTGCGTTCGCATGTTGAAAACAAACATTAAAAATAGAGATAAGATCCTGTCTGTGATGTGTGAATGCATCATATAAAACTAGTGTAGAAAAGGCAGAGTAGACAGTGTGAACTCAACATTTCCTCCCTTGATTATTTATCTATCAATTGTAATTGTGTGTTTTAGAATACACACTGTCTGCTTAACCAAAAACCACTGTATTAGCAGTCAGTACTTTCATGGCACGTGCTTGTGGAGTTAGTTTAATAACATGGTATCTTAATATCGCTGTCAAGAATAAAAAATCAGAATTATAGTGCACTAGTTGTTACTTTTTTATTATATAATTGCTTGTGATAACAGATACACTAATTCTATTGTGTGTGTGTGAGTGTCTTGTCCTTGTTTGCATCAGATTTCACTTCATGGTTACACGGCTTTTTCCTTTTTCCTCCCGATGGCCTCCTGGGCCACTGACAACACTTTACATGTGGTCCTAAAAACGTACCATCAGAGAGAAGTTACAGCAGGTAGCAGCTCGACACTGTGGTCGACACAAAGCAGAACGTTGTCACTGTAACTTGACCCGACACCAAAATGCAGATATTTTTCGAATTGGTGTGTGAGGAAAAAGTCATAAACAGCAAAACAGTAACATAGTTCTCTTCATCACCTTCCCACCTGCTCCTCATTTATCAACAGTGAAGCAGCTGTTGCATGACATTGCATGTGCTGATGCGTGAGAGATAGAAACTCTGCAGTCCCTCCTTCTCCCCCTTTCTGTCTGTCTATAATATTTCACTTTACATTAACACTTCCTCCACGGCTGATACTGTCGCTCCACTTCCTGATTTTGCTTGTTTATCTCCGCCTCCTCCTGCCAACCTCAGTTACATCCCTGCAGATGGACTTTTCTGTGTTTTAACTGATCATGTTGCTTCAAAACAGCATTGATTGCGAATTGACTGTAGCAGCAATCAAAAGTCAGATTCGCAAAGACTAAATGAGTTATTCATTCATTACTGAAACTCTACCGTCCTCTTTCACATTATTAGAAGTATGTGAACAAATAATCAGTGGTGGAAGAAGTACTCAGATCTTTAACTAAAGTAAAAGTAGTAATACCACAGTGTAGAAGTACTCTGCTACAAGTAAAAGTCCTCAATTCAAATGTTTACTTAAGTAAAAGTAAGTGTTTTAGTGTAAAAATACACTCAAAGTACCAAAAGTAAAAGTACTCATTATGCAGAATGGCCCATTTCAGAATAATGTATGTCATATTATTGGATTATAATTATTGGATGCATTCATGTACGTATCACTTTAATGTTGCAGCTGGTAAAGGTGGAGCTAATTTTAATTAAATTATATACTGCTGGTTAGCTGGTGAATTTCTCCCTGGGGGTCAATAAAGTCTTATCTTAACCTATAATAACACATCATAATTTATTTGTTGATTATATGTTGTATACCACGTATTAATGTGAATCTGTAAAGTAACTAGTGAATAAGGTTATCAAATAAATGTAGTGGAGTAAAAGTATAAAGCAGCAGAAAATAAGTACCTCAAATTTAACAAGTATAGAGACAGCTTTAAACTCACTTGTGAATGATTTGGGTTATATTATTTTATAAAGTATATTATAGATCATTATTACCTGTAAGCAGCATTTTACATATTATTTTCATGCCAAAATCTAAATCTAAGCAGGCTGTATTTACTGTACATAGCCACCTACTGTATGTATACGAAAAAACCTATTAAATCAACCATTTACTAATTATTCCAGCACTCTTTACACTAACACTAAAACATTTAAACCAGCTGTTTATATACTGCTTTGAAATGCTACACGGCATGGTTAAAATAAAGTGTTACCTAGTACTTTAGGTTTTTTTTTACTCTATGAATATCCTTGTGTTCTAAATAAAACTCTATTGTCCATCATGGTCACCTTCCCCAAAAAGCAGCCACTGACTCATGTCTGATGATGAAGCTGATAGATAACTAAAAGTAAATGATTACCAGCCAGGCATGCAGTTAAGTTACTTATCTGAGGTTTCCGTGTTTTTCAGAGCTTCTTTGGAAAACTGAAGAACCTGTAAGTATTGTGGTCATTAGCAAATCCTCATTAATTTTGCGTTTAATGTATTATGCATGAAATAAAATGGTACTGCAGCATCTTACCTCTCCTCTTCCCGTCAGGCACAGTGGACCTCCAGCTCCACCCAGACGGACAGGTGAGATTTAACCTCACCTTGGAATGAATGATCCCTCCTGTCTTTGTTTCTTCACTGGATTACAGACCTTATTATGTATTTATTTTAAAAATCTGTCTGTTTCAGATGACAATGCAGGATGGCCGGAGGATGAGTTTGTAAGTAGAAAGACACCAAGCTCCTGAATCTGTGCTTTTACAGGTTTTATCCACATATTATTAAAGGTGGTACATGAGGCATTTTTTAACATCTTTATCTCATTCTTATGATAATGTTACCACATTTCCTTCAAGCTATGTTGCTTCTTTTTGCGGGGGAAACCTTTTTGCTGCTTGTCCTCCCCCCCTCTCTATGACATGAAATGTTTCATTTTTTCTTTTGCTTCACTGAGGAGGTTTACTTTTTTTATTTAATCTATACAATTTTTCTATTGGCATTTTACTCACTCATCAACCAAAGCTATGTTGCTTATATAGAATGCCTGCAGATTTCCTGCATAGGTTTACGCTGTTGCACACAGTGTACTGTGAAATGCAGACATAAGGCTTCCAGTATTGTTAGCTATGGTTTCATTTAACTGAAACTCTTATTCTAATGTCTCAGTATTACTGTGGTAATAACTATTTGTGAAAATGCTAAATGCACGCACCTTTACAAGAGTTACACGTTATATTTTCTAATGGCAGGATGACGAGGAAACTGACATGTACGAAGTGCCTCCCTGCCAGCGTCCGGCTATGAAAGTCCCACAGAGACAAGTGGAGGAGAACGTTTATCTGGGTAACATCACTGAGTCATTACTGCAGACAGGGTTAGGTTATAAACAGTTTAAAGCCCAGCATAGATACCTCTGACAATATAAAACTGACCTTTTCCCTAAAATTCTGTTACTTGATGCTGCTTTTTGCAGAGAGGACGTCCAATCCTGCTGTTCCACAGAGGCTGGCTGCTCCTCCACCCAGACCAGGCAAAACCTCGGTAACAACAGCTCCTGGAAGTCTGTTTCTGTGTGTCTCTGCATGTGTCAAATGTGTTTCAAGATGTTGCATTTGTTTTATTTAAATCATCTCACCTCTGTCATCCAGAAACCTCCACAACGTGCTGAGGATTTCTGCTATGATCGCAACACCAAGAAACGTGAGTCATTCGTTTGTTTTCATTTGCAACCACACCCACGACAGTGCATTTGCTGATTTTGTTCATCTATTCATCTCTTTCACCTCTTTCTTCAATGTGGCATGACTACATCCTTCTCGCTCGCAGCACCTGAGATAGACAGAAATGAGAAGCCTGGGAAAAAGAAGATGATGCCTCCTCCACTGGTCCGCTCTGCTCCTGCTCCAGCCCCTATACCCAACACCGAGGAAGGTGCAGTAATCACTTCTACCAACACAAAGAAGCCTTTCGTAGAAGTAATTGATTGTTGACTGAGAGGAAGGCATATGTCTTAATGAGGTCATATGGTAACCAGATATATTAAAATCAATATTTGTTTTTAGTCGTGTGCTATTTACAGAAACACAGTCATTATAAACCCACTCCATAAACCACTTTGCATTTGCGGCTGCTGCACACCTGTTGTCTTAGAGATCTTTCCCAGGAAACATCCACATGCTGCACTGTCAATAAATATTGTGTTTAATGTTTCCAGCAGCAACAACAGTTTCTTTGAAATATATAAATACAAGCAGATGTGGGTAGATAGTGTTGGTTAAGCAGAGATTGCAGCTGTGACTGAAACAAAGAATAGAGTGCCACCTAGTGTGGTGTGGTGGTATTTCCACTTCCTCTGGCTTTGTCCAAAACTTCAGATCAAAGGTCATGAGCAAACTATTTGAGATTCTCTGCTTGAATTGAGTCCCACTGTTGCAGTGCTTGAGGAATCTCTTCATTTCACAATTCTGAATCCCTCAAACATTTCCTATTAATCTCACTAACCGTAGCTAAGAAGACAATAATAATAATATATTGTTATCAATAATGTAATATTATATTTTTATGTTATGTTGTAATATTTTGAATAATAAAAAGATAAGGAACTTCAGGATTACTCATTTTACTAACTAATGAATTAACTAACTAATTAACTAACTAACTAACTTAGTTACTGACTGACTGAATGATTTGATTACACATTGTCTGGTTACCTGTGTTTGACTGTATGCACTTATAACTCTTTATCATACTGTAGTCACTTTCTTGGTGCCGTTCAGGTCTGTATGATGCTACAACAACACAGATCTCTGCTAGTATTTTCTTTCTGCATTTCAGACGTGTATCTGGATCCAAATGAAGAACAGGTAAGTTTAACTCATGCCCACTAACTTAATTTTTCCCCTTTTGTAAGACAGTTATATCTATATCCTGATCATGTTTTGTTTTTTCTTTTTGCTCCTGATCCCAATCTGAGTCTTTTCATATTTACTATTTGTCAACCAAATCCAATCCAGTATTTGTTTCTATTTATTTTTCTCTTCATATTACAGCTGCACAGCATACTGAGGCTTCAGTAACATTTTATCAAAATACGGTAAAATTAGTAAAGCAATTCAAATCACACCAGCAGCTTGAAGAAAATAGAACCTGCATTTTTCTTTGATGGTTCCTGTAATACTTTATGTAGTTTGTTGTAGTATTGTGTATACTATCTGCAGAGGAGTGTCAGTGTGGATCTGCTGTGGCAGGAAGTGTTGGAAAGGAGTCAGAAAGCGTCTCTTCATCTCCAGAGTTAACTAAATACTGAAGCTCAGGTGCAGGTTTTGAACCAACTCCTGCTTGCTCCTGTTTGGGAGGTGCGGGGGGCACCTATGGCATGTCTGTGCCCAGGGGCATAATGTTTCATAATACATCCATGGGGCCAATGTATTTTAGCTTGAGCAGATACAATTAGGCCTGGGTAAGCAGCTAAGTATCTGCTCTTTGCTTGGGTGAGGGTGGGATTCGAAGACAAGTTTAGGTAAGTTAGGTCAGGGTTAGAGAATGGTGTCACCTGTCAGAGGGCTCAGTAGATTTAAGTAGATCAAAGGGGCTTAAAACATCATTTAATATTAGTTCAGTCAGAGACACTTACATCAAATAATTGACCATTTATAGCAAATAGTTATACAGTTAAATTTAGATACTGAACTATGAGGAAGCTGTCATGACCATTAAATCTTGGTATGACAGTATCAGCTTATTACTCAGCTTCCATAGGAATGCTCACCCAACTTTGACCAGGTACATTTGACCATGTGTGTTGATAAATATGCTCATATCTATTATCATGATATGACATTATTTGTCTTTTTGTGTTTCAGGACGATAATGATGACCTGTATTTAGAGCCTACAGCTGGTAGGTTGCATCACACATGAACCAGCTCCGAGATGTTAATTGCACTTTAAGTTGTATTAAGTTTGCATGAACAGTTTGATCTGTGAGTCATGATCAGACATCAACAGTTACTTAAACTATGGTACTTCGATATGTGTTAGACAGCCAGATTTCACTTCCAGATGATGGAAAGTCTAATAAAAGTTCTAATTTTCTTTCTTCCTGCTCCTCAGCTTGCTCTCCTGGCCCTCGTGCTCCGATGAGGATGCCTCCATCTACCATGACGGCACTTGCACCTTCTCCCATACCCATGTAAGTGCACTTCAGCCTGGGTCAAAGCAGCTTTCAACCTACTACGTAACCAGAGCATGGTGACATGCACTAACCTGAAGTAACCTGAGATGGACAATGTAGTTGCTGTGTTTTTCGCAGGAAAATGCAAATGTGGCAGATATAATAGTTGCATTACACAGTAAATTCCTGGTAATAAACATGCAATGAAAAGTAGAATTCTCTCTGTCTGCAGGATGAAGCCTCCAGTTCCCAGAGCTAAGTCTGTGAGTGTGTCTATTCATCTCAGTGCTTAGTCTTATCATTGCCATATGCTAAGCTCTGTTCTCATATGACTGTCAAGATAGAGGCTGAATTAGAAATAGATGTTTTCATTCTTACACTGTATTTCCATTTCCTACCTAGGATATTAAGCTCAGTAACTGTTACTTCCTCCCTTGCAGAATTCACTCTTGCCTTCCTTGAATGAGGTAAAACAAGGTAAAGACCACATCTTCTGATCAAATATCAGTACAAACCACATCCACGAGAAACGATTTCGATTGTGATGATGAAGAACACATATCTTGTCTCTGTAGCTCCTTCAGTTGAGGCAAGACGTGTCACATTTCCTACCAAACTCCCTCCACCAACTCCCAGTGTTAAGCCCCCTCTGCCAGCAAACCTGAAGGAAGCCAAACCCAGGTAAGAGGCGATGAATACAGAGAGGGAGGAGAGTGTTGTTAGACAGCTGAAACGTTAGTTATAAGTGTTAAAACTGCGATGATTTACATTAATTTCCAGCTTGTTTTTGCAGTTGACCCCATCTGCATACATCAGAATTAAATTCAGTGTATAACATTAGCCTTCCTGTCTTTATTCCAGCCCTCCAAATCCTCCTATGGCAGACACTAAGCCTGTGGGTAAGCTCACATTTTTCAAAAAGAGGGTTTTTTAAATCCTGAGGGATGACTGTGATCATTTGGGATCTGCTTAGATTCTTCATTTTATGTAATCCAAACATTACACGGATCATACTTTACTTCTTTTAAACCATCTGGCTGTTGCCAAATATGGATTTCCCACAACCTGCGCGTGACAAATAACATGTTTTCTATCTGTTTTAAGCCTTCTCTGGTGGTATGAGGGCAACCAGACAATCTGGGAATGAGGTATGGTATCCATCCGCACGCAAGATCTTAACACAAGTTAGTGAGGAGTGGTTTACTGTTACTGACATATTTATGTAATATAACAGGACAAAGAATGGTTTGCTGGAGATTGCAACAGAAAGACAGCTGAAGATCTCTTACTGAGGGTCAACAAGGTAAACCAAACGGTTTTATGTTTCTTTTCATGGTGTAATAATCAGCTAATGATGGGAGAGTAATTTCAACCACAATCAATCACAATTTTTATTTCCAACCAAGCAAACACAAGGGCTTAAGGCGAGGGAGTTGCACGGAAAACGGGGACATTTTCTGAGTGTTTTTGCTGAAACTCAAATAAAAGCCAGATCTGAGTCATACACCTTCAGGGCTTCCATTATGGTGATTTTTTTCCCCATTTCCACCACTTACTTTTACTTTTTAATTCCCCTCAATTTTTAATCTATCCCTCACTTTTATTTTTACTTCCCTGTTCTCTTTTTGGCCTATCAAAGCTTCCCAAACTTTTCTTCTCCGTCCCTTTTTATTTCCTGTTCTTTGTGTCAATTTTGCTCAGATTGTCCTGTTTTCCTCTCTTTTTCCTTGCTGTAGGACGGCGCCTTTCTCATCCGACACAGCTCAGCCCAGAGCGCCCGCCAGCCGTACACCCTCGCTGTGCTCTACCAGCAGAAGGTGTACAACATTCCCATCCGATTCCAGGAGGAGACACAAGGCTATGCCCTCGGAAAAGAGGGCAAGAAGAACGAAGAGGTGAGGGCAAATTAGACAGGTTTAAGAGAGTTTAAGAGTTTCAGGCTTTTCACTTAATTACCTCTATCCCTTTATCTCTCTCTCTCTCTCTCTCTCTCTCTCTCTCTCTCTCTCTCAGATTTTCGGCACCCTCGACGAGATGATTTCCCACCACAAGAATAACCAGCTGCTTCTGATAGACAGCAAGAGCCAGGCCAAGCACACGGCGTATTTAACTCACCCTGCCCGCCCTTAAAACTACAGGAGCTTCTCTCGTGTTGTATTCAAATTAGAGTTATATGAGGATAAATGCACAGTTTGAAAGTTTCCCTACTTGGAAATACTGTAGGTGTACTGTGTGTCACAAAAGTCTAAGTTCAACTCTATGAAATCAGTTATACAGAACTGTTTTCTTTATGTTGTTTATAGATTGAAATAGACAATGCAAACTTTTAATGCACTGAAAACTTAGTATGTAAATGTCACAAACAGTTGCTCCGAGACACTCAGCTGCCACGTGACATGAGAACAGCTTTAACCCAGAACTTAAAGTTCTGTGGTTTGATGAGGTGAGTCATTGTTTTGTGCCATGTCATCATTTTAGTAATAATTGCACAAGGTTAACTGTTCTCTAGTGTCACTGTAACAGTCATTCTGTCGGGATGTTTCCACCTCTGGATGAAGAAATGATGATCTTGCTGTCAGATTACTGCATTTCACTGACTGTTCAACATACAAACTGTATATTTCTGCTGTTATAAGATATAAAACCACATAACAAGAGCCTCCAAATTTGCAAATAAAATCTTCACCATCACTTTGTGCCTCCTGCGCATGTCTATTATTTTGGTCATATGTGATGAACTGTTGAGATAAATGTCTCCACGGATCAGTCATTCTCATTTTAGGCACGAGTACAGATTTGGTGTGTATCTTTTCCCTCATTTAGTTTAGTTTGATGACTTAGATTTTAATGATATTGTATATTACAGGTGTCTCACAGGTCTCTACAGGTGTTTACGGTGTGATATTGTAGATATGTAAGGGGTAATGTACAGCGAGTGGGTCATTATTGCAGAAATAAACCCTGACAGGGTGATGCAGTCTTGATTACCCTGAAGGGGTTTATGTGAGTGTTCAATACAGACCCAAAGTCAAAATTCATCTGCTTTACATTCTTTTTATTTTATTTATTTTACCACAGTTTCCCTGCATCTACTGTTGTTGACCAGTAACCGTCAGTTAGCCTGGACCAAGGTCTTTATTTCAGGTTTCTGTGGTGTGTGTGGTTCATGAAGATAAAGTACATTGTCAAAGGTTGATGCCTGATGAAGTCCTCTGAGTAAACTCAAACCTCCAACCTTGAAAAATAAATAAAAGCCATATTATGGCTGTAATGTGCCTGAAAGTCAAAGATTACGTGCAGAGTGAGCGTCATGCTTTTTCAGCTTAGCACACCAGACATTGTCATGATATTATGTCTTTTAGTTTTTAGAGTTGACTTGTGTTTTTACAGAAATAACACAGTTTCAAGTTGTCTAATCACATTATACGGTGTAGATTTCAGTACAGGTGGAAAATGCAGAGGCTTGTTCAACTGTAGCTGCTGTATTTGCATAGGCCAGTGGTGTAAATGGGAAGCAAATAACTTCCTGGAGCTGGTGTAATTTAGCAGGTGGGTGTAAGGCATCTTGTATCTCTGTTACAGGATTACTGCTGGGATGAAAAACTGATATGCTCTCAGGATCCCTACAACATTGCAATTTAACAGTACAGCAGCTCTCCATCCACATCTTACAGAATCACACTTGTTCACTGAGACTCAAATGCATTTTAAGTTATAGATTTTATTTTACAGTTTTGGGGGAATTTTTGCATTTATTAGGTAGTGCGAGTTGGCAGGAAATGAGGGGAGAGAGAGATGGGTGGATGGCATACCACAAATATACCTGGCTGGACATTTCCATCACATAGCCAGTGTCGTAAAATGCTAGGCCACCAGGACGCTGCCAGTTAGAGGTTTTCATTTAAGAAATATGATTAATAAACTATAATATCATGGAGACCTATTGCCACTGGTCTATCATTATGTAAATAACAGAACTTAACATATCCTCTGCTTTATTAGCCGTATAAAAAGATTTAAATCTACTGTAAACACAATGAGCTTTTATTCTTAACATGTTTCAACTTTCTGTGTATTGACAGGATCAACAGCTACTTTTTAGGGCGATCATAGATGTCCATACAGCACCTAATTATTTCCTTCCATATAAACGTAATTGTATTTCTCAACTGAGGAAATTAAAACTGTTTAAGTCAGATCCTTTGAAACAGTAGCTTTTTGATTACAAAAGACATCTGTGCTGCCCACATCCTTTGTGTAATACTGACTCACATCAGTCGTGTATAGGCCTTTTATTTTAAAAGGAAGTATCTGTCAGACCAACCGCAAACTGACAGCTTATGGTCTTCTAAATGGCTTTTAAACAGACCAAAAACAGTTATTTTTACACTGTTCTCCATTTTTTTCCATGTGTAAAAATGTGTCCACAGTCAGTATCAACATACGTATTTAACGTTGTATAAGACCAGAAAGTTTGTGCAATGCATGCAATGTTTTAAACTTAACTTGCTGTACTTATTTTTTTTAATTGTGCACAACCTGCTGCTCACCAGGCATAATGAAAATGATGATGATAATGATGATGATGATGACAGTAGAAGGCCATAGATGAGATTCTGTATAAGTCAAAAAGATGCAGTTTCAGCCTCTTGGAAAAACACGTTGAAGCGTCAGCAGTCTTCTCTGGTACATATCTATGCGTCATCCATGCAACACACTTTCTGGAAAGATGTGTGGACGTGTGTGTGTGTGTGTGTGTGTGTGTGTGATTTTGTAGAAATCATGCAAAGGTGGGGCGCTTGTCACGAGCCCTGATTTCGAAGTTGGAGGAAAGGAAGGGGGAAGGGGCTGTGGCGGAGGGGTACAGACTGCACATCCGACCGCTTGCATTGACAGCTCTGAGAAAGAAAACAAAAATCCACGCCACGGGCTGCTCATGCGAAGTCATCACTTACAATAACTCAGCGCGGATTTTTAGGACAGCCCTATATCCTTACATGGCTCGAGGAGGAACTGGTTTACGCACGGGGCTCAGTAGTAGTTTAAGTGGACTAGTTTTCTTAGCGGAGGTGCGGAGTTTCTGATTCAGGACTGGTGTAGGGGGGCTACTGAATGGGAGCAGTCACTGGATTCGTATGATACCAACGCAAGCCACCCAGACTACCTACTACTGCCCATCATATTTGACTTTTGGGGACGTTTAGGGCACAAACAGAACAAGATCACCTCTATTCCTCCTGCTGTCCCCTTCCCCTTTCCTTCCTCACGGATTCTTCAGAAAGACAAATCCTCCAGAAATGGCTCAGATACTGCCGATACGATTTCAGGAACATCTGCAGGTAAGCAGACGCAGAAAAGCCCTAAAATTAATTTCAGCTCATTTCTTTTTGCGCAGCTCCTCGCCCATGTAGGTCCGCACACACACGGCACATGTCGCATTTAAATGGAATCTGAAATAGGGCTGCAGGGTGGTGCTCAATATAGCTACAGGCCTAGTTTTCTCCTGTCGGGCAGATGATGACTTGTAAAAATTGACCAGTCAGATCGTATACAGCTCCAATGCGGACCGGTGTCTGTTTGTGTGGATACGCCGCAGTTTTTCCCCTTCAAGTGGAAAAACGCCGCTGTCATTTTCAATCCGCGCCGACGCAAACTGCGGTGTTTTGACACTATGCAGTTGCAGACTGAGCTCAGCTGTTGGTGGTTACATTGTAACTGAGACCTGAATGGCACTTGTACTCAAGCTTTGTGGCTACCATGTTGTTGTCATGTCCTGCAGCAACATATTCCTACTTTGTAACCTTCAACAACAACAACACTGGTCAGTGTGTCTCTGCAAATGTCCAGCTTCTGCGCTGAGCTGGTCGTAACAAAATCACCATAATATAATGATAATGTGAGCCGTTTTTAGACGGTGTCCTTTTAGAGTAGGTGTGTGTGAAGTGGAAGCATTTATTTTGCACTCACTCAGTTACCACAGTTAAATACATTCAGAAAACGGCAACACTTAGCTGTAATGCAGCCAGTAAGAACAGAAAAACACATTATTTGAGCAATATCTTGATGCTGCAATAACCTTAATCCCATATGAAATATGAGTTACACATTACAGCGTCAGTATTATATTCATTTGGTGTGTCTCCCGGATGTAAATGTGGTATTTTCATGCCAGAGGAGCGTCTGTGCAGCTTCAAAATGATCAACATCAGTCTTTCACTGGCAGTCTCTTGGTGGAAAAAAACAACACAAAATGCCATTTTATAATCTGTGGACAAAAAAGGAAAACAAACAGCCAGTTATTTGGTCGTCTGTGGAGGAGCTATTTTCACTATGGCCCCCTTTTTTTTTGCCTACTTTGGACTTTGATAATCGTTGTCCCATAGCAGCCCCAGTGCTTGGTGTCTTGCAGCCAAAAGAGAAACTTTGTGACGCACCCCTCCACCTCCCCTCGTCTGTAGCCTGTTGTTATGGTAACGGAAGGCAGTGAAATGGCCTTTCACTAGAAAAAAAAAAAAGAAGCACAGAGCCCCCCCCCCTGCTCCCTTCCTCTGGCCAGTAGCCCCACTTTCGTCAGCCAAAGATCCTTTATCCACCAAAAATCTGTACTGGCCAAGAGAGCTTGCAGGCTACCAGGCTCCTCTCCTCACTGACAGAACTGGTACACTGTTGCTCGCTGATGGAGGGCAGTGCCGTACCTGGCAATGTCTGGGTTGTTAGTTCAGATTGCTCTCAACAGCGCATAAATTTCCCTTATACATCTCCCAAGTAAATCTCGCCTTGAGACAGTGATAAGCAGCAGACTGCTTTACGTTCCACCTCTACTGTGAAATCCCAGCTCTGCCCCAGTCGTGAATCTAGGTGGCTCCAGCGGAGTGAAAAATGCTTGGAATTTGCAAACCCAGGACTTTGGGCCTCAAGTTGTTTAGCTTTTCTTTTTTTTTCTTCTTGGCCTGGTATTTACAGCTCAGTGTCTGGGTCTAGGAGTGTAACATGGACCCAGCTTCATGATGAGGTACCAGCCTGTTAAACTAGCGGTTGCGTGAGATAAAGAGCAAACCAAATGCTCCAAATATCTCGGTTATTCCACTCAAAACAGTTTCTTAATACGACTCTGGTGTTTAATGAGAACGTGGAGGATGAAGCCTGGATCTCTGCGAGGCTGAGCGATTCAGTAGTATTAATTTTCTCACTCCACACCAGTAGCTATGGACCTTACCTAACTTACACTGTCATTAACGCTAAGCTGTGTGGTAAAGTCTCCCTCCATCATTACTCTTTGTCCTCCTTGCTTGTTTACTTTGGTATGATTTTTGATCCCATGTCCAGGCTGTGTGAGCTTGTCAAAGTCGACCAAATAGATCAGAGGCCTAGTTGGATGGTGTGGAGCCGAATGTAGGCTACACCACTACGGCCTCCAAGCAGTATTTGAAATTGTCTGGATTATGTTGGTGGCAAGATGAAGGAAGACCAGGACAAGCGAGTGGTGTGCGTTGAATTATGAAAGTGCTAAAGTGAGAGTCATTTGCAGCTTATGTGGCTCTGCTGCTGGCTGTCAGTGCAGCAGCCTACGTATTGTAGCAGCTTGTGTAAGTGCAAAAATGTCCTGCAGCTCCGAAGCGCCTGAACATTGTCCTGTCGATTTGAGTTAGGAGAGTCCAACCTGCTGCTCTGCGGCTGTTTACAGCATCCTGGTGTGGCTGCTCTGTCTGTACTGATGAAATGATGCCACCACGTCAAACCAAATGGATGTGATAGACAGATGAGGTAAGCAGGCCCTATTTAAGTCCTGCAAATCACATCAGGATAGGAAGCAGGATGACAGGACAGTCTTAACAGAACACATCTGTGACCGCAGCGTGGCTGGTCACCAAAACTCAATCATGAATGCATTGAAAGAGCAGCCATTCACACACACAATACGCACATTGTGTCATTGTGTTACGTTAAATGAGTCACATAGTTTAAAATGTCCCATTATAATTTCCCACAGCTGAAGGTGAAATCTTTTAAATTATTTGTTTTTGTCGACCTACAGTCCACAATCCAAAGATATTCAGTTTACTGTCATATATAACAAACTTATAACTTAACTTACATCTGAGATTCTGAGACCAGTGAATGTTTGGCAGTTTTGCTTGAAAAATGACTGAAATGATTACTCAGTTTTCAAAATAGTTGTCGAATCATTTTCTATTGCTCAACTAGTCCATTAATTGACTAATCGTTTCATCTCTAAACTGTTTTTTTTTTGCTGCAATGGTGCAGTGGAAACAACACAGCACTCACAGTTAGCCAACGTGTTAGCCAACAGTTGTTAATTTACTGTCCACTGATGAATGCAGAATCCAATATTCACTTTCCTTTTAGCTCTGTTTTTGGTCTCCACCACCTCCTGAGGAAAATATCTGGCTCTTTAGCATTTAAATGCTCCACTGTGTTCACCAGCTAGTTGCTAGCGTTATTTGCCTGCAGTTTATTCTGCTGGGCACGTGGCTTATAGAGCATTTTTAGAGCTTGTGAGCTGGAAAACCAATCAGCTGAAAGACGCTATAAATCTCAGTTGGGTGATAATTATCTGTGGGTTCATCACTGCGAGTGTATTAATTTGATCCATGGTTAATATAAAATATTGATTAGAGCACCTTTTAATGTTTAAGTTTCTAGTTTCTAGTCTTTCTGCTGCTTTCCTCAGTTTTGATTGTGCTTGTGTAATCTCCTCCTGAACCCAAAATCCTCAGCTGCTGATGCGACGTGTCAGTGCCTCAGCAATGCATCCGCCCAGTCTATGACTCACCAAATACCGTCAACGCTGTATCATCAGTGAAGTTCTACTGCCTTAGTAATGCTGTTTTTGTGATTGTTCATCTCAGCTGTTTAGGGATGAGGACTTAAAGGAATCTGTGTGTGTGAAGATGCATTACCCATTGTAGTTTACGGGTCACTGGAGACGGTAGGTTGTAGTTTAAGTGTGATTTTAGTCTGGAATATTCTACTTAGAAGGAGCGTGGGGGGTTTTCTTCCGGTGAGTCAGTTGCCCCACCCTGAACTGTAGATTGCCAAGGGCCTGTGTTACTGGCACTGCACTATACAGACCTAGCTCTCATCCCTCCTTCTTCATTTCTCATAAAAGGCACATTTATCTGGCTTCTCTCCTTCACACTGGTTCTCTCCTAACACCCACCCTCCCTTCATTTTTAGCAGGATGCTGGGATGGGTCTCGAGCTCCTCCTTTCACTCCCCTCAGTATCTTTATTGTGGTTTTCCTCCCCTCTCCTCCCAGAGATAATTTTGGCAGTCTTGAGGAGATGCAGCATATGGCTCCAATCCTCCCTCAGGTCTTCTTTGTGGCCTTTTCAAGAAGCTTTTATCTTGTACATCCCCATAACCTCACAGAAACCAACTGTACATTGAGTTGCGGCTGAGTGGTATGGTTGAAATCATTATCACAATATTAATAAGGATATTTTCTGATATTCATATGTATCTCAGTACGTGAAATCATATATAAAACAACCAAAATGGTGCAGGTCTGCATCTAACTGTTATTTTCGCTATTGATTAATCTGTCACTTATTTTCATGATTAATCATTTGGTCTATAAAAAGTCAGAAAGAAGTGAAAAATGCCCATCACAGTTTCCCAGAGCACAAGGCAAAGTCTTCAAATTGTTTATTTTGTATAGACCAATAGTCCAAAATCCAAACATACAGCAGTTCATAAAACAATAAAGTTATAAGAGCATAGCATTTCAGTATGCTTCAGTTAAAAGTTGAGAAATGATCATATTAAAGCTGCATTAATTGCTGCTGAACAAAGGGTTGATGGAGAGCGAAGTTTGCGGGTCATAAAAACAAAACAATGAGCTAAATGAGGATAAAAAGCTCCTTAGAGCTCAGAGGAACTGCAGAGTCGGGGTTGTCACTGAAATCGACTCCTTTCACATTACACATGGTAATTTGATCCACTGTTAATATAAAAAATATTGATTAGTGCAGCTTTAAACTATCTTCCAGCCCTACCTAGTGTAATTGAAAATCTCAAAAACAAAAAAAAACAAACAAAAGAAGCTGTTTCTTGGATATTATTAATGAAAGAACTTTACTTGGTGGAAAACAGCTTCTCTCATCTGAACCCCTCGGCCCACCCCCCGACTGATGAGTGTTACATCCTTCCTGTTTTGTAGATGACATGATTTAAATGGCTCAGCAGCCATGATGTGTTGTCCTGCTCCACCAGCCAACTGCGAGATAGTGCAGTCCTTGTGATGAGCGTTGAGGATTCCTTTCCGCTTGCCTCAGACTGCATAATGCAGTCGGTTCAGTCATCAGAGGGAGAGTGCATGTTTCGGTCTGCCCTTTCAGTTCATAGTTAGTTTGACAATGTGCACAATAATTCCTCTGTTCAGCAGCTGTTAACCTTGGTGGAGTGTTTCATGTTTGTTAGTTCTGCTAAGATTTGACACAGCAGATACTGACATCAGCTCAGTCTTTGTGTGTCGTTGGGTCTTGGGACTTCTTCTCGTTAGAAAAGTAAATATGCTGAATAATGAATTGGATTCGCTGATGCTGCTTTATTAAAAATATTCTAATTTATTCTTAGTTTCACTGGATCTCTATTGGGGATTTTCTTTAGTGTTGTCTGGCTTTGGCTGAATAATCTAGTGATAATTAAACTTATTTACAGAAAGCTGCTTACATAGACAATTAAATGCTGTGTCACAGTTTAATCACAGGCTTTGCTGAAATAAAGTAACGCTGTACTTTTTCAGTGTAATAGAGATGTGATGATGGTTACAATAATGGCAGTGCAAGTAAAAAAAACCAAACATCTGTCATCAAACATCAAAATGCTTCAGTAAATCCAGGGGACTATTAGCAGCTAAAATAAGAGTGTAAATTAAAGCTCTGTTGAGGTAACATCCTGTTGTCTGCTGTGTGCCCATGCTTGTTCCCTGGCTCCGTGTACCACCAGACCTCCTGTCTGGAAAACAACCTTTAAGAATATCCCTGGAAAATTGGAGCAGACCTGCTGCTATTTTAATCAAAACACCATTATGGTCTGCTACTGGCTGCTTTTTCCCCCTGCAAGGCAAATGTCAGCTGCTGCCACATATATTTTCCCACTGCATTTTTTTTGTTGTCGTGATGGAGGCGTGACTCCTTCAGAGGTCTTAAAACTCTGTTAAGTTGGAATATTCCACTTCTAGCTGAGTTTTACTTTTAGGCCAAATGTAGGAAACTGTTAGCACACTATAATGGAGAAGCCGTTTATGTTTTTATTCATTTAACATGTTTTGGTTCGACCAACGCTAAGTCATAGTTCATCCTGTCCAATGACTATTCGGTAAAACTCTCCCTATTTAGAATTTTTAAGCAATTTATAAGCAATAAATAATGAGTTTTGCAGCACCAGATATATGAGTGTGTGTTAAGTGTGCATTAATGTATTTGTCGACAACTATAACTCCACCTGTGAAGCATCTGTAACTAACGATAAACAGATAATGAATGACAATATAATGTAACACAGATGTAATCATACATACCATCATATTTTACTTGAATAATAAGTATTTATTTATTATATGTATTTATTATATTTATTAAAGAAGTATTTATTAATTTGTAAATACTTCTTCACTCTGACAACTGAGCAAACTCCATCCACTGATGAACGCCACAAGATGTGGCTTAAAGCTCTGAAAGAAACTAATAAGTTGACGGACCTTGAATTAAGAATTACTATTATTTCCAAGGTAAAGAATGAAACTCTATAATAAAATATATAATAATTTAAATATAATACAAAGTCTATAATAAAGTTAAATGTTTTCTAACACACAGTAAGAGTTTGTTCATGTGTGTAATCGTATGTCATTGATGATATCTGTCCCCTAAATACAAGCCTACAGCCAGCAGCTGGTTAGCTTAGCATACAGACTGGAAATAGGGGGAAACAGCTAGCCTGACTCTTTCCGAAAGCAACAAAACCTGCCTACCAGCACCTCTAAAGCTCACTAATTAACGCTTTGTATCTTATTTCTTTAATCCTTACAAAAACCGGAGAGTAAAAATGACAATTCGCCATTTAACAGGGAAGTTTAGCTTCCCTTTCTTAGCTGGGAGCAGTTGCCAGGCAACCAGAAGAGACTCCAGGCTATGGCACATAAGCCACCCGTAAAATGGCAGATTGTTGTTTTTATAATTCGGTTTTTGTGTGAACTAAACAAATGAGTTACAACGTTAATTAGTGAGCTTTAGAGGTGCTGTTAGGTGGATTTTGTTACCATTGGACAGAGCCAGGCTAGCTGTTTCCTCCTGCTTCCAGTCTTTGTGCTAAGCTAAGCTAACTGGCTACTGACTGTAGCTTCATATTTACTGTACAGACATGAGTGGTATCAATCTTTTCATCTAATTCTCCATTAGAAACCGTCTATTTAATAACTAAGCTATAACTCTCAATAATGTACTTTTGTCTGCTACAGCTACATTATGTGTTATAAGCAGTTTATTGAGCGTTACACTGCTTTTAAATGCTAAATAGGGTTAAAGTAAAGTTACTCGATTAGGGTAAAGATTCTCATTGTTACTGTTTTTTGTTTTTCATATTTCCAGTTGCAGAACATGGGTGTGAACCCAGCAAACATTGGGTTCAGCTATCTGACCATGGAGTCGGACAAGTTCATCTGCATCAGAGAGAAGGTGGGCGAGCAGAACCAGGTGGTGATCGTGGACATGTCCGACCCCACTAACCCAATCAGGAGGCCAATCTCAGCCGACAGTGCCATCATGAACCCCGCCAGCAAGGTCATCGCCCTGAAAGGTAAGAGCGTGTATGGTGAGGCATACAGCAACACATTCAGGCAGCCACACCGCTGGCTATTAGATGAGAAATACTGTGTTGTTGTGAGAAAAATACAGTCTGCTGATATTATTAGTGGCTTTACACCAAGCGCTGAAGTTATTATTGTTGTTTAAACTCCCAGAATGAAGTCTGCATGGCATTCACACTGTTTATTTGGCTCTCGTTTTAACAGATTTATCTACTTAGTATTGCTGTGGGAATGCCACAGTCATGCAATGAGTAATGCTCTGTCAATGCTGTAAATATGTAGAGTGCACTCACTTCTATTGCTCGAATGTACTAAATTGGTTGAGCAAATTGATTTTATGCCACTGAATCTAGCCCTTAGAGCACAAACACAAGCAAAATCAGGATGATTTGCCTATAATGCCCCTCCTCCCCCCTCCCTCTGTGGATACTTTGCCCATGTTTGCCCTTTTCCCTGTGGTCTATCTTTGTCTGCTCATTCTTACCTGATTGACACTTTGCTTTTTCTCCCTTGCTTTCTGTCATTTCTCAGACGGTGAGTTGCTTTCTGTCTGTCTACCCGTCTGGCACTCTGTTGTGATGATGCAGTAGCCGTGTCTCTCTCATAAAAGCTTCCCACATACCCCCTTCTCAAGTGCGCAAAGCTATTTTGACCACTAATTAATCAAAAGACAGACAACTGTTTAGACTTCTACTGCCAGTATATTGCCTCACGCCCCACCTCTGACCTAACCTGCTGGCACATATTCAACTTTTATGAGAACTGTACCTGTGTTAGCATGACTTGTTGTATGCTGGTAGAGTGGTATGCATCATCAGATATTACACACTGAAAAGAGTTGGGCACACCGTGTATGTGTCTTTGCACACTTGTGTGAGCGCGTGCCAGCGGCCATATCAACGTTCAGATCTTTCCTCGCTGCATACAAGGGATGCCATCATCATAGCTGTGTGTACCAATACAGCTCCAGCATTCACCTGAATCATGCATTACCTCACCTGTTTGTCTCTATGTAACTTTATTGGTAAATTGAGGTTGTTACTGGTCATATGTAGGACTAGCAACAATATTCTACAGCACAGAAACATTATTATGTCTCAGCCACACCCGTAGTATCTCCCAAGTTTAGTCAGTTAGTCATCATGACCTTCTTAAAGCTGCTTTCTGTCTGCTTTCTGTAGCCAGAGGTCAGTTGCACCCAGGTTACAGAGTGGTGCTTCCTTGGCCTATAAAACACCCTTAATCAGAAGGACAAAAAAACTGACTTTCTCTGTCCTCTTGTGGTATCCAGCTATGCAGATATTTTTTTTATTTGCACAGGTTTTGAGATATTTGTGTCTGAGGTTTCCACTGCTTCCCCATTACAGTGGAGGTGAGTGGTGCTCACAGCATTGAAGAGTAGTTACACCAACACCTCTTTACAGAAACTGTAAAATGTCTCTGTTAGTCTAAATACTCCACAGAACATGCTGTCAATAGTTTACTTCTCCAAACAAACAGTCCCAATAAAAAGTATTCCTATTTAGTTTAATTGTAGTTCCAGGTGCTTCCATTCAAACCTGTTCATATGGTTCGTATCTACTTTTTCAATGCTGTAAGCTCCACAAAGAAAATTCCTTTCAACTGTATTGTATTGAGGTGGCGATAGAAATTTCAGAGACCGATATCTCGAAACCTGCGCAAATAAAACCAAACCTGTATGTGTGGCTGGATACCACAAGATATAGGTGAGTAAATATGTCTTTTTTTAATAATTTGGGTGAACTGTACGGGCTGTCATTATTTATGCCATAATTGTTTATAATACATGAAGACAAAATAGGTTGAATTCAGCTTTTCTTTATTGGAAAAAATAGCCCAGTATAAATAGTTAAGTACATACAAAAAAAAATATTTCAGCAGAAAATGTGATACAGACTTTTAGTAGTTGTAGAATACCATACAGGTAGTAAATACAGTGGCGTTTTGTAACCAGCTTTAAATAAGATGTCATTAATTTGTTATCATTGAGGTAAATATGTGAAATGATCATGATTTGATTAGATGTTACATTACCCAGCTCTATTTTGAATCTACTGACAGCTCTCTGCCTGTGTTACCCTCAGTTATCAACTTCTCGCTGTCTGTTTGATTCACGCCTTCCCTCGGTTTCTTTACCTCCCCTCAGCTGCCAAGACGCTGCAGATCTTCAACATTGAGATGAAGAGTAAGGTGAAGGCTCACACTATGACCGAGGAGGTCATGTTCTGGAAGTGGATATCGGTAAACACTGTTGCCTTGGTGACGGATACGGCCGTCTATCACTGGAGCATGGAGGGGGATTCCCAACCTGCCAAGGTATTCGATCGGCACGCCAGTCTGGTGGGATGTCAGATCATCAACTACAGAACTGACGAACAACAGAAGTGGCTACTGCTGATAGGGATTTCTGCACAGGTATGGAAGCACACATGAACGTGTTTACTCATGCCTCATACAGTAGAAGTGCACATGACAGAAAAATATCTTTCATAGGAATTAGCATGATTTATTTATTCACTCTCTCTCTGATCCCTTTTCTTTAGCCTCACATGTGACATCTAACTTTCTCTATGTACACTTACTGTGTGTGTCAATATAGCTGATCACAGAATGCAGGTGTATCTATGTTTATTTAGTCAGACCTGATCATAAAATAGTGATTTGATGAACATGTCAGCCTGGTTAACATGTAGCATTTAGAGCAACGATCAAAATGCTTATTATATGCTTGTTGAGTTGTTTGACAACAGAAACAGAAAAAATATGTAAATTAAAACAACTTGAGTGTGAATTACCCCTACTGAAGCATAACATAAGTGATGATGGAGAGCAGGAAGGGACAGAACGGATGTTTAGCAAAGTAATTGGGGCTATATGAAGGACATGATGGTGTCAATAATTATTTTATTTGTTAATGACTGAAAGAGGTAGGAAGAAGAAGAGATTCAAACATTACTGTGGAGTTTCACTGTGGGTACAGAACTTCACAAAAAAACACCTGAAAACTCTTGTGTGTACTCGCGTCATTTTCAGACATAAACATCAGATTTAGCTGCCTTAATGTGGACATAGTCTTAGAAAATGCAGCTTTGCTTACTGCAAGGCTGAGTACAGCAGCACAGATTTCCACCAATCAAATTTCCAGCAAGTTACAACCAACCTCCCAGATTTTTATCCTGATCTTAAAGAAATAGTTAGACATTTTGGTAAATAGACTGATTCACTTTCTTGTTGGATGAGAAGATCGATACCACTCTCATGTCTGTATGGTAAATATGAAGCTACAGCCAGCAGGCCATTAGCTTGGCTTAGCATAAAGAATGGAAATGGAGGGAAACAGCCAGCCTGGCTCTGGCCGAGGGTAACAAAATACGCCTATCAGCATCTCAAATGTTCACAAATTAACGTGTTATATCTAATTTTTTTACTCTGTATAAAAACTGAAGTGCAGAAACAACAAGTTGTGGTTTTACAGTGGGTTTTGTTCAGAGAGAATAAGTGTATTCCTTTAACCACACCTAACCAAATACACAAACTTAAGGTATTACCTACTAATATAACATATATACACATACTGTAAATGACATATTACTGTTATGTTATGATCCAAAGAACATTTCCAACGTCAGCATTTCTAAACTTGAACCGAGAACCATCTTTGATCTCTAACCATTTGATCCATATGGTGGCGTTAATGACTTAAATGCGTCAATAATGTCTCTCACTCTTGTTTTGTCTCTTCGTCCTGCAGCAAAACCGTGTGGTTGGGGCCATGCAGCTGTATTCTGTTGACAGGAAAGTGTCCCAGCCCATCGAGGGCCACGCTGCTGCCTTCGGGGATTTCAAAGTGGAGGGAAATGCCAAACCCTCCACCCTCTTCTGCTTTGCTGTGCGCTCCCAGGCTGGGGGAAAGGTGAGGGCCTCTGGATCATACACAAGGATTTCAGTCATGATGCTATCAGAGTGTGTTTAGTCTCAGAACAAAGAGCTCTGAATTGCACAAAACGGTCGTGTTTTAGTTTAGATCATAGGTGATACAACCTTTATGCTTCATGCTTTTTGGTCACCAAAATAGCTCCTAAATGTTGACATCAAGAAAGTCAGAGTTTATTAAAGTGCATGAACTCCCCTCTGCTCTCCTTCATGTTCACATTTGCTTTACTGTGGTTGTTTGCCTACTGTGGTCATTTCTTTATGTGGGCTTTCTTCTTCTTCCAGTTGCACATCATTGAAGTTGGTCAGCCAGCTGCAGGAAACCAGCCATTTGCTAAGAAAGCAGTGGATGTATTTTTCCCTCCAGAGGCCCAGACAGACTTCCCTGTAGCTATGCAGGTAAGGAAAGACTCCCAAAACTCATGGGTTTTGGGTAAACTAAACTGCTGAACACTTAAATTCTCTCTCTCTGATTGTTCTCCTCAGATTGGTAGTAAGCATGGTGTCATATATTTGATCACAAAGTACGGTTACATTCACCTGTATGACCTGGAGTCTGGAGTGTGTATCTACATGAACCGAATCAGTGCAGAGACCATCTTTGTAACCGCCCCTCATGAAGCCACCTCGGGAATTATTGGGGTCAACAAGAAGGGACAGGTGAGAAACTAGCAGTAAATGATTTTATTTACAGGCTTTTGTTACGACATAAATAACAGGTCTGCTTTTGATGGTAAAGTTTAATGTTTAAATGTAATTCTGGCCTCACAGACACAGATTTTCTGAAAACCGATAATCATGGATTGTATCATTAACGTTATCGTTTTCTCTTCTTTTCTTTCTAGGTCTTGTCAGTGTGTGTTGAAGAGGAAAACATTATCAACTATGCCACCAACGTCCTGCAGAACCCTGATCTAGCTTTGAGGATGGCTGTGAGGTCAAACCTCGCTGGGGCGGAGGAGATCTTTGCAAGGAAGTTCAACACTCTGTTTGCCCAGGGAAGTTATTCAGAGGCTGCAAAGGTTGCTGCATTAGCACCCAAGGTACGCCTGTATCTACTGCTACATTGTTACAGTGTTTGCACATCCTAATACGCACCAGGTGCATTGACAAAAAGTCAAAAACAACTGTGTGAAAAGTTGTACCTAATTTTCCGCTGATGATTTAAAAACTATACCAGTTACACCCACTGTGATTCAGTGTTGTAAAAAATAAGCAAATAATATAATATAATATCAAATAAATATGAAATTCTAGCTCAAAAGATTTAATGGAATTACTCTTTCCCTTTTTCTGCTCCATTGTTTTTTCTTTATACCCATAATTCCTCCATGCTTCGCCATCTCCCCTCCCTGCCCCAGGGTATCCTGCGGACGGCCGAGACCATCCGTAAGTTTCAGAGTGTCCCCGCCCAGCCAGGTCAGGCCTCTCCCCTGTTGCAGTACTTTGGTATTCTGCTGGACCAGGGCCAGCTCAACAAGTTTGAGTCTCTGGAGCTGTGCAGACCCGTCCTGCAGCAGGGCCGTAAGCAACTCCTGGAGAAATGGCTGAAGGAGGACAAGGTAGGACTGGAGGATTAGAACAACAAGGTAGCTTTCATAAGCCTGGGCTGATCCGTAGATATACAGTAGAATCCCAAAAGTGATTTTGAAAGTGATAATGGTGAAGTTCTTGTTTACCATGTAGTATCATCTACATGATGATCATTAACTGTGATTGTCTGTGTGTTGTAGCTGGAGTGCTCAGAGGAGCTGGGAGACCTGGTGAAGGCCTCTGACCCCACCCTTGCTCTTAGTGTGTACCTCAGAGCTAACGTTCCCAACAAGGTCATCCAGTGCTTCGCTGAGACCGGCCAGTTCCAGAAGATAGTGCTGTATGCAAAAAAGGTAATTACTTCCCTATTCCATTTCCTCATTTAACTATCACGCGTATAACTCATACATATGGAAACACCACACAATACTATTTGGTCAGTGGAAGAAAATTCATTAAAGTAACATAAATATCATATTAGGTTGGAAGCATCAGTGAAATAGGGTTTTTGCAGGCTTTTTGGAAACGTGTGCAACTAGTAGAATGTTTATTGTAAATTTTGTTTGTATATTGAATACAGAATATAATACTTGGTGTCTATAAATGTCTTCATACTGAATTGAGAATTGCATTTTATTTAACTGTACTTCTGTAGGTGGGCTACACCCCAGACTGGGTGTTTTTGCTGAGAAATGTGATGCGTGTCAATCCAGATCAGGGACTGCAGTTTGCCCAGATGCTGGTCCAGGATGAGGAGCCGCTGGCCAACATCAACCAGGTAACGCACACACCAACATGACCGCCCCACTCACCAGGGACATACAGCGTTACTCCTACACATGCCCTCCTTTTTAAAATCTGCAGGTTTACCCTCACGCATGCACATAGTCACACAAAGTGCCCAGTGTGGGAGCCTCCGTCTGTTATTCCAGATGTGCCAGCAATGCCAGGAATTCACTGAGTCAGTGACCCTCCTCCTCCTTTTTAAAGCCACATCATCACTCTGCTCAGCCCAAATCTCAACCAGAGAACTTGATGACTTGATGCTTCTCTAAGTTAACACGCCTGCCCATTTTCAGTTGTGGCCTCCACAGATGTCGTTAAATATGAAAAGCAGAAACGTCTGGCTACCGGGCCTGTGATTCTTAATAGTGTGTGACTCTAATCTTACCTTGCATGCTAACTCACATCATGGTTTTCAAAAAG
Source organism: Macquaria australasica (assembly GCA_005408345.1). NCBI lineage: Eukaryota > Metazoa > Chordata > Actinopteri > Centrarchiformes > Percichthyidae > Macquaria > Macquaria australasica. The sequence goes on along the minus strand of SEMN01000216.1, from coordinate 265,485 downwards.
TCTAACCCTTTTCCTTACTTTGTTCTTACTTTTCATTTCTCTTTTTTTTTCTGTCTTTCCCTTTGGTAGATCGTAGATGTGTTCATGGAGGGCAGCCTGATCCAGCAGTGCACTTCCTTCCTGTTGGATGCCCTAAAGAACAACCGCCCAGCCGAAGGACACTTACAGACACGCCTGCTTGAGATGAACCTCATACACGCCCCCCAGGTGAACAATCAGACTGAAATGACTGTCCCGATTGCAAAAAGCAGCTACGCCTTTGACAATATTAAACGCGATTTGTGTGTTCATGTGTGTATGAACCTTTTTTAGGTAGCAGATGCAATCCTGGGGAACCAGATGTTCACCCACTATGACCGTGCCCATGTTGCTCAGCTGTGTGAGAAGGCAGGACTGCTGCAGAGAGCTCTTGAACACTACACTGACCAGTATGATATCAAACGAGCCGTGGTGCACACACATCTGCTCAACCCTGAGGTACGCCTGTGGATGTTCGGTCATGCCTGTGAATACCGCTCTCTCGGGAGCAGCCACTTTTTACTCGTCTTTTTTTTTTTTTTTTTGACGATGTGTGAAAGTGCCTCTTGAACCCCGCTCCTTTTCTCCTCCTCTGTTCGTGCCCTGCTGTCTCACTTTCTCCCTGTCTTCTTTTTCTCCTTATTCTGTTTCTCCTTTCAGTGGCTGGTGAACTTCTTTGGCTCTTTATCAGTAGAAGACTCGTTGGAGTGTTTAAGGGCCATGTTGTCAGCTAACATCAGGCAGAACCTGCAGCTGTGTGTCCAGGTAGCGTCTAAGTATCATGAGCAGCTGGGGACTCAGTCGCTAGTGGAGCTCTTTGAATCCTTCAAGAGTTATGAGGGTAGGTGTCACACATGAGTTGGGGTTTGAGTGCAGACTTGCGTCATGTTAAAGCAAGAGAATTTGTTAAATGAGCAATTTTCCTATTTTTGTGCAGGTTTTAATTTGGCATAAATTGATCTGACTTCTTCCCTTCCATCTCTATTCAAGGCTTGTTCTACTTCCTTGGGTCGATTGTGAATTTCAGCCAGGAGCCTGACGTTCACTTTAAGTACATCCAGGCTGCCTGTAAAACGGGCCAGATCAAAGAAGTGGAGAGAATCTGTAGAGAGAGCAACTGCTACGACCCGGAGAGGGTTAAAAACTTCCTCAAGGTAAAAAGATCCCGTATTGATTTTATCATTCAGCAGCAATTTTGTGATATATTTTAATGTGTTTCATACAATTTGATCTCATGCTTTTTCCTTTCGTAGGAGGCCAAGCTAACAGACCAGCTTCCTCTTATCATCGTGTGTGATCGCTTTGACTTCGTCCATGACCTGGTGCTCTACCTCTACCGCAACAATCTGCAGAAATACATTGAAATCTACGTACAGAAAGTAAGATCGAGACTACTGCTGCTGAGACTTTATACATATCTGGTTACTACTTAATCCAAGCCTTATTTGGGGCTCCACGTTGACATCTTTGACACTTAAAATTCGTTGCACTTGTTCTCAGGTGAACCCCAGTCGTTTACCAGTGGTGATAGGTGGTCTGTTGGATGTGGACTGCGCTGAGGATGTTATTAAGAACCTGATCATGGTGGTTAGAGGGCAGTTTTCCACTGATGAGCTGGTGGAGGAGGTAGAGAAGAGGAACAGGTAAGACTAAATGATAAATTGCTTCTGTAAGTCTCATTGGATGCAACATCTGATTAATATTTGGGTCTCAAAGTGACTATCACAAATGTATCATGTGTGTCTCTGTAGGTACCTAACAGGTGTTTAACTGAACCTCTTTAAAAATGTAACAAGATATAGCGTTGTATGTAGATGTAGTTTATAGAGAGTTGTTGTCTGCTTGAACCTTTTTCCGGTAATGACAGAATGGACCAGCTAGATGAAGGACCAGTTATCTTCAAGTCACAGAAGCCAAAAATAAATACTGACTTGAAAAATAATCTTCATTTTCTCAATAATGCTTGAGAGGTTAAACCGAAATAAAGTTAGAAGCCCCTTGCTTGCTGAAATTTTAATATTCATAATGCCATCTGATGCACATAAATCACCAAATGTGCACACAAACAGAAGATGACTGAAATATACGTATAAATAAATACGCAGGCTCCTATGTTTGTCTTTTGCTCTGTGTATGCTTGGCAGTTTCTGCGCTGCAGAAGCTGAAATAAATATTTTTATTTTAGCACGAAAGATGCTTCTAATGTTGATTCTCTCTGGGCTTTTCAGAAGAACCGTTTTCCCACTGTATGGATACAGTGGATACCTCAATATTGCTAGACAGATGAACTGTTCCTAATCTATTGAAGCTATTTACAGTGGAAATCCTCTTTGTTTCCATTCTGTATCAAAAAATGTGAATGTGAGAAAGTGTAAGCATGAATACTTTGGAAGTGTTTTGAATGAATGACACTGCTGAATGCACAACACTGCCATCTAGTTTTGTGGCTGTGCATTACACTACAGATGAACTACAGTGTAACATCAACCCAGAAATACAATTCAGATTTATAAACCGGGCTATGAAATGTGTTTCAAGTTAAAAGCTTCTTCTAAATGTTATTTAATGAAGCCGATATTTCAAAACGGTGTTTAATGTTTCGATTACCTTCTCAGGTTAAAACTTCTATTGCCGTGGCTGGAGTCCCGTATCCATGAAGGATGCGAGGAGCCAGCCACCCACAATGCCCTGGCCAAGATCTACATTGACAGCAACAACACACCTGAGCGCTTCCTGAAGGAGAACCCGTTCTACGACAGCGCCGTGGTGGGAAAATACTGCGAGAAGAGAGACCCCCACCTGGCCTGCGTGGCTTATGAGAGAGGACAGTGTGACCTGGAGCTCATCAAAGTGTGTAGATCAGCATTTAGACAATCATGTACATAACTCTAATGTAGATAAATCTTTAATCACTTTATATCTTTTCTTCTCAGGTGTGCAATGAGAACTCATTATTCAAGAGCGAGGCTCGGTATCTGGTACGACGGAAAGATCCAGAGCTTTGGGCAAACGTGTTAGAAGAAAACAACCCGTTCAGAAGACAACTCATCGACCAGGTTAGATGTCGTCCAACTCCTCTCCTGAAGTGATTCAGACTGTGAAAGAGTCATGTTTTTCAATGTTAATTTTTGTTTTCTCCTTATTGTATCTCATGTCAGGTGGTGCAGACAGCTCTGTCAGAGACCCAGGACCCAGAGGAGGTGTCAGTCACAGTCAAGGCCTTCATGACTGCCGACCTGCCCAACGAGCTGATTGAGCTGCTGGAGAAGATTGTACTTGATAACTCTGTCTTCAGTGAACACAGGTACAGCAGGTTTACAGCTTGTCAGGCATCATGATAATTTAGCCACAATACTTTTTGTCATCTTTTTAATAATCCCTTTGTTGCGGGTATTTTCCCAGAAACCTCCAGAACCTGCTGATTCTGACGGCCATCAAGGCAGACCGCACTCGTGTGATGGAGTACATCAATAGGCTAGACAACTATGATGCTCCAGACATTGCTAATATTGCCATCAGCAACGAGCTCTTTGAAGAAGCGTTTGCCATTTTCAAGAAGTTTGATGTCAACACCTCTGCCATACAGGTAAAATATATGTATTACTGCTCCAGCCGCACTGATGCTATTTTTTTCTGAAGTTGTTTTAATCATCTTTTTGTGATTGTAAGGAACCTTCTCACTGCAGACATTTTAGCAAAGGATTTTAAAGTTCAGGCCATTAAAAGTATTGATCTTGGTATCTAAAACTGAGTGTGAGTATTTAGGATCTGTATTTGGCAATGAAGGCTGCAGGTTGTAGCCGTGTATCTCTTAATTACTGGATTATTGCTGGAAATAAACTGTAAATTACAACTGTTACTTTTATTCCTGGTGTTTTATATCATTGTAAGACCCTGTATATCAGATCATATAATGCAACTCTCTCCCTCCCTCGTTTCTCTAGGTATTGATAGAGCACATAGGGAACTTAGATCGTGCCTATGAGTTTGCCGAGCGCTGTAACGAGCCTGCGGTGTGGAGCCAGTTAGCCAGGGCTCAGCTGCAAAGAGACCTGGTCAAGGAGGCTATTGACTCGTATATTAAAGCCGTCGACCCTTCAGCGTACATGGAGGTGGTCAACGCAGCCAGCAAGAACAGTAAGCCTTTGCTTTGCAGCGCGACCCTGCTACACACCAGCAGCTCACATTCATTGTCTTTCTTGTGTCATTGATCCGAGTTGATCTTTATGGTGTCGCTTGTATTTCTGCAGATAACTGGGAAGACTTGGTTAAATTCCTCCAGATGGCTCGAAAGAAAGCGAGGGAGTCATACGTGGAGACGGAGCTGATCTTTGCCTTAGCTAAAACGAACCGTCTGGCTGAGCTGGAAGAGTTTGTCAGCGGGCCCAACAATGCTCACATACAACAGGTAAATGTCAAGAGGATTATGCAGCTGTTGCAGAATGTGCATGTTGATTTGCCAGAATGTTGAACACTTACTATTGACTGCATATCTATTTGCTAATTTCTCTCTCTCTCCTTCTCCAGGTGGGCGATCGATGTTATGAGGAGGGTATGTATGAAGCAGCCAAGCTCTTGTACAACAACGTGTCCAACTTTGCTCGCCTCGCATCGACTCTAGTCCACCTTGGAGAGTACCAGGCAGCTGTGGACAGTGCCAGGAAAGCCAACAGCACACGGACATGGAAAGAGGTAACTGGCACACAAACAAGTTCAGCCTCTGTTCAACTAGCCTTTGCCTCACAATCAGTTATTCTTCATCATAAAAGGTTTTATCAGACTGTCTAAAAAGCTGATACTGCATTGGTTTGTCTAATTTGAGCACCTCACCATTATTAAAAAGGATAGCACAATTATTTTGTTAGCATTCATCATCAACATACTCCTTGAGTCTTATGTGGGAGTTACTGTAATTACCAGTTTGCAACTTAAATATCATTCATGTCAACAAGTCAAAATTACTACTGGGAAATCCGATATATCCAACTTGGCCCAGTGCCTGGGAAAAGTAGACAAACTGAGAGCTCATGCCTGCTAAAATCTGTTGTTAAATGTGATTAAATGCAAATTGAATGGGTTTAGTGCGGTATTGACCACATATAGTATTTTTTTAACCCTACCTTCCATCCACAAGGTCTCAGCCACAGAAGCATTGTTATAGCCTCATGGGAGATGTAGTTTTTGAATGCTAGCAAACTAACTTTTTATCTTTGTTGATATGAAGATATATTCAAATTGTATTTGTTGTAGATTTTTTAGACTTTTATTAGAATATGGACAAAAGATTTCAGGAATATCCCCATGAAAAAAAATGTATAGACTCATTTGACATGAGAAGAATCTCCATAGTGTTTTGTGGTTTATTAAACAATGTGGTTTATTAAACAATTTTGTTCATGCATAAGAAATGATAATTGGATGATAAATTACAGAGTGATCTTAGTGATCGTGGAACAGAAGCTAACCTGACTGTGGTGCAGGCCTTTGGCTCTCTATATAATCTGAATTTTGGTGTATAGGAGCTTTGACTGGATTCCTTTCATTGTTTTTCTTTCTTCTTGCTAACTCTCCTCTCTTCCCTCTGATCATCAGGTGTGTTTTGCATGTGTGGATGGCGAGGAGTTTCGGCTGGCACAAATCTGTGGCCTTCACATAGTGATCCACGCTGACGAGCTGGAGGACCTGATCAGCTACTATCAGGACCGCGGGTACTTTGAGGAACTCATTGCTCTGCTGGAGGCTGCGCTGGGTCTGGAGCGGGCCCACATGGGCATGTTCACCGAGCTCGCCATCCTCTATTCAAAGTTCAAACCTCAGAAGATGAGGGAGCACCTGGAGCTCTTCTGGTCCAGAGTCAACATCCCAAAGGTAGAGCATCTCTCTCTCTCTCTCTCTCTCTCTCTCTCTCTCTCTCTCTCTCTCTCTCTCTCTCTCTCTGTTTCAAAACAATTCTGTCTTTTGTAATAAATCAAAGAGTTCATCACACACAAGGAGGCTGCTTGCGTGCCATGATTTATTACTCTGCAAGGATATCTGCTTCTCATCAGCACCCTGGAAGGAAAGTAATATTGTGCACAGAAGATTCCTTGCTGTGTTTTTTTTTTTTTTTTGTATTTTGTAGCTGGCATTGGGCTGACTTATTGCTGTTGTCTTGACATTCTTTTACCAGTTTGAAGCTGGTAAAATCTGTCGTTACAAAGCTGTTTTTCTCAGTTATGAGGGTTCCTAAAACCCTTCAAAGCTTGCAGACAAGTCTTTCAAATAATTGTTGCCTTGAAAGTACTAGATTGTTAAAAAATGTACTTATTTTAAATGTACTTCCTGCATTAGTCAATATTCTTCAGCTTGTTGGATTTCCTGTTGATTGATCAGCACTTCACATTATGATTAAAAACCCAAAGATACATGTTGGTACCAATGTAGGAGTGTTGGAAAATGAATCAGACGATTTCTTGATCTGATAACGTCATGAGTTAAAAAACAGAAGGTTTAGTAGCCTGATTTGTCTTTTCAGCAGGCTGTTTCATTTGTTATGTCATTGGCTGTTGATTAGTTAGATCACCTTTTTTGAGAAAAGGGGCTGTATAAATAATTGATGTTTATGATATCTATTTTACCCCAAATATACCAGATTTGAGTCAGTGAATTTAAGCAATCAAAAAACTTCAACAGTCACGAAAGAGTGCTTCAGTTTGAACCCTGAATGACTTTGATACTGTTTTGTGTTTTCCAGGTCCTCCGTGCAGCTGAGCAGTCTCATTTATGGGCAGAGCTGGTTTTCCTCTACGATAAATATGAGGAGTTTGACAATGCTGTCCTCACAATGATGTCTCATCCGACAGACGCGTGGAAAGAAGGGCTGTTCAAAGACATTATTGCTAAGGTAAACAGAAGTATTTGAGACTGAACTGTTGATTTCCTTTTCAAACATATATACTTTTCGTGATCTATATGCATATTTTTTTCTCCTCAGGTTGCCAATGTGGAGTTGTACTATAAATCCCTTTCCTTCTATCTGGAGTACAAACCCCTCCTACTGAATGACCTGCTGACCATTCTGTCTCCACGGTTGGACCACAGCCGAGCTGTCAGTTTTTTCAGCAAGGTAACTAGCGGCGAGGTGACCCTCTGTGAATCAGACCTTCTGTATTTGGTTGACATGACGTGAATTGGGTTGTTTTTGCTTGACCAGGTGAACCAGCTGAAGTTGGTCAAGCCTTACCTGAGGTCTGTCCAGAGTCACAACAACAAGTCCGTCAACGAAGCCCTCAACAACCTGCTGACAGAGGAGGAAGACTACCAGGTCTCTCATCCATTTTGTTACTGATGCTGACAAAATAATGTAAAACTTGATGAAAAGGGACTTAAACTTTCCCAGCAAACTGGTTTGTTTGAGCTTCTAAACATTTTCGAGGCTGTTGTCTTCGCACATGAAATAACTTTGTAGACATTTGACTAATGCTTCTGCAGGTAGAGCACAGCTGATTTGTCTTTTACGGAGCTGTGTTAGTTGTCATGTTTGTTTTGAAAACTTAATGACATTTTATCTAATGTGACCCACATTTGCATGTAGCAGTGTTTGTGGCTGGAATTTGTTTGAGTTAAATCCTTTCTCAATAAGTGTTGACATTATTTTGTCTACCTGCTGTATGTTGCAGGTGGCATTTGAAATAGTACATTTAAATACCCAGCTTCTGTGGTCACTAGGTGGCACTGCTGAGTTCACTGGTTCAGGTATCCCTCCTCTCACTTTTTGGTCTGTGATGCAATATTTTTTCCTTCTGTATGTTATCCGCAGGGCCTGAGAGCGTCCATCGATGCCTATGACAACTTTGATACCATTGGCCTGGCACAGAGGTTAGAGAAACATGAGCTGATTGAGTTCAGACGCATTGCTGCTTACCTGTACAAGGGCAACAACCGCTGGAGACAGAGCGTAGAGCTCTGCAAGAAGGACAAACTCTACAAGGTAAGAAAAAAACACCTTTAACGAAAATATTTGAGAGAAGAAAAAAGCTCTAACATGAACCATGTTCCTGTAGATGGCACTGTTTGTTTGTTTATTCTTCATACAGTATCTGGAGATACTGTAGATACATGAACCAGCTAACGTCAAGTAAAGAAAGGACAATCAGATCATGTCAGTGCTTGTCTCACCAGAAGCCAAGAAATAATTGTTGAGACAACTGCATGAAGGTTTCTCATAATGAGTCAATTAAATACACTGTATTTCTGTGTTTCCCAGGATGCCATGCTGTACGCCGCAGAGTCTAAGGAAGCTGAGCTGGCAGAGACTCTGCTCCAGTGGTTCCTGGAGGAGGGCAGGAAGGAGTGCTTCGCCGCCTGCCTGTTCGCCTCCTATGACCTGCTGCACCCCGACGTGGTGATGGAACTGGCCTGGAGGCACAACATCATGGACTTTGCCATGCCGTACTTCATCCAGGTCATGAGAGAGTACCTCTCAAAGGTTAGTACTCCACTGAAGAAAAACGCCAAGAGTTAATGTTCTTTATTGTTAATTTTTAGTTCCTCCTTTAACGTACACGTAGGTTCAATTGTATTTTATTAGAGGAAAATTCTGCATTGTCACCTTATACTAAATTTTTTTTATTTTTCTTAGATTTTTTAATATCCTGTAGAAACGTGTCCTGACAGGTGAGAGGTGCACAATAGTCTGTAATATCTCTGCAGGTATTCAAAAACAGGTCATACGGACAATTTTAGTTTACACTGAGATATGCTGAGACGAGAAGGGAGAGAGAAAGGCTTTCTAAAGTAATGGTAGTATGAGTGTATTTGCCAGTGAACTCCCTCTGGTCATCATGATGTCCTTAAATGTTGACCTGTAGACATGTGAGGTCACTTGGGGTCATCTGTTTGGGTTCTTTTCCAGGTTGATGAGTTTGCAGAGAAGGTGATGGTCTCTGGCCCTCTTTTTATTTCTCTTATGTGTTCTGTCTGTTTTTGTTGTAACTTATCTCTTAGGTTTCTGATGTAGGAACCTAGCATGGACTGTAGACTGAGTACGGCCTAACTAGCTCTGGTCCTGGAGAGCTGTAGTAGTATGTGCAGGCTTTTGTTCCACTTCAACAGCAACACAACATGTTTTTAATACATTTTGAGTTTATCTACTGGAAGCCATTTCTAAATGATCCTCCTGGGGAAACTCATTGTCTCGTTGGTATGGGTTGATTAATATAATATTATTTTCAAATCAAGGCTTTCAGCAGTGAAGCAGAAACAAATTCATGAAAATCAGAATGTGGAAATAATTTATTGTAATCTCAAGTGGCATCTTCTTCTTTTGCCGTTTCTACCGTGGAACTTTGAGCAAAAAACTTTGTGGTCTGATTAGAGATATGAAATTCTTAAAATCTTTGCAAGAGTGCATGACTATAAAAGTTTAAGAACCACTTCATAAAGGAATATATCTGCTACCTGTTAACAATGGAAATGTAATTCGCTGCTGCTTTTGTGTAAATATGCAACAGTTAAGGAAGATGGATGCTGCTGACGTGAGATTAAAATCATTCAGCATGTGCACTAGTTTAGTAGGTTATAATGTATTTTCTATAGACCTCTAACTTGCCTGCATATAATGATGATTTGCAGGTATTATGTGGTCTAAAGAAGAAGTCTCAGGCCAGTCGAGAGCCCCGAAACTTTAAACGCTGTGTTGATGGCTGGAGCCAAAGCCTGCGCACCGTCTTGTTCTTCAGGACCAGGATTAGCCTGTCCTGGCCTAACAGATACCTCTCACCTTCTAACTCCTCTCTCTTGGGGCTGCATCTAGCGTTAAGTGGCATTTTTAACGTATGTTTTAAAAAGTGCTGATGCAAAATCACGAGATTGATGTTATGGTACGATGTAGTCCAATATAATAAAACGCAGTGATCTTTCCACCGGGCTAATGCTCTCCAAAGACCAGTAATGAATCTGCGGTGAGGAGAGCGAGCCACTCTAGACTTGTTAGATGCATCCCCATGTTTCTAACTCCAGGTTAACAAGTTAGATCAGTGCGGGGCTACAAACACTAACTTCAAAGGTTATCTGCCTCTGGGGAAATTATCTGTTTATTTCAGCTAATCAGACAGTTTATCTTCTTATAAATCACTGGTCAAACTGGTAGAGGTGGACTCTTGCCGCCGGTCAGTGCAGCCGGTCAGGTAGTGAAATACCAAGTCCTTTTTGCTTCGAAGTAGTTGAACACATACTGAGAGACAGCACTGACATTTTAAGACATAATGGCCCTTATCTAACTGTTGTGCTAAAATCACATCCATTTCTATTAGATGCATACGGTATTTCATTCACACTCTATGTAATATTTTGTAGTCATATACAGAAAAGTGCTTTACAGGTTCTGTTTAACCTTTCCACTCTTACATCCAAACTTTTTTCTTAATTTCTTGAAAATATGCCTCAACTGAAATTATTATTAAATTTTTAAAATTCTACATTAATTGATCCGAACTCTTGTTTAAACTGATCTCCGCTTACATCAGAAACCTTCTGCATATTCAGCACAATGCCTGATTCTTTCTTTGCACTTTGTGACTAGGAAAATTGGCACCACAGCCGACTCACTGCGCAAATACTGTGTGCCTGGCAAGGATGAGCTTAGCCTTTGAGCTTCTGATATGTAGCTTGATTTCAGTCCAGAAACACACTCAATGAAAATCAGTCAGGAGGGCCTGCTGGATGAGATGCATGTAGAAGCTGTGATATTAATTGATATGAGACTGTTAACTGTGAATGGCTGGACATGTAGCATCAGCATATAGGCATGTATAGCTTCTCCTTAATAACATAATACACTATGTAATGTTTCTATAACCTTGAATCCCACTTCATTTCTACTTTTAAAGGGTCAGTTTGCACAAATCACAACAAAAAACAAACATTTTCACCCCAGTGGTGTCTAGCTGTAATGTAGTTTTGCTGTTGTTTGCTGAGTTTTTCAGGTATCTGCCTCTGCTCCGCCCCATCGATGTGAATCTACTGTTATATCTGGTGCTCAAAACATTCAAAAATGACATTTTAGAAGCTCAGAAGCAGTGCCTTTACAAATATAATGTCCATGTGATCTTGTTATCCATGATATTCCACAGACCTTGCTGTCAACTGTTCTCATTGAAAACTATTTTCTGCTGAATGTAAAAAACAATAGTGAAAACTGTCGACAATGAGGTCTGTGTATTATTTGATGATGAACAAGGACATTGTATCTGGAAAGATGCATTTCAGGTTTTTTTTTTAAATGTAATTTTTCGTCAGTGCTTTAAGCAGCATAACTCTATTGTACTGGGGTGATAGTAAGAGTAGGAGTCTCAGCAGTCACTATCTGCATTGTTAGATACCACTAGGGGTTATGTGGTTATTTAGTTTTTTGTGATTTGGGTGAAAGGACCCTTTAATTGTTGACTTAACTTTTGTACTGGAAGCTGTGCTAGAAATTCTCACCAAACCTGCATGGCATCTTCTCGTAGGTAACCTTAGCTGCACTGTGAAGTACTGTGTGTAGTTTTGTCTTTCAGATGTGGGTATGATAAATCCACTGTGTTAGCTAGTCATATTAATAGGTATTTATTTGTTTGATATAAAATAATTACTTTAGTGTAGTCTTACAACTGACACATTAGACTTCATGGTCTGTTGTAGTACATCAAATCAGAAATGGTAATTTAAATAAAACTACATTACTGTGATCACTACATTGTAGGTGTCCAGCAAAAATCTTTTTTTTTTTTTAATATTTCCATTGAGAGCTGACATTGTTTTATATCCATGTGACCAGGACACATTTTGAAATTTGCATTTAAAATCTTTGCTTGGATTTAAGTTTAAAGAGCCTACAAAGCTGAGTTACAAGGTTTCAGCAGGATATCTACAATGTATGAAATCAGACGTTCTTTTATTCTGTACAGTGTGTGAGTGATCCACGTCTGATCTATCCTCTTCTCTTTGTTGCCCTCAGGTGGACAAGCTGGAGGAGGCAGACAGCCAAAGGAAAACTGAAGAGGAGGTGACAGAGCCTCAGCCCATTGTGTTTGGTAGGTTTACAGGCGGCACGTCACCCTGAGGGACAGACGATGGAGGTTCCTAAATAGGAGGAAATTGGCTGTGAGCTGCAGTATTTATCTGTCTGTCTGTTAAAACTGGGTCAAAAACATTAACCAAATGTGTACTGATTGGATGAAGATAATGCTAAAGCAGTTTACTGAAACTTTAAGCACACATGTAAATCTTTTCCTTTAATGTAGTCAAACTTGTGAAAGTTTGGTAGCATCAGTCATTGGAAAAACAATTGTTCTACTATCATTAAAACCAGACAGACAGAGAAGATTTGTCATTGACATTTACAATCTCGTGTCAAATGTAATTTTTCTCAGGTCGTGTCTTTGCCTTGATTTTACATGATTTGACAGGGAGAAAATAACATGTCAGTTTTTTATATTTTACAATTTTACAAAGAATGAATGTTGCCTTCCTGCCTAGTTGACCCATAATGAACAGAGACACCTGTTTGTGATATTATAAACTGAAACCACCAGCAGTTGTGTTATTCAATAAGGGCTTTTATCCGATGATACTTTTCTTCATGAATACAATTTTTGGCACAATCAGAATCAGAATCAGAATACTTTATTGATCCCCTCAGGGAAATTAGGCGGTTACAGTCGCTCACATGTATAGAGTACTAACAGAATCAAAAGTACTGACAAAATCAGGGCACACCTCTGGTGCCCAAAAATACGATTTGTTTTAGATCACCTGAAGCATTAATGGCTCTTTGAGTAAAGAACCACGTTAAGAAATTTTCTGTGAAGTGCAGTGAAGTTAAATTTTGTCTGTTAGCATGTAACCCTGTGTGCATGTGTTTGTGTTTGTGTGTGATCAGGCCAGCAGCTGATGTTGACTGCCCCTCCTGCTCCAGTGGCTCCCCAGCCAGCATATCCAGGCTATGGCTACCCCGCCGCCGCCGCAGGCTACCCTGCTCAGCCCGCCGCCTCAGGCTACCCTGCTCAGCCCGCCGCCGCAGGCTACCCTGCTCAGCCCACCGCGTATGGCTTCAACATATAGAGGCGTGACCACGCCTCTCCTACCCCTCTCCCCTTCGCTGCCCTACACATACTCACACACACCTTGGACCTGAAACACACTGAACCGTGCTGCTCTGGTTCTCAACTGGCCAACTGACACCCTGAAACTCAACTGGGCCCGAGTTCACTGAAACTGCAATAGAAACCCTTCATCTCTACTTTCTCCACACACACCCACACACACACTTCAGGACGGCATCAAGCCTGTTGGACCCCCCCCCCCCCCTCTTTTCTCCACTTGGACGTTATAACTACACAGCATGAAGTCACCTCTCAGCTCCTAGAGGAATTAACATACCGAAGATAACATTAGTGACACCAAACCACTCTGTCCTGTTGCTGTTCCATGTAGACTTTATTAACCATAGAGCAGCTTTTTTCCCCCTTTTTTTTCTCCTTAGAGATTCAGCACTGATGAGGAAGAGACTTTGTTACTGAGGAGGAGTAGAGGGGCATGTGTGTGTCTCCCCCTCCCTCCTGAAGCACTGCTACGGCCTTATGTACTTTGAGGAGGTGGCAAAAAACTGGCTCATTTGTTCATGTTTAATTTCACAACTGTCTCATGCTCTGATTAGAAAGACGGTTTCTGTGCAATAGTTTTGTTTGTCCTCTCACAATAGGTACAAAGTGTTTGCTGTATACGGACTAAGAACACTTGTTTATGAGGTTATGGTACTGTCTGTGTGTGTGTGTGTGTAGCCTCTAAAGCCTTCGAGGGATATGTCACCAAACCAAGAGACACTCAATGAAGTTTCCACTCCCGTGCAGCCGTAAACCTTTTGCTTTGTCGAGAGCGGTTTGATCTTGTCAGTCGGCTTTGATACCGGACGTCAGGAGTTTCAGGATGATTGTGAAAGAAAGAAAGAAAGAAAGAAAGAAAGAAAGAAAGAAAGAAAAAGAGAATTAAAAATGCTATGTCTGTGCATGGGCTGCCAAACTATAAAGCTGCAACCAGGAGCACAATTTCCATGTTACACTAAAGTATATCAAGTATTACTAATGTTGTGTCAAAAACGAAGTGATGTTCGATGAAACTTTCTCACTAACAGAAAACGATGATGAAGCTCCGACAGACTTGAGGAGATGAAAACACAGGGGAACATTAGCTCACATCCTGGTGCCAGTTGGTTAAAAAAAAAATCATTATTGTACTGAAAACAGTGTATAATTTAAGATATATTGAAATACCTAACTAATCAAAGACGTCAAATATTATGGAAAAACGTATGTATTGTCTATAGTGTGTTGTTGTAGTCTTAAAAAGCGTAATGATTTTTGTAAGAAAAGGACAAAATGCAAAAACAGCAGGTTAATAAACGGCAAAGTCTTGAGGCAAGGCTGCTCAAAGTGGTGACAGTTGAGTTGTTTACTTCCTGTGCTGTCCGGCAGTCCCTGAATGATACACTGAGATCTGTCCCACCGTGGTGTCAACTTTGGAAGCGGAAAGTGAAAACGAAGCACTCCCTTTATCTGCACAAGTCATGCACACAGAAAGAGGAATAATAAAGTTTACACACAGTGTTGTTGGTGCATTTTATTTTTGTTTTGTTTTGTTTTAATTCATTCACATCAGAAAGATTTACAAGCTCCCTGGAGGGTTCAGGTTGTTGGTGGGGAGTTTTACAGCTGTGAACATGGTTTATGCCAGGGCTTTTTCCTTATTTCCACCCCTTGCTGGACCCAGACTGACATTTTGGTAACCAAGCTGCCAAGACTTGATGGATGGTTTCTGTCTCTGTGAGAGCTGCAGCCTCTTTGTTTGGAGAGGGTGTGGCTGGGCTGTTTGGACCTATTACTGCCTGGCTTTTGTGGTGAAAGATTTAATAACAGGGAAATCCAATTGTATTATTCCTCGCTGAGCCGCATTCAGACGGTAATACAGACACAGAGATGCTGCGCCCCGCCCTTCTGATGTGCAACCAGAGTGGCCGGTCTCCTCTCAGCCTGGGCTCATATAGGCACCCAGAGTGTCACCCACTGACCCCTGTCCAACAACGGGCTCGGTGGTTGTCTTAAGTTAACTCGCTTCACGGAGAAATTGCCAAGTTCCACGCGTCAGCAGGATACGGACACAACTCTTTGTCCGCCCCTCCTCGCTTCCGGGTTGCTTTGCTCTCTCACGTATGGCTCTTGCTACTGTCGCGATACAGCGTTGCCATGGTTACAAATAACAGGTAATCGACAGAGGACGCCCCAACTTCTTTGGCAGTCCCGGGATCCGCCCACTGGCAACGGAGAGGATCCGCTGGAGTCTCCAGACGCGCCTGAGATCACCTGCGTCCAGGAGAGCGCACCAGACAGCAGCCGTCCATGCGTTGCGCGCTCCGGTCTACCTGAAAAACAATTGCAAGCTACCTACTTGAAGATAAATATCGTTAGACTAGAATCTTTTTGTAGATTTGACTGCGTATATTCCGGTAATTATGCAGGATAAAGGCACATTTATCAGCCCTTTCCCCAGACTGCGGCGTCTGGCGGCAGCGGCGCCGGCGGGGAAAGCGAAATTAACTCACCCGGGAAAAGCGATTCTGGCAGGTAAGTTCATCTGAATTTGTCACGAGGAAAAGTCAAGAGTTGGATAAAATGTCGCAGGTCATGTGAGTTACAATGAAGCCACAGTTGAATAAAACTGTTTCATAAATAGGATACACTGCGCAAGCTTGTTTCTGGTGCGCAGCGGAGCGAAGTAGGTGTAACACTGTAAACAATACTGATAAGATAGTAGAAAGACAAAACAGCAAACCATTAAAACAACGTGGAGTTTAGAAGAACTGCGCTTAGTCAAGAAAGTCAAGTAATTACCCCAAAAATAAGGTAACTGGACCAGAGAGCCTACTGCAAACAGGATTACCACACCAAACAATCTTTCTTTTGTTTTCTCGGATCACAAACAAGGCGTTTCTCTCTTAAATGACACGTTTCACTTTATGCTTTGGGAGCTGCACAGCGAAAGTGAGTGCGAGAGGCAATGCATGTTTCTAAAGAAAGTCAGTGAACTGGTAAAACGACATATTTTATCAGAGTTGCTTCATTTTCCACCACCGTCTGCCACTTGCCCTCAAACCATGCTGATCCCGTGACCCTTGAAGCTGCAGACAGACATTTTCTTCCTCCGTCCTGTCACAATCACAGTCACGGTCAGATCTTACCTGCTGCACTGATGTGATTTTTATCCTTCTAATCTAAAGATCACCTCTAGTGCACTTTACTTAATGCTATTAGAGCAGATGGCTGCATGCAGCAGTGTAGGGGACACTCACTCCTGAGGCAATGCACTGGAGCCGTTCACACAGTGTCTCATGTATGAGGTGTGTGTGGGGATCAGAATTAAAGTGAGAGGACTGAGAGAATGCAACACAACAAACACACTTAATGTTGAGCTTTCCTGGTTGATCATATCTTCAGCAGAATAATTTTGCCCAGTTGTCATGGAATTGTAGATGTTCAAATTTCCATTTAAGGACTTCCTCCTCCAAAACTGGGCAAAACCCATCTGCTGATGAAGATCATGTGATATGATCGAAAACGTCCTGAACAGCTACTAAATGAACCTTATGGTGAGATTGTTTCTTAAACTTAAATGTTGATGTATTTGTGGTTCTACCAGAAAATTTTTAGTCATGCTGTCATCTCAGTGCTTTATATTACGGCTGTAACTTAGAATTATTTTAACTGTTGATCAATCTTTTGATTTGATTTGGAATAATGGTTTAACCATGTTGTCATGAAATATTAAAAACTATTGATAAATGCCTACGATAAGTAACCAGGGGCAAAATATTTTCTTAGTTTGATCAGCATCCAAAAAACCCCACACAATTATTTATTATATATTAATCTGAAACACAGGATTGGAAGGAATTACTACAGCAAAGGTGTGGTATTTTTCCTTGACAAATGAGTAAAATGGTTAATCAGTTATCAGCATTTTAACAAATCAGTTGATTGATGGTTAATCACTACTTCAGTCATGCTTGTCATTGGTTTAACCCCGCTGAGTTCAGAAACTCCAGTCCTCTCCTGCTGCTCTGCCCCCCTAAACCCCTCGACCCCCTCACGTGTTGATGATCAAGGTGCAGCAGCTCCAGTTGATGAAGAGCCTCTCAGAGATGCTCCTGTATTAAGGCTACATGCTGGTATTTGGCAGCACTCTGTTGATTTCAGCCTTGTTCTCTGGCAGTAGTTACATGCTGAATATTTTATCGTTTTGAATGAATTCCCTATGATTGAGGATTAAAAACAAACTGTCTTTTTGATTAATCGATGAATCATTTTGACTATAAAATGTCAGAAAATAGTGAAAATTCTCGTAAGTTCCCAGAGCTCAAAGTGATATCTTCAAATTGCTTGTTTTAAATGGCTAACAGTTTAAAAGCCCAACATATTTAGTTTACTATCATACATACGACAAAGAAAAGCATCAAATTCTCATGTTTGAGAAGCCGAAAACCAGCAAATGTTTTGCCTGAAAATGACTGAAATGATTAATGGATTATAAACTAATTGTGTCAGCTCTAAATTGTTTGCAGTGAAGTCATCTGTTTACAGTGTTTACATGTATTGAAGCTTGTCAGCTGCTGTAAATTACTAAAATGCTCATTATACATTTACACATTAGCACTGAGCAGAAATAAAGTGCAACATAAATCACTTAAACAGAGGTAAAACCAAATGTACATATGACTTTTGGCTTACAGTATATGGCTGTAATAACAAAATTTAATTTTAATATCAATGGCAAGTACTTTTCCCTATTATTCCCTATATTCCCCCCTATATATTGTTTAGGGATTTTGGTGTTTCTTACCGTGAAGTCACAAGTAGCCTTTATATAATATATGTTTTCATATCGCACTCATACATACTTTGGAGCTTGTTATCCACTTCTGCATGAATTGACACTATTCACCACTCTGACTGACAGAATAGTGTATCAAAAAAGATTCAAACGGGATTAGAACCTTTAAAAACAACTATGGTTTCTGATTTTTTGGCAAGAGGAGTGAGAAGAGGAGGAAAAAATCTCCTCTCCTGACTCATGTTGCCCTGTCAGCCACTGAGAAATGGAAATGTGGCTGTGGCGAGACCTTCCCCTTCCCCCATCAGTCCTGTGCAGCCTGACTGACTGGATGTGGCCCAGTGTTGCTCCCTCTTCCCCTCGCTGTGTCGTTTAGCTCGTCTCAAGCTTGTCTGTCCAGTTTTGCAACAGCAGCATGATTGCATTCTGTCTGTCTCAACTCTGTGCACCCTCTGACTCCTCCTGGGCCTCACTGTCCAGAAACCATTGATTTATCACTGTCTTTCACAGGATTTGGAAATGAAAGTGTGTGTCAGTGTGTGTGGTTTGCTGAAAGTACATGTTCAGAGCATCACTGGGATGACTCAGCTGTAGATAAACTGTCACTGTGAGTCTGACCTGAGATATCGTCCATCAAAAACCACAGCTGATGGTTTACATCGTCAAGATACAAATTGACACATCTCCCAGTGTGACATGCTAATGCTACTTTAGATTTATCTGTTATGCTTAGCAGAATGTGTATGTGGCGAGAGCGAGCCTCATGTACATGCCCGAAGGCTCTAAGTAGACAAAGCAAGAAGTAGAAGGTCAAGGCTTAATGGATTTGAGAGCCCACATAGACAATGGTTGGGGAGGAGGGGTGCACATTTCACATGACCAAAGCTTTTAGAGGTCTGTGAGCTCCCATTGGTTAGTTCAAGTATTCTCTCAGCAGCCACTGGTGATGACTGAAGTTGAGACACTGAAGGAGGGAGAGTTTTATCTGTGTGAGGCCTGAGGGAGAGAGAGCGGTTTAAATGGGTCTTTGGTCCTGATTTGCTGGCATTCATACACTGTTGTGGCTTTCATGTATGAGCAGAGAGAAAGTTCCTTTTTTTAATATCTTGATTTCATGATAGATGGGATTTTCCACTGAGACTGGCTTGTTTTTATGTCACGTTTCCTGCTCTCTTTTCCTCTCCTCCGTCTCTCTTTCTCTCTTCAGCCTCGGGGCAGCCAGTTAGCTTTTCTGAGTGGCTGTCTCCTCTCAGGCTCAGAGGGCTCGTCAAACTGTGTGCGCTTACTTCCCGTTTCCTCGCGTCACAGGTGATGCACGCAGTCACCTCCCCTCTGCTGCTCTGCTGCGCTCAGACCCGTGTACCGGGAGGCGAGATAATAAATCACAGTGCAGCCCTCTGTACAACCCCCTAAACTCCCCCGCTGTAACAGCTTGTCAGATAGATGCTGGTATAAAACAGCCATGGACACACAAACAAATAGCAAGAAATTAGTGCAGTAATGTAAAATACAGTAGGAATATATGACTGTCAGCTTAATATCACATTTTCAGTCTTTTTCCCTTGCATTTGTGAATGTCTTGGCGATTCATTACACCTCCAGATTGGTGGTTTTGCACGTTTTATTTCATTAATTACAAATCACACATACTGAACATTTTGCCCACCATTTCTTTAAACATACCTGAAGTTTTTAGATTGATTTTCTGCCTTTCAGTCAGCCACTGGTTTTAATTCATTTCACTACTGTGTTGAAATGAACTTGCAGAGACTTGAAACTTGTTTGAGAGAATTGATCAGAGTGAACATGTAGTTGCTATCATTTTTTTTTACATACAGTAATCAAAGCAGGGTAATTCATTTTCAAGTAATTACCTTGTTCAAAAACACGCTGACGTCTTAGGCTTGAAAGATGGTTGCCCAACAACAATCTTTTAAAGGCCGCAATCAATCGGCTTCTTACATTGAGCGATGGGGCTGTGTAGTCCTGAGGGAAACATCTGTCTCTTTAGCTGCTAAATGTTCCACTATGGTCACCAGCTAGTCGCTAACTTTCGCACCCTTTTTGATTCCTTATTGATATAAAAATATTGATTATAGGCACTTCTTTGTCTGTTTATTTTACTATTTACTTTGTTTTGGGCGGTTGAAATTTTGACAGCATAGTTTGGGAATGCAAATGAATGCTTAATAGCAATTAATGCTTGAATCTTAGATGTCAGAGCTTCCTTGAATGTACCAAACAAAGAAGAGTTTTCAAATGCTCAGTCAGAAAGCTAATTTCAAACCTCTGCAAGTTGATTCTGATACTGTAGTAGTAACTTTAACCAATGGCTGGCTGGTCATCAATCAAGGTAGGTAATCAATCAACAAATTAATGTAAGTAATTTAAATTTAAAACATCGAAACCCACTGCTTTTATCTTTCATCTGTAAAGAGCCTGGCAACCGCAAACACTGTCAAAACAACGTGTGCATAGTTGCCCTGCTCATGTAAATCAGAGTAAAGTCTGCATGCTGCAGGGTTCTAAGCAGTTAAAACACTTCCCATGTAAAATTAATCAGCATCCCTCCTGTAATTAAGTATCAGTGTAGCATTAGGGAGTGTTGTTCAGGACAGAGGAAGCCTAAAAGGCCAAACGTCAGATGAATAATTCTTTTCATGTTTTGTGCGAGGCAAACAGAAATATTACGGCGCTATTAATAGGACACCTCACGTTTGAAGTACATCAGTCCTCTGGCTATGTTCTTCATTTGGACTGGAGACATGGACATAATATTTTCCCCCAGACTCCAGAGAATTTAAAGTGATAGATGATAAACTAAATAAGGAACATCTGGATTAATAATAGATAGATTCTGCTGCAAAACTGCTTATTAATTTGCTGGCACATACACACAAGTACAAACACACATTGTTGACTGAGTTTTATTTATTGAACTTGGTCTAAAATGGAATCACTTAAAAATAATCTTAATTTTAGATTTTACTGCAACAGTGCTAAAAAAAAAAAAAAAAAGTCCACAGCTACTCAACAAGGCAGCAGGCTCAAAAATGTGTATTTTGAAGGAAACGGAGCTTCAAAAATGTTTAGAGCCTGCCACACTCAGAGACCATGCTAGACTATCAGTTCTTCCTAAGAAAAAAGAAGTTTCCTAGTAGACCAGATGTGTTGGAGGCTCATTAGAGTCATCGAAGCAGGCAGGACAGGATTTCAGAGACTGTTCCTCCCCGTCAGCTGGCTGTCTGCCTGCTCACCTGGCTTCCTCTGCGCCTCTCTGTACTGCAAAAAAGTGGCTGTGAATTTTATATATATAATTAGCTGATTAAATGATAAGTCGATCAACAACTGCTTTGGTAGTATATTCAATGTCTAAGTAATTTTTCCTGCTTCTCATTTGTGAGGATTTTCTGCTTTTCTTAATCTTATATGGCAGTAAACTGAACATCTGGTTTTGACTGTTGGTTGAAAAAAAGCAATTTGCTGATGTCACTTTAGGCTTTAGGAAATTGTGATGGGTATTTTTAGCCACGTGAGGGAATGGTGGCAATGCCTTTCTGTGGTTCACCTCTTTTTTTTTTTTTTTTGTTGTTGTCCAGACTGAAATATCTCATGGATGGATTGCAGTGAAACATACAGACATTCGTGTTCCCCAGAGGATGGTCCTGCTCAATTTGATGATCCTCTGACTTTTCCTCTAGCGCCACCAGCAGGTCCTGTTTGACCGTGCACAAAGCCAGGTCCATAAAGCAATGATTTTCCAAGTTTCGACCTCAGACCATCAAACAGCTTTGGGATAAATTTGACCGCTGACTCTGGGCCAGGCCTTATCACCCAGCATTAGTGGCCGACTTCGCTAACATGCTTGTGGCTGAATGGGAGCAAATCCAGGTTCAACATTCATGTGGAAAGCCTTTCCATAAGAGGGAGGCTGTTATAGCAGCATATTAATGCATACGGTTCTGGACTGGATATGTTCAGCAATCACATATGTGTGTAATTATCGCATGTCCACTTACTTTTGGTCAGGCTGTGTATAAATCGTTTGGCAGCAATATGAGCTGGGGCCAAGCTGTGAAGTGTAAATGGTGTTGATTAAATTATAAATTTACCTTGTCCGAGCACAGTGTTAGGTTTAAGCAGGTCATCAGCATATGCAGTCTGTCTAATTTATTAAACTCCTGGTTAGCTTGTGGAAGTTTCAAGTTTCTAAGAGTCTGTAGAAGCAGATTTGTATCAGGCACAACCCCAGGGTTCTGAATATTACTCCAATGCCATTTCCATTTCTTTCTGTGTAATAGTAAGTGTCAAAGATCTATGTGGATGCATTGATTTTATGACAGTGGAGAAGAGTAGTCGGGGGGTGCTGAGGAGAGAGGAAGGAAGACGCTGCTGAGAGAAAAATTAACAACAGGAGAGCGAGCCTGTGAAGATAAAGATTAATGGCCGTTTTGCTCATGTAGCCCACATTTGATAGCTACACTGGAGTCATTTAGGGTGTCATCTGTAAGTGTGTGTGTGTGTGTGTGTGTGTTTTGGATCAAGGCGGCAAAATGGACTAGAAGACAAACGCACTGCTTCTCCTCCACAGCCGCTGTGTGTCTGATGAGGATTGATCATGTGTGTATCTGTTGCTGAGTCGCTGCTGGTGCATCGCTGTCTTGGCTGAAAACGGATGAATGAGGTTTATTGTTTCTTCTTCCACAAGACACACTGACCCACTGATCCCGGATCAGGACGGCTGGAATGGAGCGCTGTAAAGCTCATGTGATTTCTGTCTCAGCTGGCTAACATTTACTTACCACTCCACCAGGATTAGAAGAATTACAGCTCACTGGCCTGGTGATTAAAGTTTGTGTGTGTGTTACTGAGTGTGTGTGTGTGAGAGAGAGAGAGAGAGATCACATGATTCAGCTTAGTTTTTATGAATTGTGCTGATCAGGTGAATCCAGGTATAATCAATGGCGGATGATGAGCACTTAGTGGAAATCACAAGGTGCAAAATCAAAATCATGTTGATGACACTGAATAAAATAAATAAAATACTATAATTTTCAGAGCATATACATTTTCAGGTATTTAAAATCTCATGCTTGTAGTAAATTTTAACTTTAATTTACACGTCAAAGATGTGAATCACAAAATTTCAACATTTGAATTTCGTCACAATACATAGAGAGAGACGATAAATGAGTGCATTAGATAATTGTCCAGTCTTAAGTAAAAGCCATTTTCCCTTATTGATTTCCTTTATTAAATCAGCCCCACTCACAGAAGAGGAGATGTAGATAAAGAGATGAGTCAGAGGCTTTTTAGAGTATTTAGTTTGCGTTTCACTGCCATCTACTTGTAGTCCAAAAATGTATTTCCTGCGTTTTTATCTTTAGTGGAGGCTCTGCGTCTAGGTGCCGCAGTGATAAAGGTCGTGTTGGCAGCAGTGACATGTGAGGAGTGCCAAACTGCAGAGCTAAATGACACGTTTGCATGTTTATATGTGGAAATGAGTCAGAATACACTGAGAAAAATAAAATACCCCAGTACTAACAGTTAGTGTCATATTCAGCTTTCAAGACTTATTTTTCTTAAAACATAACATAACATTCTGCCAGTGTCTCAGTACAGCTTTCCTTATTTCAAGAATTTATTAGAAATTAGTCCTTGAAACAAGAGAAGTTAGATCTGTGCACTTGTATGAAAATGACAATCTTGAAACTAGACACAGGTGAAATAATCTCATTCTTGTGTTTTAAGAAAATAAGAAAATAGGATTCTATAATCAAATAAATCGCTGGTTAAAGCTCTAAGTGTAGGATTATAGAGCTTCTCACTTTGTAGAGATAGTATCACAAGAGACAGATCTAACACTGAGAAGGAATGGGATGAAAGCAGCACACAGATGGCACCAAATTTCTACTTGATGTTTCTACATACAAAAACCATTTGAAGGATGCTATAATCAGATAAATATTCTACATATAGGGGCTTTGATGGACATTGTTTACATTCTAGGTAGTGAATGGGAAGTCTTTTTTATTTTATTTATTTATTTTTTTTAAATAAAAAGCTTCTTAGCATCTGAGGTACAAGTTTTTCTTCTTTACAAATACATATTAACATCTGATCACAGCTGGTAATTCTCAGAAACAGAGACAATCACAACCACTTCCTGTTGAAACCACCTTTCTTTGAGCCAGATTTGGACTTCTCATGCGAAAGAAAGGCATTTCAGTTTTTCACTTCCCATTCGTTGGTTTGTTGTGGTCTCGTGCTAAATTGCTTCGGGTTTCCTGACTCAGCACACATACACATTGTGTTCCTCATAATTAACCAGAAGAATTATTTTAGATGTGGAATTTCTTTTGTTTGTTGGAGGGGGCATGTTTCTGCATGTTTCTGTGTAACTGCATGATGTGCGTGTGTGTGTCTGTGTCATTGAGTTAATGGAGGGTCTTGGCCTGGGTAATGGAGCCCCTCCCTGCAGGCTGAGCCGATAATTTAATTAATGTCAGCCCTCTCTCCATCCTCCTCCCTCCTTCCCTCGTGACTCATCTGTGTTGTGCATTAGCCTCGCTTTTGGACACTTGTCCTCATCCACTCAACTCATCGACTGTGGCGAGTTTCAGCCTGAACCCTCTAGCAGTCACTCACACGTTCATTCATTGACTTCAGTACTTTGCTTTTGTATATTTCCTTCTCTGCAATCATACACTAAATGCATGGTACAGACTGTTTCAGAGGCAGCTTAAATTTGCTCACACAATCTTCGCTTGTGTGTTGACTTTCTGCTCATTCCTCAAACAGCACAGTCACTGTGTAGTTTAGCCGTGGAAGAAACCGTTGATTTATCTTCGCCCGGCTCGTTACTCTTCCTCCCTCGGCAGCTGTGCTTTTAATGTTTATGGAGGGAAAGCCATTTGTAGAGTCACTGTAATGATCCACGACGTAATGGCACCTTCTTGCAATTCATAATTGTGACTGGGCACTTGGTTAGGCTGCAGCTAGGCAGACATGGTATGCTAAGTTTAGGAAAAATGTCAACAAAGCTGCCTGACCAGAGAGAAAACATTCAATTTTCACTTTTTGATCGGTTCCAGGTTAGTCAGTTCCTTTGCTTGCTTTATGTTCTTTCTATTAATAAACATCTAATCTGTGTTTTTCAGGTGGAATTGCAGGAGGCATAGAGATCTGCATCACCTTCCCCACAGAGTATGTCAAGACCCAGTTGCAACTGGATGAGAAGGCCAATCCACCCAAATACAGAGGAATAGGCGAGTATGATACCAATACCAAATATTTGCCAGTAAAATCAGCTCTATCTATCTATCTATCTATCTATCTATCTATCTATCTATCTATCTATCTATCTATCTATCTATCTATCTATCTATCTATCTATCTATCTATCTATCTATCTATCTATCTATCTATCTATCTATCTATCTATCTATCTATCTATCGTTCTTCATCCTGTCTCTATGTCTCTCTCAGGAGCTCATTATCTAATTACCCATCATCCCCAGGTACATTAGGGATTCTGGCAGGCTGTCACTGTGCTTGTTTATATGACTTAGAACAGACCACTGCACACATGCACACTCACCATCCATGCATACCACCAGCGTACACAAACACGCACATACCCAGGATGTGTTACAAGTAATGTTGGCTGGAGCTCTAAGGATTGAAGACCAATGCTAATGAGCGCTCAAGACAGCTGTTGCTTTTTCAGCTCAGTTGTGCATCTGGCTAGACAGCAGAACACGGATTACTGGACTGATGTCCCCAAGAGTAAGAAGCAAGTTCAAAGAAAAACACCAAGTTTAGGAGAAATCAGCCTGTGGTTCGTTCGGTTGTTCCTTTTCCCTTTTGTGATGTTGATGTTGAGGATGTTTCTGGTGTATTCTTTATTACACTGAGTGACACAGGGCAAATAAATAAATAAAAAACACAGCTGTACTACATTAATAGGCTATTGGAAAGACTTACCAGTTGCTACTATGGTGTCTGGGATATTCTAAAAAGGGTTAGTGCACTCAGATCACAAAAAACTTACTACAGAAGAATGTGAAAGTGTAAGCACTGTGCAATCAAACTGTAAAATACTGACTTGTATGCAGTAATACATAACATCTAGTATTCAGTTATTCATATCTAGTCATTCTATAATATATGTGTATGTGTGTGTCTTCCTCCAGGTGACTGTGTGAAACAGACGGTACAGGGTCACGGTGTCAAAGGACTGTACAGAGGACTCAGCTCACTGTTGTATGGATCCATTCCCAAATCTGCAGTCAGGTAAGTCAAATATCTGAGTAGATGTACAAGACTAATACGTTTATTAAAACACCAAATATGAGATGTTAAAGATAAAAAAGTAGCTAATCTCAAATGTACTTGGAGACAAATTGATTGAATAATCACGTCACATTTTACTGTTATTTTACTGTTTCACTGATTTGCACACAGTTCGTAAAGGACAAGAGGAGTTCACACCATATAACTCCTCTTTACAGTGGTCCAGTTTCTGATGCTTGTCAGTATTTCTCTGCAGCAGATGAATTTTAAGCAGTATGAAGTCTTATGTCCATCCATGATGTTTGACGTACACTTCTGATTATACGGTCTATATATTGTGGTAGAATTGTCATCATCATCATATGAAACCATTTCTTAAAATAATTCTTAAAACTTTATTGCTTTTGTCACTTTACATTTTCTACTATTTTTATATGTCATGTTTATATTCTAATCAGTATAAAAGGTAGAGGGTGTATGTGTGCAGTAAAGGCATAAAAAGGAATAAAATGAACACTTTTAGCTAAGCCGTTGTGATCTTCTACCTGGAACCACTAACTCGCACGTTCCAATTATTCTAGTCCATTACCCACAATGCAAGCTATAAATGCCACACTAGCCTTCAGTATAATTGCGTTATTCTTTCACAGCAATGACATTTATTTCCAGACAAGTGTGCACATTGCAGTGCATGTGCGCACACAAAGCTAAGTCAGGCTCTTTTATTGTCACCATTTCACCGTTTTTTGCTCTCCGTTTCATTCTTTCATCCCTTGCCTTTCTATCTCTCTTTCTTTCTCTGTGTGTGTGTGTGTGTTATACTGGAGGGTAGAGCCTGTCTGTACGATGGAGAGACAGACCCAGCCAGGCGGAGCAAAGATGCCACTCAAACTCAGGCAGGGTCTCAATAGGGGTACAGAGAGGGGGGAGACTTGTGTTGGTACTGTCAATGGGTGTGTGTATGTTTATGTACAGTATTTGTGTGTGTGCACATATGAGTGTGTCAGTCAGCCTTCAGCGCCCTTTCCAGAGGGAGTCTGAATGGTTGTGTTTCTGCCATCAGTAGAGTTTTCTCTGAGGAAGTATGGCCTGGAGTAGTACAGAGGTTATGGCCATAAAAATGCATATAAGTGGCTACTGCTACATTGTATATAAAAAATATAACCTGCTGTGTGCAAATTATATACATTTAGCCCAGTGGTTCCCCTTTCTAGCTTGTGACCCCTTAAAAGAAAGCTATATCAACTCTTATTTTTCCTTGTCTGACTGTATTAGAATACGTTTCAGAGGCCTGAAGAGGTGAAACTATTCAGTAAGAAAAAAAAGTTTAGAGGCAAGTTTGAAAAAATATACATCATTTTGTGGAGCAGAAATATGTCTTTTTTTTTTTTTTTTCTTTTTTCTGTTTTCCTATCTTGTTAGTCATCTTATGAATCCTCAGATTTATCTTGTGATCATTTGGGGGGTTTCCGATCCTCAAGTGATTTAGGTGATGAAAGATGAATAAAAAAATGAAACATGACGGAGAGATTGAAAGCCGCCTACGATGGGAACAGTTAGATTTGATTTATGGAGAATATTGTGTCAGTTTTCCATTGACCACTGCTTCCTCTGAGTCGTTTGTTCAATCCGTTCTTTTGTTACTTCCTCTATCTTCCTTCCCCTTCCCCCTTCCTATCGCTCCTTTGCCTTTCCAACCCTCTCTCTCCCCCCATCCCATTAAATGATTGCCTGTACACCATCATGCACCGCACAGTCTGCTGAAGGGTTGTCAGGGAGGGAAGAGAGGGACAGACAAGAGAGCCTTTGACCTTTTCCTCCCCTTAACCCATCATCCATATCTACATCCCTCTCTCTTGTTTGCCCTGCCCCCTTTCTTTATTTCTTTTGTATTTCCTCTCCAGCCGACTCTTTTCTCTCTCCTTCACCTCCTCTTCTCATCAGCACAACTGACCTTGTAGAAAGACCCACTAATGAAGATTGGGCAGCACTCTGCTGTCCAGAATGACTCATCTCCGACTGTGGATGTCGGCCAAAACCTGATGTGTCGTATTCTAACTGTAAAGTTTAGTCCACTAGTTAAATGGGTTTGGAGAGTAAGTTGGCACAGGAGCAGGCCTCTGTGGCATGTTTCTCTCCAGCAGCTTTTAACGAATAGCGTTTGTTTCATAAGGTTAGTTATTAAGTGCACTGCCATCTCCGCGAAGTCTAAGCAAGCTGTAGGGAAATACACTTTTTCATTTTTTATTCTCTCCAAAGCTAAAAAGCAGTTTGTAGTCAGCAAGTGGTGCGCATAAAGACAGAGACGAATGGATTTATTTTTATGCGTTGTTTGTTCCTGCTTACGGTGGGAGCGAGTTGTGTGGAGCCTGTCTTTCAAAACCAACTAAAATCTGTGTGAGGAGTGAGGCAGAGAACCAGATGTGGAAGGTTAATGAGCTGAGGAAAATCTTGCGATAGAAAGGCAGATGGAGGAGAAAACCAAAATCGCATGAGCCAAGTATAAGAGATGAATTCTGTTAGACCCGTGACAACGACAGGTAAATGGTTCAAGCAGACAGAGAGGAAAACAAAGCATTCATCAAGACCAAGTGTCTGTCCTCCCCCGCCCTCTTTGCTAAATGTACCGGGCAGCGTCCTGCCTTCACCACAATTCAATTCCATCTATAAATAACCTTCCTTATAAAGGACTCGCTGCAGTCACTCGCAGAGATACATAAACCACACCCCTCTCTCTCTCTCTCTCTCTCTCTCTCTCTCTCTCTCTCTCTCTCTCTCTCTCTCTCTCTCTCTCTCTCTCTCTCTCTCTCTCTCTCTCTCTCTCTCTCTCTCTCTCTCTCTCTCTCTGGGCTGGCTTCCATGGCAGCTGTTGCTGGTCACTCGCTGTTTACTGAAACACTACAGTTTATTGGTGCATCTTTAATGAGGACGCAGGCAGGACAATAAAGTAAAAGCCTCAAGCACATTGTGCACATTCAGCAGTTTGTCTCCACTAAAAATCTGAGGTGGAAGTAAGTTTCTTGCCTTGAGGTGCATCCGTGGTTCAGCTTTTATTTGTACTCAGTGATTCATGGAGTGGAAACGTCCTCCTCTACTACCTGATTCCTGCTGATGAGGAGCAGCATAATTATCTTTCTATTTGTGGCCTTTTTTCTTGTGCTATAGTTGAAGTGGTAATGTCTTAAAACAAGGAATCTCATTATCTTTGACTGCAATATTGTCATCTATTTGTTTTTTTCACTTTAGCCTTTTTTACTGGAAGATGATCTTGGGTGCTTTAGCTGCTTTAATCATATTACAGAATGGTGTAATATTTTGGCCTCCAAAGGAGTGAAATAAAGCTCCATCAAACAGGAGCAAAGGCACAACCACAAAAAACCAAACAAACATATAACTTCCAGCCTGCCATGTTAAAAATTTTGGTTGAAGTTGCGTAAGATGTGTTTTTATAGTTCCCTTCAAACAGAAGCAGGCAGTTGAATATACTGTTCTTATCTTAAAATGTCACACAGACCTGTTTTGCAGAGATGTACTGTGTAAAGATCGTTCACTTTTAGTAATACAAGAATCTCAAATACTTGTCTCTCAATCTCAGTCCTGTGTTAACTTCTCCCATAATCCCCTGCTGACTCTGTTCTGTTCCTCAGGTTTGGGGTGTTTGAGTTCCTCAGCAACCGTGCAAAGGATGAGTCCGGTCGACTGGACAGCACCAGAGGCCTGCTGTGTGGGCTTGGAGCCGGGGTGCTGGAGGCTGTTTTGGTGGTCTGTCCCATGGAAACTGTCAAGGTATGTTACCAACTGATCTGTGGTCAGATTTCTGATTTGATTTGTTTGATTTTTACTGTCATGCACACTAGGTGCGACATTTTTGTATAATAAGCTTATTCTCTAGGAAGATATATATGAAGCGCCGATGAAGTTTGATCCACAAAATAAGCATATTGCTGTTTTTCTAAGACTCAGTTAAATATATCTGCTACGTTTGTTATTTTCTGAAACAAATCTCAGAACATTCATAACCTCCTAAACAAAGGACATTAGCAGCAGAAACATTTCGATATGAAGCACTCTTCTCAGCTAATTATATTATCAGTAAAACTGTTCGATAGTGCGATAGTGATATTCGCTGAACTCACTTGAAACTCTCTCTGAAAGAGGGCAAGACTAAACATTTTTCAGTTTTCACCACCTTGTGTGGGAGACACATAATATAAGCAACATTTTCTGTGTTGGATCATCCTGTTCCTCTTTTTATCTCCCAAGGTTAAATTCATTCATGACCAGACTTCAGCCAACCCCAAATACAAGGGCTTCTTCCAAGGAGTCAGAGAGATCGTCAAGGAACAAGGTAAAGACCAAGCGTCAATGCATGTAATTCACCTGACATCTACTGGTCAGACAGGGTAATGCAGCTGAAAACATTGTCTTAATTAAAAAGTGTAGCATCCAGACATTATGTTGTTTACTAAATGTAAGAAGAGCATAATAAATGTACCCACTTATCATGCCTTACCAGGATTAAGAGGGACATACCAGGGTCTCACTGCCACGGTCCTTAAACAAGGCTCCAACCAAGCTATTCGATTCTTTGTGATGACTTCTCTCAAGAACTGGTACAAAGGTCAGTGTGCATAAAGCTGTATGTGTTTGTCTGTATAGTGTTCATATGGATTTGGGACACACCTATTGTCTGAGGTCCAAAGAGTTGGCAAACCAGCTAGACACCCTGTCCACTTGTTCAGTACCAGGACTAAATTTGCATTCCTCCTCTGTTGTATCCTTTCACTAGGTGATAACCCCAATAAAGCAATTAATCCGTTGGTGACTGGAACCTTTGGAGCCATCGCTGGAGCAGCCAGTGTCTTTGGAAACACCCCACTAGATGTCATCAAGACAAGGATGCAGGTACTTAATATGGTGCCTGTTAAAAAGCACTGGTCTTTGTGTTCCTTTCTGGTGTTTTAATTAAAACTTGTCAAGTTGTTGCCACCTACAGGCATTGATAAGAAATAACAATGCCTTTCTTGTCTTTCCAAAGGGTCTGGAAGCACATAAATATAAAACCACATTGGACTGTGCTTTAAAGATCCTGAGATATGAGGGCTTGGCAGCGTGAGTATGCCTCCACTTTGTTTTAGTTTAGCTTTGGATTGTTAGTTTCACAGCAGGCTTTTATCCCCTTTTATCACAGCAAGCCTCAACTGAACTCAAGTTACAGTATGTTGTTTACAGTACATGGTACAAGACCTATAGGCTTTAGTTCAACCCTAGTATTAAACATATATAATACATTATGTCTACATTAACAAAATCTACAAATATAAAGTTTTATTCTACTTTTATCTGTATAATGTTTGATGTTTTTAAAGAATACATTCAGTGGGATTTTTAAAATTAGATTTATTTATGGATCTACAAAACACAAATCCAAGGGATAGCATTTTAAAGTGAGGACACTTATTTCCAACAAGATCCCAAGATGTTAAAGACGGACATAAACCATTTAACATAAAATCAAATGTTGACATTTTATTTAGAATTTCTTGGTGGTACGTTACTGTGGTGCTACTGGATATACTACTGAGATTTATCAGCCATCAATAAATGTGCCTTTTCCTAAACACTGATATTTTATATTCACCCCTCTCTCTCCCTTTGTGTCCATCTGTAGTTTCTATAAAGGGACAGTTCCTCGGCTGGGCCGTGTGTGTCTGGATGTGGCCATAGTTTTCATCATCTATGAGGAGGTGGTGAAGGTCCTGAATACGGTCTGGAAGACGGACTGAGCTGCTGGACGCACAGAGAGGCTTCCTGCTTCCCTCCGAGTTTGGCAGACCTCTTCTGTATCATAAAACCAGCTGCTGAGGGGGTGAGACAGAGAGCTGAACTTAGATCAGTGTCACATGGTAACCAGGAAGTTCATAGACAGGGGTTGCAGAGAAGAACTAAAGCCTGAAAGGAGGCTCAGTGTCACCCACATCTGGACAGCTGGAGTGTATGCAGAGCTGTGCTGCTCAGCACCAAGACACCTGACAAGACCAACAGTCAATTTCACAAAGTGGGATTATAAAGTTAGCCAAATAATTGTGAAAAAAGATGCTTGATCCTAGACATACTTCATCAATTTCTAAATGTGAAACAAAACCTGAATATTAGGGTCAACAACATGATTCCTTTAAACATGTTGATGAGGACAAGTTATCTGGTTCACTTTCTTTGTAAACCTGCTATGTAAAATACCCGTCCTTCAGTGAAGAACATTAATTCTAGTCACTCACAGCTGTTTTACTGATGTTCACTGCCAGCAT
Source organism: Macquaria australasica (assembly GCA_005408345.1). Classification (NCBI taxonomy): domain Eukaryota; kingdom Metazoa; phylum Chordata; class Actinopteri; order Centrarchiformes; family Percichthyidae; genus Macquaria; species Macquaria australasica. Next base: position 232,963 of record SEMN01000216.1, on the reverse strand, counting down.
GCAGGTGTCACACTGGGTTTGTCTTGAGTTACTGTTGCTCTCTGTCTCTTCTTGTGCCTAACGTGGTTTTAAATCCAGAGGAGCCAGGATGCAGCTGGTTGCAGTTTACAGTCACATAAACTGCAGTAACTTCCGTCACTAAGCTTTTTAATTGAATGATTTTACATTTATAATATGCCAATTATTTTTATACAGTGCAGATTCAAATTTAGTTCATTACCAGCATTATATTTTTTCTGTAAAGTAGGATATATTTTATTCCTGTGCCAAACGCCAAACCTGTTACACTATGAAAGTGTGTTCAGAGTAAGAACATGCAAAAGTAGCCTGATGATCTTAACAAGAGAAGAGCAAATATGACTTATATTGTGACATACTTTATAGATGTATTTATTGAAAGTTGAATGTTAAATATCTACATGGTTGAGAGACTATTTGCTGTTAACTTGTGTCACTTTTCTGCCAGTTGTTTCTGTAATCGGGTCTGGGTGTAAAGGTGTTTTTAAAATGTTATTGTTGTATTTCACTGTGAGTCTAAATGACCCAATGACACTGACGAAGTAACCTCAGACCTCTTTTCCCCCTTCACTGGAAGCACTACTGTTCATCAGGTCATATCCTAACACCAGGTTCCTACCACTGGATGGCTATTTGTCTTCTGTTTACATTAGATGCAGTTTTCAGTCTTCTAACAATGTTCCCTGCACCAGTGGTTCCCAACCTGGGGGTCGGGACCCCTGCAACGGGTCACAAGATAAATCTGAGGGGTAGCGAGATAATTAATTGGAAAGGAAAGAAGAAAAATATTCTTCTGCTATACACATTTATGTTAATTTCACCCACCAGAAAGGTTGAGAATCACAATCTCTTCAAATCCATTTCTAGTGCCGTTCTGTTTCAGTGCCATGTTTCATTCAGGGTTTGTTTTTACTTCTCACTCATGTGCCTTTTGCTGTTGTGTTTGTTGGTAGATGCTACTTGAGAAAAAAAAATCCTCATCTATTATCGACCTATTAAACTCTTTAATCATCTTACCGGCAATTTGAGATTTCTCTTTTTCCACTCATATTTCTTTTATAATACCAAATGATTACAAGAACTGCCTGTCCTCCTTGTGTTGTCACTAGTGACGTGAAAAGCATAATCTATATACATTACTGTAATAATTGTATTAAAATACAGATGAATTATATATCTTTTTTTAATTTTTTTTAATTTTTCTGTTTGGCCAAACAATTGCTTGTGTTCCCTACTGCCAAATAGCCAAAAGAAAATGTTATTGTTATAGCAAATAAATGTATTCCAAGGCTGTGTGTGTAGACTAATGTATGTGGTTCTTTATGATGAAGCTTGTGCAATAAACACCGTCCCCTCCTTTTGTCTGTGCTTAAAGGCCTTTGTTGTAGGGGGATTTCAGAACTCATTAAAACAAGCATCTGAAAACTTGAAAGCATGCAGACTGGTTGTGTTTTTTTAATCCTCCCTCTCTTGTTCATCTGTTGTTCTACCCTTTCGGTTACAACACATCACGTTGGGACAAACCATGGGGGGCAGGTAGGGGAGGAATCGGACAGGGAACTCATTGTTCCAGTTTGAGCTGATGCTCATGTAGGGTGATTCAACAATCCATCTCTCTCTCTCTCTCTCTCTAAGTCTCTTTCTCACACGCTTACACACACACACACTTCAAATCCCTGGTGCCCCTGTGTTGTGAGAAGGAATGCACAGCTCTCTGCAGAAGATGGGAGTGAGGACAGCATGTAGTGGACATTTTGGCCCGAATGAGGGAGTGAGGATAGTGTACTGAAATACTATGTGTGTGTTTGTGTGTGTCAGTGGTGGAAGAAGTATTGAGATATTTTACTTAAGTAAAAGTAGTAACACCACAGTGTAGAAATACTCTCTTAAGTAAAAGTCAAGCATTCAAAATTTTAGTTTTAGCATCAAAATCTACTTAAAGTATCAAAAGTAACATAATGTCTATATGCCATTATTTTGTGTATGTTTAAAAGACATGTTGAAACAATTTGAGAAACTACTGTTTACAATGTGAAAAACACCAATAAAAAGAGTTTTGAAAAAAGTAAAAGTACTCATTCTGCAGAATGGCCCATTTCAGAATAATATACATATATATAATTTTATTGAATTATAATTATTGATGGGTTAATGTATGTATCACTTTAATGTTGCAGCTGGTAAAGGTGGAGCTACTTTTAACTACTTTATATACTCCTGGAAAGTTAAATCTATAATAATACATCATAATTTATTCGTTGATTAGATTTTGTATTAATAATCTGAATCTGCAAAGTAACTGGTAACTAAAGCTGTAAAATAAATGTAGTGGAGTAAAAAGTACAATGTTTGCCTCAGAAATGTAGTGGAGCAGAAGTATAGAAGCACAAGTGCCTTAAAATATACACTACTTAGTTACTTTCAACCACTGGTGTGTGTGAAGGTGTAGGACAGTGGACAGTCAGTATCAGTGTACCTTGCATCAGAGAATAAAGGTTTATTAACTATAATAAGATAATACGATAAAAAGATCCTCTTGAACAGTAGGTGGAGCTGTTGGCAGAGCCTCAGACACATCTGTGAATCTCTCCCTCCCTACTGCTCTGGCACACACACACACACACACACACACACACACAGAGAGAGAGAGAGAGAGAGAGAGAGAGAGAGAGAGAGTCAATGATGAGAGAGGCCTCCTCTCTCTTCATATCTGTACAATAGGGCTTTATGAGAAGGGTCAAAGAACCTACCAACCTCCCTTCATTCTAACATCATCACTCTCCTCCTCCTCCTCCTCCTCCTCCTCCTCTCTGCTGCTGGAGAGAGGATTGGTCCAGAATTACCTAAAAATCTCTCATCATCTCCACAGACATTAGCCACACAGCTCAGGCCTTGAGATCATCTTTGAACTCAAGAGATGAAAGTTAAGTTTCCCTGTTTTTTTTCAGAGTCCAGTGGCTTTACAGCTCCACTTTTTGCCCAACATGTAAATTACAAATACTCAGAGGTGGAATATACTGGAACATACTTGCTCCACTTCATTTTAGATAGGGAAACACTTATACTCTATATCAGTGGTTCCCATCTGTTTTTGGCTTGAGATCTCCTTGTGACCTCACATCACAGGTTATGGTCTTAATGTGTATGTGAGTTAAAAAAAAAGAATAATTTTGCCTACTCATTTGAGAATTTTTAGAGCCCTGAAGAGGTTTCTGTAAAATGTTCTGTATTTCACATGTGAAAAGCAATATATATATATATATATATATATATTGTAACAGGAACATATTTTTTCTTTCTCATACCTTTAATCATCTTGTGACCTCTTAGATTTAGTTTAGGACCCCACCCATCACAACCCAGAGGTTGGGAACCACTGATCATATCTTATTATCTTGTGGCTGTTACATTACAGACTAAGGTTCAACTTTTTACAGTGAGCTCAGTTTAAATAACCAACAGACCTCTAAACAGCAATGAGACCAGTGAATCCTTATACCTGAGGATAATTAGGATAGAATACTTCTTACAGAGTAATGCATCAAACACAACATGGAACATTACTGCTAATATTTGCTTATACAATACAATGCGAAGGCATAAATTTACATTATTTTTCATGTAGTATTTTTCCACTGACCTATGGTATTGCTTCTTTGACTGAAGTAGGGGATTTGAATCTTTTACAACTGACAATAATGGTGATTGTCTTGTGTCTTTCTCGTCTTAATGTGCTTTTACAGTATCCCCCATTGCTCAGTTTCTCCCTGAGAGCCTCCATTCACTCAGAACCAGTGAAGGGTTAGTAATGTTATTGTTCTCCAGTCAAAGGGGTGGATGCTCTTAGTTCTACGGGATGAGTGAGGAGTATTTTGCTGCTGCAGCTCAAAAAGGACCTCGTCACTTTACGCGGAAGCTTTTGGCTGAAACTTATTTTCATGTAAACTTTCTCTTTTATTTACTGCTTTTGATATAAAGTGGCTGCGCCGCTGTCCGAGGTGCTGAATTTGATTTTCTGATTGAAAGCCAAACTGATGGAGACGGTTTTAGACACTTTTCACAGATATCTTTTGGATTCCTGGAAATGTTTTTGGTTCCAGCTTTGGTGCAACGCTGCAAGTCCCTATAAATGCCTAAGTTAGGGCTTATTTTGTGCGGTTTGGCAGTCTTTCCCAAAAATTAATATCTTCTTGATTTACGTCTTATTTGTATCTCAGCAGCAGGGGTGGTCCAATACCCTTTGAGAGAATAATAAGACATTAGCACTCGTTTGTTGTGTTAGAAATTGCACAACCAAGCGAGCAAGAGAGAGAGAGAGAGCGAGAGAGAGAGAGAGAGAGAGAGAGAGAGAGAGAGAGAGAGAGAGAGAGAGAGGCTGGTACTGTAAGTCTTTCCTAATAACCAGCAGTAGCTCTAAGGGGCGGTGTCCGACAGAGGGATAGAGGGGAGCTGGTGTGCGCACACAAACTCCACTTTTACGCATCAGTTGTTCGTGTAGGTGTCAATGCCGAAGTTACCTTGGATTTGGATTTTATATAGAAAATACCACAAGTGTCTTTGTAACATAATTGAGGTTTAAGCAAAATCCAAAGTGCAGCATACACCAGCGGAGTGTGTGTGAGTGTGGAGCAAGTGGACCCAGAAAAGTTTCCGTCATGGGAGCGCATGGATGGAGCTCGGCGCGTCTTGGGTTTTTCGTTTGTGGATATTTTGCGTTTTTCTGCGGGGAAATTATTCCACGGGCTGAAGCGGGCTGCTGGCAGAGGGAGAGTCCAAACTGCTGCACCGGCCGGAACAACGAATGTTTTGAGTACAGTAAGAGAAAAACAGTGTGCTACTGTGATACCTACTGTCAGAAAACCGGAGACTGCTGCGAGGACTATCAGCGTGTGTGCCAAATATCTGGTGAGTTGCTTGTTCTATCATGGCCACTGAAATTTGACATCAAATAACTTGTTGATGCTTTTACAGTAAGGCTTGAAAGCTCAACGTTTGGGGAAAATTAACACCTATGATGTACAGATTTTATGTGGATTCCAACTGTGTCCTGTCCACTGAGGCCTGTTGTTCATTGTTGTCCAGTTTGAGCCACAGATGGCTGGCATTGAGGTGACATGGAGACAGTGAGACATACTACACATAGCTGTCTCTAGTGCGCCCATTAATGCTATTTGTTTTAAGTGACCAGCCAGTGGTGACCATTTGTAGGGGGCACTTGGAGGGGTATCTCCTGTCTTCAACAGCAGGTTGTGTGGATGTGTTTTTAAGTTTCCAGGATGGACCCTTGACCATTAAAGCTGCAAATTGCGCAACCTGACCATAGAGTGGTTGGAAAGTGCAGTGTCCTCTTCAACAATGAAAGATTAAACTGCAGTTTGAATCATGAGCTCAAGGTTTTTGTTCACAGAATCCTGAAAATGTGAGTGTGGTTAACCTCTTCCCTCATCATCCTGGCTGCTGCTATATATGGACAAATGAGGGAATGGACACCATGGGAACAGACTGCCAAAGATGGTCAGGATTACAGTAGAGCTGTGTCTGAGATGTGACAGAGGCAGCTCTTACAGTATGTTGAAACATCCCAAGTTCAGGAGGAGTGATTATCTGTGTATAGATACACTCAGAGTGTGACCCACGTCTTAAGTGCACCTTAACAAGCACCTGCCGGGTCGGTCCTACGAGTCAAAGAGCACTTAAAATGCTGCAGCTATCCCTCTGTTTAGGCACATTTAGTGTATACAAAGAGAACCTATGTTTGAGTGTTTTATCTGCGCTGTGATGTGAACAGGCTGCCTCATCCAGACTTGAGTTAATCATTTAAAAGTGTGTACAAAAGTACTGTGATGGAAGCTGTACTACACTTTATTAGACCTCACTGTTTACTGCAAAGATAGCTGAACCACCTGTTAATCACTGTGTAACTGCAGCATGTTATACTACAGCAGTTCTTTTCAAAAAATCTGTTTACTTTAATACTTGTGTATTTTACATTGCAACTAGCATTTTGAAAATCATATAGCTTCAGTTAATTGATGTTTGAATGCATTTTTACAACTTGAGGATCCCTTAAGTTCAATTTAAATTCAGTAGAATTTCAGTAAAAATCAATTGGTATGTACAGATTGTAAAGCCCTCTGAGGCAAATTTGTGATTTTGGGCTATAGAAGTAAAATCAGCTTAACTTGACATAAATTTGTAGAGCCTTTAAACTTGCTTGAGACATCATGTCTGCTTTTATTTTAGTTAAAGTGGTGCTATTGTGTGGTCACATATTGCAGACTTCTAATTAATCAATAAATTAGATTGTGCGTGGAAAAAGAGGTTTCTTGCAGTGAGGCTTTTTCAGTATAAATGAATACATGCAGAGGCAACTAAAACTTACTATAGGAAGAAATATTGCAGACTCAAATCTCATCTCAATTTGTGTTTTTTATCCACCAATCAGTCAAAGAGACATGTAGAGACAGTATTTATCATCCAGCAGCCAGCTGAGTGCAGTCCAAGCATCACTTGATCCATCCCGTGTGCCTGCCAAGCCGAAACTTAACAGAATAAGCACAGGAAGGCACCTCAGGTCAGCGTTGAGTCATCACTGTACTGTTCAACAGCAGCTGGTCCCTCGGAGGTCAGCTAACGGCTGCCATGTGCACCGGTTCACTCACGTGTCAGACGAGGATTTTTAGCCCCGTGGACTTCATGTGTCGCTCTAACAGGTCAATCCTGATGTGACACAGTACAGAACAAAGCATATCTCTCTCTGGGATCGGAGTCACAGAATGATGGGACGCAGGTGTTATAGGTTGGACAATGTTTCACTGTACAGAATATCTCTAAATCAGAGATGTCCGCTGAGTATTCATGTGATAAGCCTTGAAAGATTTATTCTCACGGTTGTAAATTGTAAAAAAATACTTTTGGGATTGTGTGTTTTGATTGGTTTTACAGTCTTTGATCTTTCTGATTCTGAACATAAAAATGATGTCAACTTGGCCATGACTTGTAAATGCCGTATGGATCAGTGAGCACTGAGTGATGCTGAGAAAAGCGCCTTGACTTCCTCCCTCTGCAACCTGAGCATCCTTACAGTATAAACACAACGTGCAGCTTGTGGCCTGGCTCAGTTCCATCGAAGCGCCCTGATGTTTTCTAACCCACATTACACTCAGACTTTATCTGATCCTGATCCTGCAGCTCTGCAACGCTTCAAGGAGTCAGTCTGTGTACTGTCTGTCACAGTCTGTAATTTAGTCGTGTCAGCTGTAGCGAAGCAAAGAGCTTGGAGTGGGTGACATCAGAAGAGAGACAGAAGAAACTGGCAGACTATTTGCACCACTTGGACACCAACACTTAAAGCTCTTTAGAGTGTGATACTGGTCTCTCCAGAGATATCGTTCAAAGGGAGTATTTGTCAGGAATTTGTGTTGGTTGTAAACAGTGTGGAGGATGTTACTGTGAGGTATTGACTTAAAACAAGTAGAGTCGGTGGTGCTATGTTTTAAGGAAAAAAAAATCCTCCCACAAACAATTTAAAGTGATGTGCCATGCATTTCTAGCACCATTTTGATTTACTCACTGTGGTCTCGCAAGTATAAACTGCACCAGACTGGCAGAGTGTGCCAGTTACTATGATGTTCTTGGGGGTTTCTTCAGGTTTTAAAAATGGAAAAATATGGTGGCATTTGTTGAAACAAAAAAATGTAGGCAGAACAACCCACAAAAATCTCTTGCGGATAAATTTGAGGAATGTCTTATGGAGCTGTACAGCCATGCTTAGTTTGAGATCCACAAGTTAGTTTAAGTAGTTCTTGAGGCTGAGGAGGTGATATACAGCAAGTTGACACCATTTGTCATCTGAATCACTCTGCATAATCTGGTGATTAGTCTAAAACTAAACTTGACGAGGCTAGCTGTTTTCTACCTAGCTGCATTCTTCTCATTCCTGCAAATAAATTGACAAAAGTAGAAATTGAAAGTTCTCATTTTTTATTTCCAGTTCAGCTACAGAACCATTTTCAACTAAGCAATAATAAACGAAACCAACATCTTTGGTGTCAACCCCTTAGAAAGAGACCTTATTTTGAAACATACAGGAAAAAATGCATTATGGGAGAGGCAGAGAAGATGCGTATTTCTGCACTCATTCAGTACATCAGAATTCAATGCAGCCTCAATTGTTGCCTCTTCAAATACGCATTTGAGACATTTCTTGACTGGATAGACTTTTGCTTTCTTTACCTTGCTATGCTGTTACTGCAGGGCGCTAAGGGTTGTTAACAGAACATCACAAATGAAAGATATTGCATGTACAGTGTTAGAAATCCAACTGGGGAGTTGTCTCCTGTTGTAGGAGTATCGTTGGTACATCACATAATTTCCATGTCAGCCCTACAGTGAGTCTCTAATTGCTCATTCCTCGTCTTCACAGACTCTAGAGATGAAACTGGCCCACAGGAGGATGGTAGGGGCAGCTCCTCTCCTCTCCTGCTGTGGCGTCTGGTAGTTCTCACTTCAGCAGTAAGACATATTGTAGCCTCTGCCTCAGATACACCAGAGGTTTGCTCATCATTCATCTGTCTCTCCTGCGGGCACTTCTGCTTCTCTTCCCTTCCTTTAGGGCACGGTACGCTGTCATGTCATGATGTTTGCTTCTTTCCACCTACGTTCACTCCCTCTTTTTTCTTCCTTGCTTCCCACACGTTCTTTCTTTAACCTTTATGAGCAGTGAATGTTTTTGCCTAGCTTGGCTGAAAAAGGCCCGCTGTTGTGGTTGCAGTTTACCGCCCAATTTCTCCTGGAACTCACATACTGCACATGCCGCGATAGATACTCCTGATTGCAAATTTGAAGTCCTTCATCTGGCCTCTTCATGACCAGAAAACATAAATGTTGTGTTACATTTTGAACTTGAAAAGTGTCAAAAGTTTTAATAGGCACTATTTCTTCAATACAAAGTAGTTGCAAGGAAAACTGTTAAGAGTGACATTGTTTCTGGGAAGGAAACTTGATTGCAAGATAACACAAGTGATTAACCAACCCTTTAAGAACAATTGCTTTATTTAGATACAAATACATTTTTAGCCATGCTAGCGGCATAGCTCTATGGATGACAATGTTGGTCTGTCAATGGTCCACCACTTTGATCCAAACTGAAGAATTCCTCAATAAAATAGTGGATGGATTAGCATGAAATTTAGTACACACCTTCCTGTTCCTCTCAGCATGAATTGTAATAACGTTGGTGATCCATTAACATTTCCTCTAGCGCCATCGTCAGGTCAGCCTTAGGTTTTCTGTTCTAATTAGCAAATGTTGGCATGCTGACGAGCTAAAAAGGTGTTCATAGTAAATATATCTGATTAGCATCAGTAGGTTAGCATTGTTATGGTGAGCATGTTAGCATGATGATGATGAGGTATTCTCTGTCTAAAAGGGGGGACATTACGAATCTGCCCACACTAGAGTACCCACTGTGTTGTAGCTTTCATTCAACTCTGTGAATTACTCTGAGGTAAAGTTTACTTTGTCTTTGAATGATGTCTTTGAAGGTAAACAGGTGAACCGCGTCCTTGTTTTTGATGTTTTATTGTCGTTAGGATCTGGAGTCAGTATTCAGAAGGTCTTCTTAGGTCCTGCAATTTTAACTGAAAATCTGTCTCAGCTGTGTTTGTAATGAATCCTTTTAATTAGTTGGTTTGTCTGGCTCCTCTTTTCAAGGTGTCTACAGGAAACATTTATGTGCTAACCTGTTATTAGGGCTCAGTCCCGTGTCCTTCACCCCTATTTACAGGCTTATGGTTCTCCCTTGTGTTGCCGAACATTATAAGGCTTGTCTGATGGGACCAAGGTCCAGCTCTCTACATGGGAGGGAGGTTGGCTTGGGAGGCTTTTGGGGTGCAATGATCCTCCAGTGCAGCTGGGTCCCATCAGAGAGGAGATGGGGGGTGGATGGAGGGGGTGGGAGAGTGAAAAACCAAAAAAAAAGGAGACAGATGGGGGAGAAAGAACAAGAGAGAGTGTGGGACAAAGTGATAAAGGAAGAAGAAGATAAAGCAAATTGGGCGGGCAGGTCTGATAACTCTTTTGTTATGAAACCCTAAAATGGAAGCAGAATTCAGGGAGACTGAAAGAAAAAGCAAACGACTTCCAATCTGAAAAGCTAGATAGTACGCTATTATCTCACTGTATCAAGTGTGACTGGAGATTGGCTGACAAGCTGGGAGATAAAAGTGCTGATGTTGGATACACATTCGGCGGTTTGGTTCAGTTACTGGCGTTTGTCTGAAGCTTTGCCAACTGCAAGGAAAATCTGCCATATTGCCACAGACTCTGGAGCAAAACTCCTTGTACGGTCAACCATTTAAAAAAAAAACTGTAGCTGCATTTTGAAATATTTCAAACAGTGTAATGCATCCTCTCTACAGCTATTGTTCTTTAAAGCCCCTGAAAACCTGGCTTCAAATCTTAAGTATTTATGTGAGTGTGGATTGATCAGATTTAATTGACAGTGACTACAGGAACCACCAAGTGTTATCAGATTTTGAAACCTGAATGGTGCACAGAAATATGCGACTTCCAACTTAGTCCCGCCAACTCTAAACTGGTGAAAAGAGCACAGAGGAAGAAAGAAATACAGAAATTCCTTATGGGAAATAACAAAAACTGTTTTCATTTTGGCAGAAAAGTGTGTGTTCATGTAGGAGTAAGAAGTAAGAAGTTGATTGAGAAAATACATTTTCAGGGCCTTTAAGTTTAGCAGATTCTGTAGTTGGTATTTTTAGTGTTTTAAAGGTCACTATAACATTAACCTTGTGCTCCAAACGATTAGAGAATACAGATCTAAAGTCAGTGGCAGAAAACACTGTCTCTGTTTAATTATAGAAGTCTTAGGGGAAACATAAACTTTAAAGTACTTGAAAACACTTTGTAAAAATATCAGCTGATCGAAAAGACAAAAGCTGAACATGCTGACGAGTGCCATTTGTTTCCTGTATTGGGGTCAGAGGTCAGAGGTGGGGACTTTCTCATCAACAGTGGGACAGGGGACAACAGTGGCTGTAAGCTCTGTGGGTCAGGCTGTGTCAGACTGTCGGCAGGGTTATGTGGGTGGTGGGACTGTCGCACTGGTGGTACCAGAAACAGAGCAGGGGACCACCACAGTTTTGATAATTGCCTTCTGACCTCTGGTGGCTTGGGGCCAACAGGCTGTGACTTCCAGACAGGGCCTTAGTCCTGTCCTGTTAGTGTGTATGTCGGTGTTGATCAGAGGGTTAATATCCCTGTTTCCCCTCAGGTGCGGGAAGTCGCTGACCCTATCGGTTTCATTGCACACCCCTCGACCTCAACTGCCCTGCCTGCTTGTGCTTTTCCCACTATGAGAAAGAAAAACAGCAACATGAAAACAGCCCCTGTGAACGTCAGAGGATGTAGAAGAGGGAAGGAAAGGCGCGGAGACAGGAGTAAGGATAAGAAGAGGTGGAGGAGGCAAGAGTAGGAAGTTGATATGGTTGCGGCGTCTGATTCGATCACGTCCCTCAGTATTCTTTCAAGAAAGTTCATGTCACTCTACAAGTCTACACGGGGTAATGTGTATGTCTGTGTGTTTTAGGGTGATGACTGAAGATGGAACAAGCCCAAGTGGGTGGGTTTAATCTGACAGAAATTGTTTTCGATGTGTGTGTGTGGTGATCTGGGAAAGGCGAGTGTCAGGTGGGCAGCACTAATGTGCAGGAATGCAGAGATTCCACAGTGGCTTTGTGGATCGGCTGTGTCACTGAGACAGCCGCCCCCCGCCCCACTCCAAAACCCCAACAGGACCATGGGAATAAACCGAACAGGCGGCACCTTGAAAGCTCTCTCTCTCTCTTTCTCCTGTTCACACACACACATACTTATTCACTTGCAGCATTGTTCTGTGGGCTGAGTGTGTATTATAAAGACAGAGTGAGGTAGATTAGATGGCGAGGGAAGATTAGATTCAGTTATGGTATATTTATCCTCTCCCTCCCTATAATTTCCCCAAGAACATCTAATAGCTTCAAGCTGTGTTCACCTGCTCTTATTGTATTAAACCTTTATTGTCTACAAAGAAGCTCCACACCAATATCAGGCTTTCTGAATAAAGTATTCTGGTGTAAACGTATTTGTTTGCATTCATTAATTTGTGTGTGGAGTGGGCATGTCCTCCCTAATACAAGGCTGTTAAATGTCTGCTGCTATTAAATCTCTGTTGCACAAGGCTTGATTACTGCTGGCGACTCTTGGCTTTGATCAAAGCAGCCATCTAACTAATACAGCTTCCTCTTAGCCTGATGTAATTGGCTAAATCAGCCTACTGAACAGGAAGCCTGATTGCTTCTGCTGTGTTTATGTGGTGTGCTGTATTTGTGTGTGCGTGTGTTTAAGTGTGGAGTAGAGGGAAACCAGAGAGAACAGGATGCAAAATTAGCCTCTTTTTAAAATGGCCCCCATATTTGACCTGGGTTGCAGACTTCCTGAGTTTGGGGTTTGGCTGATCTGACATTAATAGACGGTAATGACCCAGTAACTCGTTTGCTGCCCACCTACCTGAGTAAACGCTCAGTGCAATATTATGCAACTCAGCTCACACTTTCAGTCATGCAGTTAGGCATGACAGCAAAGATTTGGGGAAAGTTTACAACTACCTCTGGGGTAAAGATCAATTAATTTGTCAGAATTTGAGCATTTATTGTAACAGCACAGCTAAAGAGAGCTTGTCTGTGTTTCTTTCTCTTTTGCCTTTATGCCTTTATATCTCACCTTCCCAAAATGTACTTGACCTTCTCTGCATTGAACACTGAGAAAACCTGAAGCAACCTTAAGAGGCTCCAGATGCTCGTTCTAATTTTCTAATTCATATTTTACGACTTTCCCCCCATCTTTCTTTCTCCTGACGTTTTTCTAAAACCCTCAGCTGATCTCTCTGTCTCCCTGCGTCCCTAGCAGCCATTGACTGCGTGGTAGGATCATGGGGTCCCTGGTCATCATGCACATCTCCATGTGGAGTTGGCAGCACAGAAAGGAGTCGGCAAGTGTCTGTTCCCCCTAGAAATGGAGGCACGCCCTGCCCTGACCTCAAACAGCGTCGAGGATGCTTCGGAAACAACGCCATATGCAGCACTGCGAAAGGTGAGAACATGACCTTTTCTACGTGCCCCTGCATGCGTGCATTTATGCACGCACTCCTGCTCTGAACTCTGTTACACATTCATTTGGTGATTCAGTATTCTCTGGGGTACCTCTTGTTAACGCTTGTACTGTAAGCAACACATAATGCGTACATCTGTTCTGAAGCCTTATCTCCAGCTGCACTATTTCAACCGCCTCAGTGACACACACACACACACACACACACACACACACACACACACACACACACACACACAAAGATAAACAACTTTCCAAGTAGTATTTCCACTGCACAAGAGTACCACTGCACCACAGTGGGATGTGTTTATAACTACACTGACTGACTCTTCAGTGGAAACAAGATCTTATCTGACATGATTGTTGCCTCTTTCATTTCCACCTTTTCATCCACACACCTGACCTGCAGAGGTGGCAAAGATCCTGCCTGATTCTTTCAAGAGGAACTTCAAGGACCCTTGGGGGCGACCACACATGCTGATGAAGGAGGAGAAGGCCAGGTAAGGCCTCTATTATCAGACTGCAAACAAACACCCAGAACTGCTCACAACTGACTGACCCAGCCAGCCCACCTTGTTTTCGTCTGTAGCGCTGGCTTTCATGTGCAATCGGTGCAGAGAGAGGGTAATTAGAGCTGAAATGTGTGGAGTGTAGAGCGATCATATGTCCTGTTCAGAGACTGAGATTTTATAGCAACTGAAGCGTGATTTCAAAAATGCTATCTATGCATTTTGTGTGAAATTCATCAGCTTAATATTTCAAAAGCATATTTGATTCTATCATTAAAACCACAACTCTTTCTCATGACTATAATTATAACCAGCAATGTGGTGTGCTTCCTTTTAACAATCATTTTATATAAGAAAACCTTCAGATGTTAGCTAGCTCATTTCGGCATAAACCTCTTTTGTTCCAGCTCCAAAGGTGCATTTCAACTTCTCAGATATACATAGCTGGATTTTACTTCAGGTTCATATCAGTTTTTCCTCAGTGTTTTCTTAGTTTCAAAGGTCACTTGAAGATCAACTTTTTTCTCCAAAAGATTAGAAAGTACAGACCAAGGCCAAGGTTGCCATAGAACGCAGAGCCTTGAAATTGCTTTGACTATGTAACATGAACGCCGTCATTGAATATTTGCATCATGAGCTGACCTTTACTGATAAGGCAACCGTAATTCATGTAAAAAGCAAACCCTCCCTGCATAGATGTCATCTTTGATCTGAGCTAATTGCAGATGTTCTCGGAGCTGGAAAAATCAGTGACCAGGGAATAAAAATCATGGCTGGTTTCCTGACAGCCCACAGCCTTTCACGCTGATTAAAATGGACATTGGATACCTTTGTTTTGACTGAAATACAAAGCATCAGGGGATTGGAAGCATATTACTCATAAATGTGAGCCATTCAGCATGGATGACACAGAGTTGGGGTGATTTCACACAGACATCTGGTGCCCTGATATGTCCCTGGTGTTGGAAATTGACCCAGGAAACGAGGGGTTAAAATGACATGAAATGATGATCGGTAGTTGTCTTTGGATCTCTAGTTACATCTGTGACATTATCTGAATGAGTAATATTTCAGAAAGATGTTGGGTTGGAAATTGCTAGGAGGCTATTATGCAGTCCCATTTCAGCAACTGCATGTGTGCATTTAATGAATGTGTTGAACTTCTTTATATTTGTCATTTCAGGATGATTTTAAAATATTCCCAAAGGTATATGCTAGTGTAAATTGCTGACATAATTCTTCAAGCATAAGTGATTATGTTAATTTTTTTCTTAACTTTTCTCCTCTCTCTACCTTGTTTATTCACTCCTTTTTATTCACAATTCACATTTGCTTGTTTGCCTTGTAGCAAAGCCTCCTTCAAAATGCAAGCGTGAACACTCCAACCTGAATAATAATACTGCATGAGCTTAGAAATATATATTTTCCAATGTTACTGGTGGACAAAGTCAAATAAAACTACAGCTTCATGTTTTCTTTGACAAACCACCCCACTGGGGATGGTGTTTTGTTATAGCTGACTGAATCAGAGACAAAATAAATAGTTCAAAGTTCAAAGTTGCTGCCAGAGAACACAGAGAGCAGAAAAACAAGACTTTATTATTGTTTCCAGAGCACAGACTGAGCTCTGCTGATATTAGGATACTGCAGGTGACCATGACACTGCCACACACCTTCAAATGGAGCAAAACTCTTATCAGAAAGTCTGATGATTAGTCTTTTGTCTATAGTTATAGTCATAATCAAGCACAGCTTGCTGGGTTGGATAACCACTTGGCTTTCATCAGTCAAGCCATGTTGGATTGCTTTTTACTCTTGAACTACGTCAAGGGTAGGGGAGAGGACACATGCTTTGTGTTTGAGTGTTTGGATGTTGCTTGTCTCTCTGTGTCTTCATCTGGACGTTTTCCATTTGCCTATTTTGTTGTTGATATTTTAGTGGCATATGTGAGTGAATGATAACAGTCCAAAGCTCAGTCCAAAGATGTTAGATGTTGAGCTCTTGGCTTCAGAGGTGTGTGAGCAGCACCCTGTTTAGTTCTCACAGGATTACGTCCAGAAATGTGTGATTTGACTTTTTGACCCCTGTTATTTTTTTTTGCCAGATTTAAGTAAATGTAAGTGAAATTATTATTATTATTTATTTTTGACACTTTTCCTTCCTCTCCCGCTCTTTACTCTGTGCTTACAGTTACTGTGTGTACCTGCGGGTGAAACAGACCAGTGCAGCGTGTAAACTCAAACTGTGGAGTGCTCAGCTGGTGAGAGAGAGGCTGGTCTGTGCAGAGTGTCAGAGTGATGCCATGTCAAAGTCAGATCGCTGTGGAGGCGACGGCCTAGAGAGCACCAGGTAAACCAAGCAGCCAAAAGAAAACTAAAGATATGTTCTTACACTTCATGGGTGTAAAGGGACAGGCAATGAACAATTTATTTCCCCCTGTCAGCAACTACTAAGTGAAAAGCCCTTGAGCAAGGCACTTAACAGATAACTAATGAATATATATTTTATGTCTTTGGATGCAGTATGTTGAATACTTAGCTTAGCTTAGGTCAATTAATGGATGTCTATGTGATCAAGTAGGAGCTGCTTCTGAAAGAAGGAAAACACCTTCCCCAACACCAATGATGTAATACTTGCTACTTGTTAGCCAATCATATGTAAATTAATTTGCTGTGTAAACCGGAAGTGGAATCAAAAGATTTTCATTTCTTCGTTAGTTGTGCAATCAGCAGCTGTACAAATATATAAATTACGGTATAGGTCCTTTGACAGGGCATCAATCTGTGAAGAATTTCCTTACTCTTAAAACAGAGCTGCTAATTGACCCCATAGACAATCATAAATTGAGCTAAGCTAAAGTAAATATACCATTCAGCATACATTTAAAGATGTGTGAAGAGCCATAAAAAGCATCCAGTCTGACATTGGATAATGTGGAAAAATAGTTAAGTAAGTGGCCTTTTAACCTACCCACATATTCCTGTGTATTAATGTAAAATATTGCTAATAATATCCATGCTCTTACAACATTAAAGCAACTATGTGTTTTTCTACAAATCAAAACTTATGCCATCAGAATAATTTGAAATATGCTATAATCACATACAAATTCCACACAAAGTAGATTTTAATAACACAAATGAAAAATACTTTCCCCACATTGTAACTAACTGCTTCATGCCTGACACGGTCCCTTTTCTTCCTAGAACGTTCTGGACAGCAGCTTCAGTCCCGGGCTGTCATGGTTCCTGGGTGCGAGAGTCGTCTTCTGAGGGCTGCCGGTGTCCTCCCTACTCCGTGCTCTTTGTGTGAGCAGACATGCAAACCCCAGACATCCGTATGCAGGGACAAGATTTCCCTCAACGCCTCCTGCTAACTGTGGAGAGCCCTGCCAGCCAAGCCAGGCCCCTCCGATCCAGATTACTGGATGGGTAACTCAAGGAGATCAGCAGCATCCTGCCACTTTTTCCTTTCACCTCATACTCTGTACTGTATACACTATTGCTAAGCACAATTCTTGCCTTTAACTTCAGATTTTACAGCCACGTTATGTACTTATTCTCCTCCAAAGCACAGCAACATCTATATGCCTTTTTACCTCTGAATCTTTGCTATCTACCTCCATCAATGCAAGTGCATTTGTTAATGCATAATGTATAAATATATAAATATATTATTTTGCTTTATACATTTTCTACTTTTGATTGTTTATGCGTTATGTATATGTGTCTATATATCTACACTTATTTGTATCAGTTTAAACACCAAACAGCAGTTGCTGCACCGAGATTTAAGACCCAATCCAAAGGGTCCTAAATCACCTGCAGGTTGGAGATGCCGAAAACTGGTTCATCCAAATTGTATCCATTGCTAGAATCCTTGAGTCAATATATCTGTGTTTTACAGTTTTGCTCCTATTATTATTTCTTTTCAACAAAAACGTTTATACCAGCAAATCAAGTTGAATATCAGGTGTTGATTCTCAGGTGCTGAGATTTGTGTCTGTCTCCTATCAAGCTTCCTCTTTCACTTCTGCCTCCTCTGATGGTCAGTCGCTGGTGTTTTTAGTAGTTTAAAGTGACTCATAGCTGAAATCAGTCCCATCTGTTTAGGCCTGATGTTGTTGGAGAGGAAAAAGAGCCATTTGAGAGAATTTCACTATGTTTCTCTCTGTCCTCTGTGTCCAAGATGGAAAAGAATTGCTTCATAACTATGTTTTCTCTCACTCCCTGCCCTGCTCAGAAATCCCATTACCTTACCTAAGGGAGTTTTAGCAGCATATCAACAAAGTATCATCCAATATAACTGTCACATACAGCCATGTTACTCACATTTTATTAATTAACAGAATCTCCTCCCAGCACTCCCCACAGCTCCTTCATCTGCACTTCTTGTTCTTCTCTGCCGTTGTTGTCTCCACAGACTTGGTGTTTTCTTTAGAAAGAAACTGCAGATTAACCACAGTGTTACCTTCTTGAATTAAAAAACACAAGTCAGTCAACTGACTCAGTATGCCTTCCCGCATCTTGTACTGCTGGTTTAAGAAGAGGACAAGTGTAGTCCCAGTAAAGGGCTTTTCTCTCTGGAGAGGTGTGACTTTCTCTTTTTCTCCCATGTCTGTGTCTGTGTTTGTGTGTTTATTTATTATAAAACAAGTGATGATTTTATTAGTGCAACACAGCATACTCTGTACACTGTCCATTAGTGAAAATAAACAACTATACTGTCATTTCTCCCCCTCTTGTCATATTTTCTAATGTCTGTATTTTATTGCATCATTGCATTCAGATTTAGCAACAATTTTTGTTACACGGACCACCATTAGAATTTCTGACTTCTCCCCTCTGCAAATTACTACTATGAGCACAGCACTGCTAAGTATATCCCTCAGTCTGACCAGTATTTACATGCAGCACTTCACAGTTAAAAGAAGAGTGCCACTGAACATACATAACTTAATGCAAACATGCACCCATCAACATAATTTTGTTGCATTCTTGGCATTTCTTTCCTGTGGTGTAAACAGGGTGACGACAAGCAAAATGACAGCTAATGTGTATAATCATGTGTTTTGCGCTACATTCTCCTACAATTTGGGGTTTGTTTTTGTGATGTAACTGCCAGAGATGATGTGTGGACAGGCTAAACATGAGGCCTGAGGCACTGGACAACTTACATAATCTGAAAATACATCTGTCACTTGCATTTTTTTTTGTTTTCACAGCAGCTCTAGATAATTTGAAAGCCTGTTTGCCTCCTCCTTCATGTGATATATGGACTAGTTAACCGAATATGGAGGATGGGATGTCTAAACCTTGACTCTGACCCTGAAAGTTGTTTATAAAGCCATTGCTCCTTGTCCTTGCTGACAGTTTCTAAACATTTGCCAACCACGTCACACAAATAATACCAGTTAAACCACAATGTGAGAACCTTGTAATGTTTTCCATATTATCTTGCCTTGTGCAAAACCCACCGATGCATCTATTTTATTGCTCATTAGTCAGGCTACTTATTGTACAGTATAGTCCTTCATTACAAGCAGGGGCGTAAGCAGGAAGGTAATGAGACTCAGCAGAGGAAAGGTGAGGTAAAGCACAATTTAGGATGGATTTGAGGATGTGAACATTGCATATGCCACCGATTTAGGCTTTAAATTGAGAACATATTAAAGGCCACTTATTCTCTAAATGAAGAGCATTGAAAATTAACATTGAAAGACTTGACCTTTGTGGAAAATGGCATGACCCAAGATCTAACAAATCAACACTTCCCACATTAGTCCTTTGAGAATGATTCATACTCCTGGCTACTTTCATGCGTTTCATCTCAGAAGCACTTGAACTTTACCTCCTACATTAATCTCTCCAGCCATCCTCCCCCCTTTCTCTGCACTCCTCCCTCTCCCCAGCTCCCTACCAAACTCCCCTCCGTCAGCACAACTCTTTATTTTCTCTTACTACAACAGTGGCAATAGAGTGCTGTCAGCCTGACAGTCCATCCACTCTGAAGCAGGCTTTACCCCCCTGGCTGCCCTGCCTCTGCTGCTAACCCGCTTTCCAAAGGGCAGGAAGGCCCATCTCTGGCCCAGTGCATGATGGGCTCCGACAGCAGTGTGTTCTGGGATTATGCCGGCTGAAAAGGGGGGCATTCCAGCACCGGCGGCCTTTGTCACAGCACGGCCACTGTTTGCTTTTGACAAGACAGCTGTTCAAAGCCCTCCTGGCCCCCACGGATGGCGTGAAGGGAACGAACCCAGGGGTGACTTCCGTTTATTGGTGGTGTTGGTGGATGTGCGGTGCCACCTCCACCTGAGGTCCCTTCAGCAGCGTAGTTATCTGTAGTCCCAGTTTGTCCATCTCATATAATCACATTGTTTTTATATGATTACTGAGTCACAAAAGCAAGTAAAACTTTGTGAAACAAGGGCTGTCACTTAACAAACTTTAGACTTTTCTATCCTGCAGCCACCAAAAATAGTCCCTCCAACTAGGTACATCTCCTTGATTTATCTGTATCACTGCACACAGCGACTGCATTGCTTTGTCTACTGGAACATCCTTGTCTTCTTCCTTCATTTTCTAATGTGTAAATTATGCTGCAATTACCTGGTACTCTATTTATGTTTCCATCTACTTGTTTACTACACACGTGCAATAGGAGGAGTCACATTTTCTGTTAAAGTGGAGGGTTGTAGCTAGGAATTATCTGCCCTATACAGCTCTTCACCACCATTACCATCTGTGTCCACCCATCCACAGCTCAAACACAACCCAATATATTTATTTACTGATCAATTAATGGACTCATCACTACATGAAATATGTTTTGTAGGCACTGTTCATAGTGCTAATCGGATCATGTCCTAACCAGTAGCCTCCCATTCAAATAACTGCCTATTTCTGAGAGGGTTTTGCTGGTGGTTGTGCAGCATTCAACCAAACCTTGCTTCAAATAAAAATAAAAGAAATAAAATATAAAATATCTACAAATACATGCTTGAAAACTTGCAACCCCCCCCCCCCCCCCCATCTAGTTCAGACATGCAGGGGCCTCCCTCAGCTTGGGGCCCTGGGAAGTTGGTACCCCCATTTTCCCCTCTGTGTTGCCCCAGTGTTGTGTATATATATATATATATATATATATATATATATATATATATATATATATATATATATATGTGTTTTTGGGAGTGTGTACTGTAATTAGCAAGTCATCCTAATGAGGGCCTCTGCAGGAGCAGCTGGTCCAACACAGAGGAATGATAATGAATAGACACATGGACCTGAGCTACACACAGCAACACAGCTGGTACACAACAGAGTCAGTATAGTAAACACACATCCTATGATGATTGAGCATCATTACCAGACAGAATATTCCACAGCTTTTGGTATACTGTAATTGCAGTAAAATATGAGCTTCTTTGCTTAGGCTTAAACTAAATTTACTTAATAATTTTGGTCTGCTTTGATCATAAGTTTACTTTGAGAAGAGAGTACAGAGTTTGATATATGTATGTTATTTATAACTAATTAGATTGTAAAATGACATCTATTCTACTTTCATCTAAAAATATCACAATGCATAAAAAATTAAAAGTCAGACACTGTGTTACCATACACGATCTAATGACTGATCAGCATTCCACCCTAGAAATGTGGCTCCACCTTGTGGTGCTTTTGTCTTCCTGCTTCACTTTAACAGAAACAATTTATAAAACACTCGATACTCCCCTTATAAATGTTTTTATTGGGTATGTGGTTTAGATTAGAATACATGATATACCTGGCAAAAATGAAACCTTGTGACCATCAATCCTAATTTATTTATTTATTTTTTCATTTTATTAGAATAACCTTTTGTTTTAATGTATTAAAAACTTAAACGTGGTTCATCTACTCATAAATGTATCCCAGGGAATGTATATACGATTATGATAATGTGGATATTCCTTCAGTTTTGAATTTTTATTCTCAGAGCTAGCTCTCATTCACATTATTTATGCTGTACAATAATTCACTCAATCACATTCAGTACAAAATTTCCCAATATAAACCATTTATATAAAGCTTGGGAAAGCACTAAAGAACATACTCAGACTTCAAACAAAGATTTCAGAGAATGAAACAAAGTGAAGCATCTCATGGTGATGTAAAAGTGGAAACAGAATCATGGCACAGAACCAAAGGCTAGTCTAAGGTACATACAAATTATATGTAAGGCAAACGTGACTTAAGCTGGACATCCAAAGTGTTTTTGTACATATGTGGAAGCAGGTCTGGGAATTAGAGTTAGAACCGACATATAAATCATACACACAAAACATTCCAGTTTTAGACAGATACCATGTTCTTGTTCATTTACTGAATTATTAATTAATTAAAAATGCTCTTCCTCATTTGTCAAACCATTCATATGTTTTGCCTGAAAAATTAGCAAACTAGTAGCCAATTGTACGTCTTTGGTGAGCGAGAAAAACTGATCAAACTGATACCAATGCAAATTCAACGGACTACATTCAGAAAGAAGTGCAGTGGAGCTTGATGGAGAAAACGAACATATGTTGCCTGGACAGAGACAGTCCCTTACATCTAATACACACATGGGGACACATGAGTCTTCCAGTCAAAGCACAATAATCAGTGAAGTGGCAGGACGAATTTCTACACAAACATCTGAAACAGAAATTACCTTTCAGTCATTGAAGAAGAAAATAATATGGATAAAATGTATTAAAAATGTATACATGTTCCAATCCAGAAAAAAAAAAAAAAAAAAAGAAATCTAAGAACAGTTTATTTAACAGAGGCCAGGATGGAGAGCCAGGTGAGAGGATGACCTGTTGACGTCTTTTGTCTTCATAAGGCGAGTCCAAGAATTTGTTTTATTTGAGGTTTTTAATCTGTTGGTTTGTGTTGTGGATCTTGAGATCCATCTTGTCCACTTTATTCATCAGAGAATCAAGGGAGTCGTCCTGGTCGTCAATCTCAGACTGGAGACCAAGTCCAAGGTTCTTCAGTCTACTCAAGCCATCGCACATCTCATCTAGGTAATTCACAAAGGACATCTGACATTACTTAAACTGTGGATTAGCAGATGATACTTAAAGGGATTTGGTTAGGTTTGTTTTTTTTAACATTATAATGCATAACATTTTACACCTAACTCGAAATATACAGTACACTGCTATTTTAGATTCCCCAATGTATATTTTATGGTTATACTTTTGGAATATAAAACATTTTATTGTAAAGGTGTTTTGAGGTATGGTAAATTGTAGTTTTGTTTTACAGAATTACAAAAAGTGTAATTACAATACCTAGCAAAATTAATAGAATTATCATGTAAACATTACCAAAAGCATTGATGGCATCTCCTTGTGCCCTTCTTGTGACTGCATTGTACAAACCTGTATTGTACTGTATTATAATCAAGTAGAAATACAAGAGAAATAAAACAGAAATGGTTTTTACCTAAATTTTTGTCGAGGGTCTGGTGAGCCTCCCTGAGGTGTCTGTTCTGAGAGTATCCATTCTGTTTAGATGAGCTGTCATCTATTGATGCAGAAGCTCCAAATCCTGGAACATTGAAATGAGAAATGGTGGCAGCCAGTTTGTGGTATGGTTATGCCATACTGAGGTTCTTGTGCAAACACTTACCTCCTGTCTCCAACTTCCTTAGGTTGGGGTGGCTGGCTTGGTACTTATCTTCATGTTCTCTGCTGCTGGACAAGGCAGTCTGTAATCTGAGGAATCAGATAAGCACTGTTCAACCATTTAGTGAAGGACAGTCAATGACGAGAAGCTTGAAATGGCAAAAGCACACATTTTATGGTAGCATTACTCAAACACTAATTCTGAGTCATCTTTATAATGGCTTTGTTGTAAAATATGATCTCCAAATTGGCTCCAGAAATCTCAAATACACAGAAGTGATCTGTATGTGATGCCAAGACCAGTAAGGTAATGAATCATAAATTACATGGTCATATTAAACATAACAGTGTCTGTCTGGTTATCCTTACAACACAAAGAAATATAGCAATATCATGGGTATACTAAAGGAATAGAGACTATAAAATATCTCCCTGGGGAGATAAGCTGGTACACTGAGAGTTGTGTCTGCCATAATTCACAGAGCCAGCTACATAACTGACAAAGTATATTTTAACTATAAGTATGTAGTCAGTTTCAGGACATTAGTATTCTATATTGCAGCTGTGTTAAGTTTGATTCTCATCTTTTACAAGTGAAGAAAATGACAAATTATTTCAGAACTAACAAAGAATAATAGGGTATGGGCAAAGGAGGAAAGCAAATATGAGACATATTGTGAACTAAACGCTGAATTAACTGTCCATCCAAGAGAGACCCTATATTGAAGATCATAAATTGCATTTACAAAGTTACGCTTCTCATCACACAGGTTGCCAATTGAATTAGGAAGATGGAGTCATACACGTGGCACTGGCGTACAGGATGAAAGACATATACTATTATATCCTCAGACTCATGAGATCCAAGTAAAATAACTGAAATTACCTTAGTTCAGTGTTTATAGGCACAGATAAGAGAGTATTAGTTATGTTCTGTACTTTCCTAAAAATTAGAATGACAGAATTGTATTGTATATGAAATATTGTTTGGACCTAATTTTTTTATTTAATCATGTTATTTTACGTATTTGTATTGTATTTGTATTGTGATATTTAAGTCAATAAGCTAACTAACATTTTTGTTAGTTGGGAAGCTGGGAAAAAGAATATTTTGATTTAGTGCCGTGATATTGATAATGCGCCCTTAATTATAGTTTAGGAATGACTTTTGGTGCACTCATACAATATTTAATCCAAAGCAGAGCTGGGTGATGGAGTCTCTTCTTCAAAAACGCAGAAAAAAGATTTCTGAAAATGAAGGACTCTTACCTGTCGCTGGCCTGGTAGTCCTTTGGCTGCTCAGGTGGTGGCTTTGTCTCTGGCTTGCCCTTGAAGTAACTGACAAGGCCGCCCCACACACTCTTGATACTGCTAATGTGCTTCTGGCTCGTCTTCAGGTCCTGATCCATGTTGTCCAACATCTTGTCTGTCCTCTTCAGAACCTCACCTTGTCGGATCAGCTCCTACAAAAGACAGAAAGAGAGAGAGAGAGAGAGAGACAGGCAGACAGAAAGAGAGAGAGAGAGGCAGACAGACAGAAAGAGAGAATGAGAGAAACTACAAGAATTGTTATGTTGATTGTCACCCTCTCAGAAACAAGGAAATTCTTTGTGTGCCCTGGTAAAGATTGATTAGTCGGACATACCTCTGCAGTTTCCACACCCATCTTCTCCGATTCATAAATGAGGCAGAGGGAACGGTGACTGCTGTCCACAGCAGACTGAGCTGTATGCATCACTTCCTGCTGGAGGTACCTCTGCCTCCTCTCTGCTTCACTCATCCCACTGTAACTTGGGTCGTCATCGAACCCCCTGTTTTTAGGCTTAAAATCTTCCTCCTCATCATCATCTGCAAACGGGTTATGGGATTTAGGGTAGGCCATCTGTGGAGCAGACACACAGTGTTTTGACAAATAATCCTAACTCAAGGTCTTCCAGAGCTTTCAAGAGTATATCATGATCCTCATCTTTACCAGCTACTATTTCTGAGGTCAAGAATGATCTTTCACACTCAACCGAGAGTCTTGTTTCACTGAACAGTTGGGCAGTGGGGATTTTGACAATTTTTGAAATGGGAACAAAATGAAACTATTAGTTGGCTAACACGACATTCCATAATGGGTTTGATAATATATTAACTTTACTAATTTACTGATCAAACATCCATATTATTACAAAGGAAAAAGTATGGAGTTTGGGTTGCTGGCAGCTTGCATTAATCAGCTTTTTACATTTCACAGACTATCTGGTTAGCTACCCAGTTAATAGATAAAGAATACATACACCAATTCTAAAAAATAATGCTCAATTATATACCTACAATTAACAATTTTACGGATTATGTAAGGATCAGTTGACATGTTGATTTGACAAACTCAACTGCTTGAGCTAGCTTCAACTTCCATACAATAAGTCTGTCAAAATGTTTCACATCTGCTAAAACAACTACTGGATTATATTAAGGGAAAGTAATTAACGTTATTACTACAATAAATAGCTACAACCTCGTTATGTTTCGAGTATCAAAGCCAGATAAGGGCTATTGGCTAGCTACTCAACCGCTAGCGTTAGAAAACGAGGACTGGCAGCTATATAACAAAATAACCACACCCATAAGTCAAGACAAGACGGCGCTTGGCGTTTTCTTCTGGTATATTAGACGAAATCTAACTTTAGAGGAAGGATCAAGTTAATAGACAAACCTTTGACCGTCGGAACCGCAGACGTTGCTGTTGCTCTGTCAGCTGACCGTTAGCAACGGAACACTTCCGATCACGTTTGGTGACGTTACATACGGGTACGTCGTAAAACGTCATGGCCGCGCCCCTTTTAGGGGACCAGAAAATGGAAACGCAATTTTGACAAATTTGTATGAATTTATTTAGTGTTAAACAAACCTTTGTATGGAAGCCCATTTCCGCCAGTAAAAAATAAAAAAGATGAAAAAATTACGAGATAAAAAGTCATAATTATGAGATAAAAAGTCGAAATTATGAGATAAAAAGTCGACATTATGAGATAAAAAGTAGACATTATGAGATAAAAAGTCATAATTATGAGATAACAAATCATAATTATGAGATATAAAGTCAAAATTGTGAGATACAAAGTCGACATTATGAGATAAAAAGTCATAAGTATGAGATAAAAAGTCGAAATTATGAGATAAAGTCATAATTATGAGATAAAAAGTCGAAATTATGAGATAAAAATCGAAATTATGAGATAAAAAGTCATAAGTATGAGATAAAAAGTCGAAATTATGAGATAAAGTCATAATTATGAGATAAAAAGTCATAATTATGAGATAAAGTCATAATTATGAGATAAAAAATCGAAATTATGAGATAAAAAGTCATAATTATGAGATAACAAATCATAATTATGAGATATAAAGTCAAAATTGTGAGATACAAAGTCGACATTATGAGATAAAAAGTCATAAGTATGAGATAAAAAGTCGAAATTATGAGATAAAGTCATAATTATGAGATAAAAAGTCATAAGTATGAGATAAAAAGTCGAAATTATGAGATAAAGTCATAATTATGAGATAAAAAGTCATAATTATGAGATAAAGTCATAATTATGAGATAAAAAATCGAAATTATGAGATAAAAAGTCATAATTATGAGATAAAAAATCATAATTATGAGATAAAAATTCGAAATTATGAGATAAAGTCATAATTATGAGATAACAAATCATAATTATGAGATATAAAGTCGAAATTGTGAGATACAAAGTCGACATTATGAGATAAAAAGTCATAAGTATGAGATAAAAAGTCAAAATTATGAGATAAAGTCATAATTATGAGATAAAAAGTCGAAGTTATGAGATAAAAAGTCATAATTATGAGGTAAAAAGTCAAAATTTTGAGATAAAGTCATAATTATGAGATAAAAAATCATAATTATGAGATAAAAAGTCGAAATTATGAGCTAAAAAGTCGACATTATGAGATAAAAAGTCATAATTATGAGATACTTTCAAACAACAATGAGAGTAGCAGCTCTTTGAGTTCTCCTGGTTAATTTGTCGGAAATGGATTGTGAGCACATCGAGGACTTTAAACGTGGCTTTACAACAAATGAAATACTTCATGTGCTGATTCACATGGGACTGAAGAAGCAGTTCTGGTAGAAAGAATAAAACCGATGTGACAGAGGTGGCAACTTAACTTAATCCAACATCATACATTTACAAATGTCAACTGTTATAGTTGCCTTATTTAGGATTGCATATCGTTTGCATGCGCACTTTCTATCTCATAATTATTACTTTTTATCTCATCATTTTGACTTTTTAATCTCATAATTTCGGCGGAAATGGGCTTCCATACCTTTGTTTTATAGACATGCGCAATAGTTATTTTGCTACCTTGCCTGAACCTAAGACCCAACACAGTAGCCACATATTGCTTATCCTCCCACTCAAGTTAGCTGTCACCGGCATCATTTAGCTGTCTGCCACAGTGAATGTTCACGTATCTTATACGCCTCAAATCGGGACTCGTATGTGTACTCGTTTTACAACCTGCCTCATAGCAGTTTTGGTGCATTTTCCCGTTTCTGTCGTTACATGAAAGCGCAATTCTTTCTCCCAAAAGTGGGCGCGGCCTTGGCGCTCGATGACGCGCTGCCGGACTGTCCAAATCCAACGGCTAATTAGCGCAACGAAAAACCCACACGGTGATTGCCGAAGTCACTTGTTAAAGAAACGCAAATAAATATGACACTAGGCGACTGAGTGTCTTGTTTCACCCGTCACTTCAGATGAAATAGCATTTGTATGGTCAAATACAATGCCACTAATGTGACTGCAAGCTCTCGTTAGGACTGTCCCTGCTGTCTTGCCGTACTGCGGCTTTGCCAGCGCCAACTGCCGCTGTTTGCCCGTTTGCTCTCCTCGCTGAGTCGAGCTGGTTTGAAGTAGAGGTAAACATGTCTGTAACAGGAGGTGGTACGAGAGGGTTTTATTTCAACACAGTGCTGTCGCTGGCCCGCTCTTTAGCTACGCACCGTCCCGCACCGGTCGAAAAGGTGAGGAACGAGAGAACCGAGTGAGCTTCTACAGACACATTTGTGTTAACCAGCTAACGTTAGTAAAGCTAAGCAACAGCGTTGTTCGGGGTGTAACGTTCGCTCCGCTTCCGCACAGACGGTGGCTTATTTTGATCAGTGACGTGACAGCTCAGCTAGCATTTGACAGGTGCGTGCGGGTCTGTAGTTATGAATCACTGGAGCGGGGGTCTTCTCTCAAGTGTTTTCCCTGTAATAGAAGATGAAAGCAATGCAGGAGAAAAAAAAAAAGTGGCGTCGCTGCTTGTGTGGTGCCTGTTACGGCATCATACAGGCAGAGCTTGATTAGCACTGCAGTCAAACAGGTTCACACGGCGAAGAGCGAGGGAGATGATGGAGAAGGGTTCACAGTCTGCTTAGTTTAACATAATAGACAGTTGCTAACCTGTTGCAAGGATGATCAGGTCTAAATTAAATTAAACGGGTTTTATTTGGCCAATACAGGAAGACCAGTGACTTTGGATAAAGAGCTGCGTTCTGCAAAGTAATGTTTAGAATTAGTGGAATCAAATAAAATATACACCGAGTATTGATATTTTATGGAGCATATGGGTTATGTTTGTTACAGTTAGATTTTTTGTGTGTGTGTGTGTGTGTGTGAGAATGATCAGTTATAGTGAGGTGACCGTCTTACACTATCAAATATCAGAAACACCTGTATCATGATACCATTGTTATAGTGGGAAGCAACATTCCCACCTTGATAGCAACATACAGTATAGGGAAGTACAGTACAGGCAAGGTAGGAACAGAATACAGACAAGTAGAAAAAATATGTACAAATAACAAAAAAATCTAAGTTAGAAGAGTATGTATGTAACCCTACACCAGTGTCCATAAATGTAATGTATGTGCAAAGCCAATTGTGCAGTTTCCTGATATTCCTGGTAAGATCAAAACTCAATATTGGAACATGCAGTCACTCTCAAAGAGACCTTTTTAATGCAACACTAGACAACTAGAATTTTAAATTGTTATGTTTTGTAATGCTGCAACAACATACAGACCGCTCTTTGTACTCTTAGGTCCAGAAGCTACAATGTATGTGTCCAGTGGAAGTCCGCGGTGTGTTCACTCTAGATGTGCGTCGCAGAGATGCTGTTATTGCACTGGCTGTGTTTCTGGTGGAATCTGGCTTACAGGTGGGTGGTGGTCAGTAAAAAGTCGACCTGTTGAGCCTTTTTACCACAGTGGGTGGATTTCATCATCACTTTAAACATGAGATGCAGTTGCATGATGTGTTTGGAAATGATTAGTATTATTATATTAGTACTATTAGTCTGCTTTTGCTACTAGCCTCTCACAGGACTCCACATATATCACGATGATAAGCTTATTCTCATAATCTGATTAAGCTGGTGATTAGACATGCAGTTAGCCATGTAAGCCTCTAACCTCATCACACTGAGACGCAATGTGGAAAGCTTCCCAGCCATTTGATTATGTAGAGACGGTAGCTTCACTTATAAAGTTAAAGTTGTTTAAGTTATGTTTGATATATTTTCTGTGACCCAGATTTGATTCTGTGTCGTAATTAACAATACCTCATATTTTTGATTTATCCTTACTTGTTAGGCAAACAAAAGTACTGCTCTGTGCCAGCGAGTGCAGTTGTTTGTGGTGTGTAATGATTTGCTTTACACTGGCAGCACAAAGACATACTTGTTTCCTACTTGCTGAGCCTATTGAGAGGGCTGCCACGGGTCCAATGGATCGAAGAGAGCTCGGGAAAGAAAGGAAAGGGTAAGAACAATCCTCTTATAGTGGGGCCTTTTGTTTTGCAATGACCTCTGTTTACTTGCTGTAACAGTGCACTAAGTAATATTTGTAGTCATTATTCATTTTCAGTACTATCTCAAGACATATTGAGATGGTATTGATATCCATCCATAAAATGCCAAGAGACAGCAGTATCCACTTGTTGAGAGAAAAATTATATTGACCAGATATGACATTGGAACAACATACTGTGAACTACAGTTTGTTCATTCCACTAGTTAATCCTCTGTTGCACAGTATTAACTGTTTGATTGCCTTTTCATTTCATTTTTCATTCTTTTTCTTGCTGCACACCTATGTGGCATTTAACAGTAGGTATTTGTGTTTTTGTCATTTTCTGCTCTTCAGAATTTCTCCCGGTTGCAGAAAACTTCAGCTTCTGTCTAGTGACTCTTTTGGCAGATGTGGCTCAGAGGGACCCAGACTCCCGACAAGAGGTCAGCTTAAAAAGTGGTGATAATATATCATTCTTAGGTTTAGGGTGCATTGCAGTGCTAAGTTGTTGTTTCTACTGTTTCCCCTCCAGATCTTGAACACTATAATGGAGGTCATGCAGGCATTCCAGGACATGTGCCAAACACCTGATAATCATGACAAAGGTAGACACACACACACACACACACACACACACACACAACACACATACATAGAAACAAAGTGTATACCACCAGTCCTTCAAAAAGCTTCATAGATGCTGTCTTGCCTCCAGTCTACCTGTGCAGATATATTGTCCCCAGCCTGCTCGGCATGACTCGAGCATTCGGCCGCTACAGCATCACAGACGAAGCCTTGCTGTCGAAGTTGTTCCCCAAAGACTCGCCCCAGGCCCGCTGCGTCACAGAGGAGACAGAGGGAGTGCGGCGAAGGTCCTTCAATGACTTTCGTTCTATCCTGCCATCCTCACTGCTGACAGTGTGCCAGAGTGACACTCTACGCAGATGCACTGGGACCAACCTGGATTCCTCTGCACAGGTGTGTTGTGTGTTCAGGACAATTAGAGGTGACTGCAGAGTTATAATATTCTCACTTTGTGATTTTATTTTACAAAAGTCAAAGAGAGAGAGAGAATCACAGCTGATGACTTTATGTGTGGTTAGTGGTTAAAGAAATGTTCTGTAATGTGCTGTCTCATAGGTCTGTACAGATCCAGGAGGCCACTCACCCTGCTCTCCTACAGCCCCTGGCCCACATTACTTTGAAGGTAAAACTCAAGAAACACAAGCTGCTTTGATTAAATTTGTGTTTGCCAATGTAAACCTGGATTCTGTCAACTCATCCTAGCCTATCATTGTCAGCCATCAGCATTATGTTATAACTAGGTACTTGCATATTGCTTATCTACCCTTGTATGTATCCTGAATGAATGATATATTGGGGTACTCTGCGGACATATCTCACATACTATAATATGACAGTGGTGCATACAGTAAAGGTATTTAATTTAGGTGAAACTTTTGTTGCTGTGTAACACATTACTAGACATCCATTGTTTACCCCATTCCCTTAAAGTCATCTTTCTCTACAGTTTGGATGGGCACTGGTCTTTTCTTTATATAGATGCTCAGTTATGGCGCCTTTTTCTTATCATACAGTAGTCTGTGGTGCTAAAGCTTGCGTGTGCTTTATGTGACATGACAATTTAAATCTTACCATAAATCTTTACCAGAACAAACAGTATAGTCAACTCCATATAATGGAACTCATATCTAACCCTTTATATTGGTCATACTTATCACTCCAGGTTGTCTGTTAAACCTTGTTGTAATTACCGTAAAGTATTCTTACCATGCATGAGACAACTGCTATTCTCAGTCTCATGCTAACAGTATTTTTAGTGATAGTCCACTGCTGCTTATATTGGTTCAGAGTCATGCTGTTAAAAGGGTTAGCAGAGCAGTTAGGTTGTTGTTAGTGGCCAAACTTATATCTGATTGAGATATTTCCAATTTCCAATTGACTTTGATAACAAAACAAATTTCAGCTCCTCAGAACATTAACTGTTATCATCAGTTTTTGGTGTCAGAATCAATAAAAGATATTAATTTCACCATTGACAGTAATCTCAGTAGACTGAAGAATAGTGCAACAACAAACCATTATCCTTATTTTATGCCATTTAAATGCTACCCATTGCACCCTGAACTTGTAACTTGTTTTTTACGCCCTCTGGTCTCCTTCAATTTCAGGTGCCTACCTTCCAGACAGCAGCTCAGTAGATCCTGACTACTATTTCTCTACAGTCAGCTCCAGTTTCTCAATGTCTCCTCTCTTCTTGGGAGCAGGAGAAAACGAGGTGGAGGTGCCTGTTGATCTGCTCCGACAGCTCCTTAGCATGGTACAGTAGCCCACTTCCTGTTTACCAAGACACTGCCTCTGTTGTCTCCCATCCTGTATACGTTTATTGCATCTTTACGAGTGGTTGTGTGTATTATCGATTCACAGGTGAAGAAGTTTGTTTCCGACTCTTTTTTGAAAACTCTGGATGCCACAATGACAGAAGTTACAGAGGTAACTATATAACCACTGTCTGTACAAAAATGTGAATGGTAAATTCAAAGTTAAAATTATGCCATTATCAGTTAAACAATCTTCCCTATTGTCTCTTCTGTTTGTTGTTAAGTCGAATCCTGGATTCAACCTCTGTTACAAAACCTTCAGTGACCCTCTCTATGTGTGTGTGTTCAAAATGCTGCGGGACACACTATACTACATGAAAGGTAAAGCATCACAGCTTATTTACACACAGTCCTGCCATTGTTGTATTTTGTAGTCCATTAAATAGACTACTTTGTCAAAGTTTCATACTCTCTTCATCTTTCTCAGCCTTGCAGCTGGCATTTGTACGGGAAGTGCATGACTTTGTACTGGAACAGTTTAGCAGCAGTCAATCAGAGCTGCAGCGGATAC
Organism: Macquaria australasica; assembly: GCA_005408345.1. Classification (NCBI taxonomy): domain Eukaryota; kingdom Metazoa; phylum Chordata; class Actinopteri; order Centrarchiformes; family Percichthyidae; genus Macquaria; species Macquaria australasica. The sequence continues at coordinate 199,844 of SEMN01000216.1, read as the reverse complement.
TTCATGACACGGGGGGGTTGCTGGGGGAACAGAGCCCCCTCAAGCTTCGTTGCCAAGCCAACGCTGCTTGCGTGGATCTCATGGTGTGGGCCGTGAAAGATGAGCAAGGTAATCAATTGTAGCAGATGTCATAATCAGAGGGATACTGGGTGTATTTATTTTTTCTGGTTGCATCACTTTTGCTTCTTGGTGTCTTTTTTTTTTTTCAGGAGCTGAGAATTTGTGCACCAAACTGTCAGAGAAGCTGCAGTCAAAAACCTCTAGTAAAGTCATCATTGCTCACATGCCCCTGCTCATCTGTTGCCTACAGGTATAAAGCTACATGGTAGAAAGAACACTAAGATATTTGCTCAAATAAAAGTGAAATGGTACACAAAGCACTACATCATGGGATTTTGTCTAGAAAATAACTTAACTAAAACTAAGTGAGTATCGGGTATCCTGGTGATTCAGTGGGCTAAGGCACATGCTTGTCTGGTTTTGAAGCGGACCCAGACCTGTGTCGCATGTCATGTCATACATTTTTAATTTTCTCTGATTGTCTCCCCCTCTGTTTCAGGGCCTGGGTCGTCTGTGTGAGAGGTTTCCAGTCGTTGCTCACTCTGCCACAACCTCTCTCAGGGATTTCCTGGTGGTTCCTTCCCCTGTTCTTATAAAACTCTACAAGTATCACAGCCAGTACAGCACAGGTACAGATATTTATTTAGTTATTTTATTTGTAAGGGGCTATGTACAATATTACACATAAATTGTATCAGAGTTAGCTTAAAGCAAATCTTTATCTGTAGTCCCTTGGCAAGTCACAATTAAAACATATACACATTGACAAAACTAGACAAACTAGACAAACAAGACAAGACACTTAATACAGAGTTACACATAGTAGTACAACATACACACACCATGTCAGCAACAAGTGTATATTAAATAAATTAAAGGATATTTGTGTGGATATTACAAAGCAAAACAATAGTTACAGAGTTGAGTGGCTTTTAGCAGACTTTTCAATATAAAATACTAATACTTTAATATACTAATTTCTTTACATCCACCGCTGGACCGAGACTCACAACTCCCATATTTATCAGCATCTATGATTTTGTTCTAAAAAATACTATGGCTCATAATAAGGATATTGTTCTTCAGGGTATTTAGCTAATAAATGTGGTTCAAATATGATTTGATGATCGTCACAGAAAGAGTGTTCACAATTCTGAACACTGCTTGATGGCAGTACCAGTTCCTTTAAGTCAGCTGAGGTATACCTGTAACTCCTAATTTAAAGTGAGTGAAACACACAGGAGTTAGTCTGAAACTGGCTATACAGTGGCTAAAGTTTTGAAATATTTCACCACTCAGAAACAAAATGTAACATTTTCCTAAAAATTTGAATTTATCTACGATACGTCCAGCAGGAACCTTCTTATCCCAAATACAGCACAAATGATCAGAGCCACAAGTAAATGGGACAAGAGTGCTGTGGTTGTTAATACAGTGAGAAATATATGTCAATAACAGTGTCATTGTCACATTCGGCTCTCATACACTATTGATCTGAACAGTGTGTTCATTGATGCAATTCAGGTTAATGATTTTTCTGTGCTGTCCTCCAAAGTGTAATGCTTTTTCATAGATTAGCTGCTAATTTAACTTGCTATTTAGATTTGTCAGTACAATCAGCCTTTTTCTTTTCTGTGCAGGATCATATTTAGTACAATGTTTTAGATTGTAAATGATTTAAAACTGCTTGTTTTTAATTGTCGTATTGATGTTTCTGTCTTTGTGCTGTTATCACTCTTTTTTTAAGGCACAGGAGAAATTAGGATAAATGTCACCAACGAGCACTCTCAGTCCACCTTCAACGTCCTGTCAAACAGGAAAGACCAGCCGTCCATGTATGAGCAGCTGAGAGACATTTCCATTGACAACATATGCAGGTCAGACACAAACACCTGGCACAGCTGTGATTAAAAAATACAATTTTTATGGGTTTTTTTTTTGTTCATCTCTGTGTTGTACCTCTTATCTCTCAGATGTCTGAAAGCTGGTCTGACCATGGATCATGTGATAGTGGAGGCCTTTCTGGCCAGTCTATCCAACCGTCTATATATTTCACAGGAGAATGACAAGTGAGCAACCTTTCTGGTTGAAAAACAAAAGAGCTGTATTGTTCCTTGTATTCACCCTGAATATTTTCAAGTCCTTGACACTGATGAATAGCTACTCTAAAAATAAAACATGTCTTTCTGCCAGGGATGCCCATCTGATCCCAGATCACACCATTCGAGCACTGGGCCACATTGCAGTGGCTCTGAGAGACACTCCTAAAGTTATGGAGCACATCCTACAAATCCTTCAACAAAAGTTCTGCCAGCCTCCGTCACAGCTGGACGTGCTCATTATCGACCAGCTTGGCTGCATGGTCATTACAGGAAATGTGAGTTCAAAGATACAATAACACATTTTTAGAGCATCTTGACTCCATTATTTGATACATTAATGGTTGAAAAGAGATATTAGGGCAGTACATAACCACCAGGGGATCATTCAAAAGTGTAAAGCATTGGTATAGTTGGAGAGGATATGCAGATTTATTTGATAGTAACTGTTTTATATTAGACTGAAATTGTTTTGTGTGTTTTTTTTTAGATTTTTTTACTGGTGCTATGTAACCCTTTTTTCTTAACACAGAGGGGGTGACACGCTGTCATTACTGGAAACCTGCTGGCTGCTGTTTAAGTGCTCAGTACAGTGTGCATTAAGAATAGGTTCCAGTATTCTAGTTAACACCCCCATTGGAGTGTAATGGGATGTTCTTGACAGCCAGCGTACCCAGAATGCAATAAACTACAATTAACAAAGGACTGGAAAAGGATCTGACCTTATACAGTGGATACACTTACAAAATGCCTTCCTCTGTCCTGATACAGATCTTGCACATTTTCTCATCCCCAAAATTGGATTTTTGATTTTGAGAACAACTGTAAATGTAATAAGTAGTAAGTAAGAACAAGATTAGCTAACAACTGATTGGTGCCTGCGCAGTCTTACATCTGTCTTGTCTGTCTGTCTTATAGCAATACATCTATCAGGAGGTGTGGAACCTGTTCCAGCAGATCAGTGTGAAGGCCAGTTCAGTGGTCTACTCTGCTACCAAAGACTACAGAGATCAAGGCTACAGGTCAGCATCTGCTCTTACCCTTACAGAATTACTAGTTGCACCAGGGGACTGTTGTTGTGTACAGTAGAAGCAGGAAATGTTTTTGGGAGAATGTTTATAATTGTTGCTCTTTGCTCACTGCTGTGTGGTCAGCAGTAGTAGACGATAATAGTAATGCATATTCCCCTGATTTGTGTTAAATCTGTGTGTTCTGTAATATTTGATAAATAAAAGGTGAAAAATAAATATCTATATCTTGTTGGTCTTGTTTACATTTATTTCTATATTCAGTATAACTGTGTTTAAGTGTTCCCTCCATCTATGCTGTATTCCCCTCTCCAAGGCACTGCTCCCTGGCAGTGATCAATGCTCTGGCAAACATTGCAGCCAACCTGCAGGGGGAGCAACTCGTGGACGAACTGATGGTGAACCTTTTAGAACTGTTTGTCCAACTGGGCCTGGAAGGAAAGAGAGCCAGCGAGAGGGCCTCAGACAAGGGACCAGCGCTGAAGGTACGTGCTTAAATGCGTCAACATCTGAACACAACAAGAAACTGATAACAACATTCTTGGTCAATTGGTAATGGCTCTTTATCTCCTGTAGGCATCAGGTAGTGCTGGGAATCTTGGAGTCCTCATTCCAGTGATTGCTGTGGTGAGTATGTGATGTCTGTACAAACGGCTGCCCCCTTTGGAGACAATTCCCATTAATTTAAGACAAGAATTTGTGTTAGATTACCCACATAGAGCACAGTTGATGATCCACATGAGTATTTGAGTGCTTCAGATGAATCCACGTGGTTAGTTAGCATTTAACTCTATCAACAAATATTTACCCTCTTAGCTGCAGTTCAAACATCTGTGTCACCAGTTCACTGCTGAATGTTACATTTGTACAACCTTGTTTTTCACAGGTCTTGTCTAGTAGTGTTATATATTATTTTATTATCCCCTTTCTTGTGTTATTCATGTTTCCATAGTCTTTCTGCAGTTATTACAGTACAACATTAGGGTAATGACAGTTATATAATGTCATTTTTTTTCAGCACATTTCTCCACTAGCCTCATTGCATAAGATAAAACATTAACAGACAGATTCAGAGCTTTCATTGAGTCACTCTGACAGACCCACAACACTTTGAGAAATATGAAGGAGAATGTTCAGTAAGAGACTACATACACACAAAGACTCATTACTTAATGTTACATTTACATATTGTACTAAGAGAAGTAACTGCCTATTAAAAAACAACACTCCAGCTATTAAAATCAGGAATGTTTTAGGTGGAAGTTCTAACTAAACATGGAATTTGTAGGGAATAGTTTAGCTGTTTAGAAGGGCTTTTTGGTCAAGTTTAGCTCTGTGAAGGATTGACCACCCGGCCCATGAACACAAGGCAGTCTGTGCGGTGCTCGTAGATCAGGAAGAGGAAGGGCTGGTCCACAGTGAAGCGGATCTGAGAGGAGAGGGGCATGAATCCCACCTGGGTCAGAGCAGCAGCCTCTGTCCCCTCTTCATTCACAGTGATGGTTCCCTGGTGCTTCAGCTGGGCAGGGAGATCAGAAGGCTTCTTTTATTTTGAAATTGTTTGCAGGGATTATTGATTGCAATAGATAAGGTGTCCAGGTGACTAGATGACCAACAAACTTTTATTTTGTTTTGACGTTTGTTTCTTTCTTAGTAAAATCATGCCTGATTTAGTCTTACTCACCCAGTTCATGGCAACCTTTTCAGAGGTCATTCCAGAGAAATCTCCACTCTCCTGGAACAAGTCAGTGAGGCCCATCTCCTTCAAATTTTCAATCAAGTCATAGTTCTGTTCCAGTTTAAACCGAGGTAACACCACCTCTCGAGTCCTGAAGGGAGGCATAGAAAAGTTTCCTCTTGGTATAGCTTTTAAATCACTAGGTCTAAACATTTTCAGCATTTTAAGCCATTAACTATAAAGGAGCTCCCATTGAAAAAGTTTATTGCACATTATTACTTAAGGTGTACTTTCTCAGCTTTTCATTAGTTTGTTGGGAGAACGCTGCTGACCTGTTTGTCATGTTTTTGAGCCACTTGTTGATGACGGTGGGAGAGATCTCCTGCTCCAAGGTCCTCATGCCAGTGATCTTCCGAGGCAAGGCAATGAGCATGCTGATGTGTCCAGTGTATGGGAGCTGAAAATGAGAAAGCATACATTATTATTATGCAGCTCAGTTGACTTGTTTATGGATCGGCATGCGTGTTAAAATTTAAAATCAGTGTGAGGCCACCAACCTGTAGGATGTCACACTCAAGTTCGTGGTCGGCAGCAGCCAGATAGTTCCCCTTGTTGGTCATCATTGGCACGCGTACATTTTTCTTTTCGTTAACTCGGAAGTTGCGATAGTGAGTCATTTCTTTGGGGAATTTCTGTTCCCATGTACCTGTTTATACAAACAAATAAGGTCAGAGTCATACCAAACAAAGCAGACAGGTGTGCTGTAATTTTACTTTCCTAAGTTCTGCAACATTGAAATCATATGCATCATTTGAAAGTGGGAGGACGGTGTGTCTCTACTTTCACTCACCTTTGAAGTACAGGTAGTTGAGCAGCATCAGCACCATATTTGGGTCCACACTCTTGAGCGGTTCCTTGATCAGCCCTTTGGTCAGCTTTAGGATGCGACGGTTGGCCTTGTCCAGAAAGGCAGGGTCCTGGAAGTCCACTGACTGCGGCTCTGCAAAATAATAAGCCTTTGTCTCTGCACGGAAAGCATCTTTCACTGAGATATCCTTCTTTACGTAGACATCGTTTACAGAGCGTAGTGTGTAGCCAAAGTTCCTCCTGAAGAGCCTGTGCGTCAGCTTCCTGAAGAGCTTGTGCACTGTTGTGTTGTCATAGTGATGGCTAGCATTGACAAACTCAGCGAATCCCAGAGCTTTGTAGATCTGATCATGGGTTCCAGGTCCTGCCCCCAAAGACATCATCCCCATAGCGATGGAGATCCCAGCCGGTGCTAGCAGGATGTTGTCACTCTGGTTGACATCGTTACGAAGACTTCGATAGAGGTTAAAACCGAAATGGGCATTAACAATGTTGAGGCGTTTAAGGCGAGACCGACCGTGGAACAGTCGTAGGAGTCTGGCACGGCGAATCTTTGGGTCGGAGGGTTCGGCAAAGATGTCAATGTCTGGGGCTGGTGTGGCAATCTCATCTATCTCATCCCCTTCACTGAAAAATATCATAAACTCATCGTCAAGCCAATGAAAAGTAGAATCACTCTTAATTTGTTTTGGTATTTTGTTTCAAAAGATACATTGTATTATACAGTGGCTGTTTTATAACTGTAAACTGTATATACATTATATACATAACATTTTATACACACTTTTATACATATAAATATTCCCAGTAATGAACAGGGAGAATCAACTATAAAACTTGGAAACTTAGTAGGCACTAAGTTAATGATAAGAGTTGTCTCTGTTAGGCCTACCATATGTAAGTCCTTTCTTTTACTTTATTGTTTCATTACTTCCTCAACTTCTTCTCTCAACATTTTATTTTTTATATAATCCACCAGAAGTAACAACAGTTAATACTCACATGTAGTCGTCACTGCCTGCAGCCAGGATCTTATCAAAATCAATGTAATCTTCATCCTCAAAGCCATCAAAAACTAGGTCATTAGTGACAGTGTTTTCTTTGTGGAACTCCAGGGGGATGGCCTCTATATCCCCCCCTTCAAAGCCTCTGGGGTCCGGTTTAGGGTCAGTAAAGTGAGAGCTGAGGTCTTTGATCCCAGCCAGAGATGGACTGACCAGCAGACAGGCCACAGAGATGACGGCGGTGACCCACATCCTAAAGGCTGAGGGAGAGGGAATGGACTTTAGTATGGCATAATTAATAATCTGATTCTGATCAACATTTAGAAGATTTGATTGAATTATGTTTTAATAAATCTGTAGGAATAAAATCATGTCTTCACTGGCTAAAAATGCAAAATATTTTACGTAAAATCCCCTTAATAGCAGTCTCAGTCTGTAACATGTCTTACCTTTACTGTGTGCTGGCGGGAAGTGCTGTGTTGCTTCTGTTTGTAGAACTAAGAGCAAAGAATTGAATACAAAACTGAACTTTGATGTGGGCTCTTCCTGAACAAATAGACCAGATCAAACAGACCAAAAAGTGCTGTGGCTAACTAAAATCTTTAACTCTTCACAATTCAGCTTTTGTGTTAAGAAGATTTAATATGAATTAACTATTATTAGTAGTCTGGTAAGAGATGTGTGTTTATATTATTTGTATGTCTTTATTTTATTCAGTGTACAGCATATCCAAACATATTTTAGCTATTTGTATTTGAAGGAATTTCCATTTTACCATTACTTTCCTTTGCCTCACAACAGAATGTGATAGTTTGTGTTAATTCATTTTCCTGTGTCCATTTTTCTAACTCACAGTTGACCAGGCGGCTTCCGCCAATCAAAGAGGCCAAGCCCCGTCTCCAGAAGCTGTTCAGGGACTTCTGGCTGTACTCTGTGGTCATGGGTTTTGCTGTGGAAGGATCAGGTAAGCAAGGGATCAACTAATTTCAGTATTGTACATGTTTAGTAGAAAGTAGAAGAAACTTCTGCACTATATCGCATAAAATGAGTAGGAGCTGATATTGAAAGGTACACTCCCTGATTTTAAGTGGCCAATAGCTTCCCCAAATCACAAAATCTCTTCCTCGTTCATTACTGATGTTTTTGACCTGTGTGAAGTTTCAACATATCAAGGTGCCTGCTGCCTTCATTTGAAGATCATTGATCCTATTTTCTCAGATTTGTTTGCCCAGGCTATTGCAAGAAGAGTTACAAGAAGCTGTTGTGATAATGTGGTGAATGTACCTTTAAGTAATTATGGAGATGTATTTCACACCAGTGGGGAAATATAAATATTTTATCTGTATGAAATGAAAGGGTTCATTAAATAAGATAAAGATAGGTGTTTGGGTTTTTCTATCAGTATAGTATAGTATCAACCCAAATATTACCAAAAACATACTTAGGAGTGGTTGTTCACAGGTCTAAATAATTGATTCAACTTAGAGATATTAGCATACCAACATCATCATGTCATTGCAGTCCAGTGGCTCCCTGTATTTCTGCATATATATTTTGTCCTTTCAGGGCTTTGGCCAGAGGAGTGGTATGAAGGTGTGTGTGAGATTGCCACCAAGTCTCCCCTCCTCACCTTTCCCAGTGGAGAACCTCTTCGCTCCGAACTGCAATACAACTCTGCCCTGAAAAATGATACAGTCACGCCGGTACAGTTTTCACAATCAAGACTTTTTTCTTGCAGTAAGGTAGTTAAAATACTTTTGACAACAGAAACACCAGAACTAATCTTTAAATTGTCCCTTTCTGTCCTCCAGGCCGAATTAAGCGAGCTTCGGGCAACCATCAGCAATCTCCTCGACCCACCTCCTGAAGGATCTGCCCTCATTAACAAGCTAGACTTTGCCATGTCCACGTACCTGCTCTCAGTCTACAGACTAGAATACATGAGGTCAGCTCCATTACACCTGTGTATCTGGTTTACATTGTTCATTTTTTGTATATTGTGAGGTCAGATTATGAAACTTCATAATATCTCTTTCCTCAGGATGCTGCGATCCAATGATCCTGACAGGTTCCAGGTCATGTTTCGATACTTTGAAGACAAAGCCATCCAGAAAGACAAATCTGGTGAGGGCTTTACACCTGTTCACCTCTGGCCATTCATTTCCTCATGCGGTGTAATTCACTTTCTCAAATTCCCTTTTTTTTTATCTTCACAGGCATGATGCAGTGCATTATTTGCGTTGGCGATAAGGTGTTTGATGTCTTCCTCCAGATGATGGCTGAGAAGGTCGGTAGCATGGTTTCTCTTAAAATCTTGGTTGATGGCAAACAATTTCAAAAAGCCTTTGACGTCTTGTTGACAGCATGTTTTATTCTTCAGTATCAATAAATAACAACCAAAGTATATTTCTCATGTTTTTAGCCCAAGACTAAAGAGCATGAGGAGGAATTGGAGCGACATGCCCAATTCTTATTGGTCAACTTTAACCACACCCACAAGAGGATCCGCAGAGTGGCGGACAAATACCTCTCTGGTTTAGCTGAGACGTGAGTGTTAATGATCAAAGAACCTTGTTTGCCTACATTTTTTTTTACATCATGAACAGTATGAATCCTATTTCTCATGTCTACCAGATTCCCCCATCTGCTTTGGAGTGGTCGCGTGTTGAAGACGATGTTGGACATTTTGCAGACACTCTCTCTGTCACTAAGTGCTGTAAGTATCAGTGGAGAGCTGGTGGGAACAACACAGTGCCAGGTTGTTGGTTTGAATCCCTATATTGAACAAGAACATCTAGGGGTGGGAAATTGTGTGGAATTTTCTCTTCTGGTACAGCTTTTAGTCAACATCAACATGAGGTGGAACAAAAGCAGAGTTTTTATTATTTTAGCTTGAAGTGGTTGTTATCGAACCCCAGGGAAGTGTTTAGATAGGTGCAACTATAACTATAACAAATGTCTTCTCTTTTATTTAGGACATCCACAAGGATCAGCCTTACTATGACATTCCAGACACCCCCTACAGGATCACTGTTCCTGACACATACGAGGCCAGAGAAGTGGGTTTAGACTGTTATTACACTTATGACCACTAGAGGACAGCACAGTATTGGTTTTAAAGACAGTTGTGGCCTCTTTCTTTCTCAGTCTCACTTATTTTTGGATTGTTTAATCTGTTCATTGGCTAAATTATCCTATGTGATGTTTTTATATGACATGATTTGTTTAACCAAGTAAGCCCCTTACATTCAATATGTACCAATAGAAATCTCTAAGAAAGAATCTGCCTGATCTCCATATTTTGTGTAGGGATACATTTTATTGAAATTGATCATCTAACAGCCCTTCTGTATTTTATAAATAATCATATCCTGGTTTCCTTATCTCCTTGTAGAGCATAGTGAAGGACTTTGCTGCTCGCTGTGGTGAGATCCTGAAAGAGGCAATGAAATGGGCCCCTTCAGTCACAAAGTCCCACCTACAGGTGAGTTTCTTTACCTTTATGTTTTCTCAGAGTTGAGATCTCTTCTTTGGTGTCAGAAAGATCAACAGCACTGGGGAGTTTAAGAGAGGCTTAACACACACTCAATTAAACTGATCAATTTAATTGTAGCTACTGCTTCCTTTTTAATTAGGAAAAAGTGGCTGTACTGAAAGTAAGTCTAAGAAAAGTCATTGATGGTCTCTGTGAAAATTTAAATACTAAAAGTCTAAATACCAATAAAATAAGACCCATTATTACTTAAATCTGTTTAGTTTTTTGAAGGGAAAGCATTGTATATTTTGACTATAGAAGATATTTGTCATTGTTGTTTCATTATGCTTCTCTTTTTCCCCTTTTCTCTCCTTTTGTCCATTCCTATATCTCACCTGTATGCTGTGTCTTGTGCAGGAGTACTTGAACAAGCACCAGAACTGGGTGTCAGGACTGTCCCAGCACACTGGCCTGGCCATGGCCACAGAGAGCATACTGCACTTCGCAGGCTACAACAGACAGAGTACTACACTCGGCGTGAGTCACACACACATGCGGGCATCCCTGCATATTTGCACACACCCTTTCCCCAGATTAAGGGTGGGCTGAATTTAGACAAAATTACCAAATTAATGGTGAGGTCTAAATCTGAGCTACCTGTTATATTTTAAGCATATTTAAAGACTGCAGGTCAAGTGTCAGTCTGGCACCTTAACAATACTGTATTGTTCAAAACATTGTTTAGACACACATCATCAAAAACCACAAGCACAGTATTTTCAGTCCTACCAAAGATATTTTTTAGAGCCTTTGGGATCAAGGAAGTGACAAATGCCTTGTCACTTTCTGAGGCATCAAGAAGGACTTGGACTTGAGAATAGCTGTAACAAGAAAAAATGTGAGGAGTTAAATCTAAGTTTTCTAAATGTGACTGAATATAAACCATTTAGTTTTGGAAATAACATCGACCCTGGGGCAAATTTTTATTATGATTACAAATCAAATTCTGAATATTATACTGAGAATCAGTTTAATAGCCTCAATTTGGAGGGGTATTCAATTATACATTTTAATAGCAGAAACCTCTATACAGATTTTGATCAAATCAAAGACTATTTAAAATCATTAAAAAACTCATTTCAAGTCATTGCTACAACTGAGACTTGGTTAACAAATGAAAAGGGTGCTGATTTTGTGTTAGAAGGATATAACTTTTTTTAGTGTAAACCGGATAAATAAAAGGGGTGGTGGCGTTGCATTTTATGTACAGAAAGATTTTCAATGTAAGGTAATTGATAGTACAATCGTTGATGATATCATGGAGAGTTTGACAATTCAAATTCATTCTACTAAATTTTAAAAGTATAATTTTGAGTTGTATATACAGAACACCTGGTTCTTGCATTAATCAATTTATGAATACCACAGTTGACATTTTTGGTAAGGTATGTGATAAGAATTTGTTAAAATGGAATGAACATAAACTAACAACAAACTTTTGTAATGCAATGTTTACTTTTGGTCTACCTAGTAGGATAACTAAATTTTCAAAAATTCTAGAGAAGTTATTTGAGAAACAATTGGATCCTTACATTGATAAATATAAATTATTTGGTGAACACGAGTATGGATTTAGGAAAAAAATACTACCTAAGCAGTAATGGAGATGGTAGAAGAAATAACAAAGGCCGTTGAAAAAGATGAATTTTCTATTGTTATTTATATTGACCTACAGAAGGCTTTTGATACTATAGATCACAGTAAATTATTGACAAAACTGGAGAAGTATGGGATAAGAGGTATAACTTATTCTTGGCTGAAAAGCTACTTAGAAAATAGACAGCAGTGTGTGCAAATTAATGACACTCTGTCAGGATTTAGGAAGGTCACCTGTGGAGTACCCCAGGGATCTGTGATTGGTCCGAAACTGTTTACTTTATCTTAATGATATTTGCAATTTTACTGACTTGTTAAAGTTTGTCATTTTTGCGGACGATACAAATTTATTTTGCTCTGGGAAAAATTTTAAGGAACTATTGTATGCTACTGAAAGGGAGCTGTAAATCCTCAAAACTTGGTTTGATGTTAATAAATTGTCTCTTAATATTAAGAAAACTAAATTTATGGTTTTTGGAAATCGAAAAGAAATTGATGGGGATAATAAATTAAAAATCTGTGATGTCGAAATTGAAAGAGTTTTTGAGACAAAATTCCTAGGGGTTGTGATTGATCATAAACTAACATATTGATGATATCAAATTTCAAAGTCAATAGCAATTCTGTATAAATCTAGGGATATATTTAATTATAAGGCCTTGTATATAATTTATTGCTCACTCATATTTCTTTACATGTCGTACTGTGTGGAATTGTGGGGGTCGACTTTTAAAACAACTATAAATTCAATAGTTTCACTACAAAAATGAGCCATACGTATTGTTAATAAAGCTGGTTATTATGATCACACTAATCCACTGTTTATAAATTCTCATGTTATGAAATTTAAGGATTTGGTATATTGTAAAATAATGCAAATAATGTTCAAAGCTAAATCAAAGTCACTCCCAGACTGTGTACAAAAGTTTATTTCCCATACGGGAGAGCAAATATGATTTGAGAAGTGTTTGCAAGTTTACAATACAAAAAGCTAAAAAAGGGATTAAAAGCAGATGTATTTCTATTGTTGGGGTTAAATTATGGAACAATGCTAATTATAAATTTTAAATGGTTTACAAAGCTATTTTTGAGGGTTACAAGTGTGAATGATTCTTTTTTTTTTTTCCTTTTTGGAGGGTAGCTTAAAGAGATAAGAATGTAGGTTAGGCATATATAAGCTTTTGCTTCTGCCTGAGCCTGTTCAGTCATTCATTAATACATAGACTGTTGTTTTTGTTTATACTGTACTTACTGTATTATGTATGATGACTGAATAAAATAAACACTACTACTACTAACATACTGCAAACTTTAAATATTTGGTTTCCTATCGTTGGCCTTACAGACTTGTTGATTTGATGCTTATTAACATTTGTCCAACATTAATGGCTTTTTAAGTTAACAAATGTGCCATTTAGTTGCTTTGTCAAAGTCTCTGCAATTTTGTTAACACTGAGCGGAAGTGTCTTGTGTCCTTTGCGCACATATAGTATGTGTTTTATTAATTTTTATTCTGTATGTGTTCTATAGCTCTGTAAACACTGGGAATCTACAGTAGTTGTTTACAGTACTGTATGTCCATGTGTGCATGCTTACTAGTCTGTGTGACATTATTTTGCTTGCTTTGTGTTCTTGGGCTTGCATTCTGCTATATCTGTCTTTTCATTTGCTTCATTTGTTGTATTTTGTCTTTATTAAACTGCGCTGAACTACATACCTGGTTGCTTACGGATTTGCTGGTTGCCTGGTTACTTACCTGCAATGGACGGGTGGGTTGGTTGGCTGGTTGCCCAATTGGCTAACTGGTTATGCTGGTGCTGTCCTCCACCATGTGGCCAACCGTAGGCTGCTTTCCCTCAGGTTGGTCTGAACACAAAATACAGAAAGACAGGGCTCAGGCATGATACCTGATTCTGTATATCCAGAAGTGTTACAGTACAGATACGCATTTTACTCTCCTAGCTTGTGACTGTGTGGCCCTAAGTGGCTCCTAAACTGTGTTGTTGATTAGACCACCCAGCTGACGGAGAGACCAGCATGTGTGAAGAAGGACTACTCCAACTTCATGGCATCACTCAATCTGCGCAACCGCTACACCGGAGAGGTGAAGTCTTAATATTCTAAGGATGAAGTGACTTTCCTACATTTGCTGCATACAGTATGATTCATACCTCTATGTTGATGTGCTGTCTAGGTGGCTGGTATGATCCAGTTCTCAGAGGCGACTCACAGCCATTCAGACCTCAACAAGCTGATGATCCATCAGATGACCAGTGCTCTGGACAGAAAAGACCCAGAGGCCTTCACCCAGGTCATGTTCAAGATGGCTGCCCTGCTTATAACTACCAAAAGTGAGCAGCTCTGCCTAATTTAATCTTACATTTAATGTCTTTCAGCAATAGTGCCAGTTTGTTTTTTATAATTCAGTTACAGTAATTTTCTATATTTTTTCTTTCAGACTGCGATCCTCAGCTCCTGCACCATCTGTGTTGGTCTCCTCTGAAGATGTTTACAGAACATGGCATGGAAACTGCCATCGCCTGCTGGGAATGGCTCCTGGCTGCACACAACGGGGTGGAAGTGCCAGTATGTATATGTATCACTTTTCATAAAATCGTGAATAATTTGTTAAATGAATGTGTGTCTTGGTTTGACATATATTGTACAATAAATAAATTCTTATCTTCTCTATTCCGTCTGCCTAGTTCATGCGTGAGATGGCAGGAGCTTGGCAGATGACAGTAGAGCTGAAGATGGGTTTGTTTTCGGAGGCTAAGGTAGAGGCCGGCCCTCTGGCTGTCTCAGAGGAGAGTCAACCTGCACCCTGTGCACCTGACGTCATCCCTCACTTCCTCTGGATAGAGGTTTATTGCCAACTTATACTTAATGTTAAAGTTGTTTTAAACTTCAGTATCCAGACACACAGCATGCTCATGTTCACCAATCCACTGTGCTGTAATGTTGTGAGGCTACACTAAAGGGACATACTGTAGAATTATTTGCAAATCTCTCAAATGTGAAACATTTAACTGGTACATCGAGCTGTCTTTGAACAGTCCACCTGATGGATCTTTAGGAGACAGTTCCTATTTTACTCGGTTTTGGTTTATTACTTTCTGTTATAATGGAGATTACCCACTTTGTAGTATAGGCCAGTAAAATAATGTATTTTTATATAAATATATTTTTGCATGATGTAGCTTGAAGAGTTTACCATTCCGAGTTTCAGTCTGATTTTCACCTAGAACGTTTCTATCATTTTAATCTGTTTTTCATAAAATTAAGTTATTACTTTAAGAGTATAAGGGTTGGAAACTATCACCTCTTAATTCCTTCTTTCTGTTGTCCCTCCAGTTTCTGGTGCAGAGGTTTGAGATAGCCAAATACAGCAGTGCTGACCAGGTGGAGATATTCACCGCCATTTTGCAGAGGTCGCTGTCTCTGAGCGTCGGAGGACCCAAAAGCAGCCTGAACCGACATGTTGCTGCCATTGGACCAAGATTCAGGTATCATATCTCACTATTAGAACAGCAAATTGGTTTAATCTTAAATGCTGTAATAATCAGCTGCAAGAAATAACGAATCCTAAACTTGATAAGACTATTGTGTCAACATTTTGCTTTATTTCAGACTGCTGACTCTAGGTCTGACTCTTCTGCATGCTGATGTTGTGACAAATTCCACCATCAGAAATGTGCTTCGAGAGAAGATCTATTCCACAGCTTTTGACTACTTCAGGTAGAAAAAAATCAAATCAGTTTTGTTGGCTAAAAAGAAAACTCTATTTTAGTGTGTCTCTCTGTCCACTAACCTCTTTGGCATTTCTGTCTTTGTGTAGTGTCGCTCCCAAATTTCCCACTCAGACAGATAAGCGGCTGAGAGAAGACATCAGTATAATGATCAAGTTCTATGCCAGCCTGCAGTCTGACAAGAAGTATCTGGCTGCCAGCCAGCTGGTTCCCCCAGGTACAGCACTGAGAAAACAGTGTCCTAATCTTTCATTAATAATAACTGAATTAGCAACTTCATACAACCCCTTTATATGTGTATTTGATTTTCCTTTTTTTAAAAGTTTCTTTTTGTTTGCATGGAAGGCCCAGGTTACAATTTAGGGAGTGGGTCAAAATATTCTCTCTTGTTTCTGTTGGAGAAGGAAGTCAAAATGTATAAATGCAGTCCAAAATGCCCTCAGAGAGCTTCTTTGTCAAGTAAAGAAGCATATTTTCCCACTATAACTTACTCAAAGCCCAAATCATGATCATTTCCAAAGTGAAGCTGGCCTTTACATTTTAACTTTCTTGATTTGTAGGATAGATTAATGATATTTTTCTTTGTGTAGATCCCCAAGACATGTCGGTGAACAGCCTGTCTGTAGTGGCAGTCACAGATAGCCGGAGCAGTCTTGATGCAGCCGTGGGCCAGAGGCAGCAGGTGGCTCAGGGATGGATCAACACATACCCTCTGTCCTCCGGGATGTCCACCATATCCAAGAAATCAGGTAAAACACACACAGGATGTTAAACTTAAGTGAGCAATTCTGAAACACACCATGCACTACAAACATGGTCACAGTGAAACTTAACCTCCAACCGCTTCTTATTCATAGATGAAATAGGTCTGCAGTAATATAATATTTCCTCTGTCATTATGTATTGCCGATGTATTGTACTGTTTCAGGACTATCCAAAAAAAGCAACAGAGGCTCTCAGCTGCACAAGTACTACATGAAACGCCGGACTCTTTTACTGGCTTTACTGGTATTTACATTTTCTCAACCACTATTTATATTCACAACTATCTGGTAATAAAGAAAATTACTTCAAATTATTACATTTCTAGATCTATACTTGACACCTGATTGGGCGGTTATATTGAGTCCCATTCCCTGTATGTCTCTCTCTAGGCCAGCGAGATTGAACGGCTCACAATATGGTACAACCCGTTATCCACTCAGGAGCTTGCTATTGCTACTGAGCAGTCGGTGGAGACCAGCATCGCTAACTGGAGGTCCAAATACATCAGTCTGACCGAGAAACAGTGGAAGGACAACGTCAACCTGTCCTGGAGCATAGCACCTTATCTCGCCCTGCAGCTGCCTGCCAGGTACACAGAGAAACAAAATGCATTACAGTTAGGTTTCATCAATGTCAATCTGAAAGTGTGATAGTAATTTTCTATCAAACAAATTTGAAAAACGTCAATAATAGTATCCCAAAGAAGCCAGCAAGTGAAGATTTTAAAGGCCGAAATCCATAACTTTCTGCACACTGTTGCCCTCTATTGCAGCGAAAAGTAACTAAATCATGCTCGAACTGCAACACAACAAAGATGGCAGAAAATTCAGAGTCGTACTTTTGACATCATCTCACACCATTAATGCGTGTAAACACCTACAATATCTAGCCTAATGAAAATATCCTCAACGGACCAGCTTAATGCCTTATATTATCCTTTTACTTTATGTGCATAATATATTCACCAACAAATAGCTGATATGTGGGCCATGGCCCAGTTACAGGACTGTAACTTAAATGATCTTGTTGTTGAATAAAGATAGGTGGAATGTGGAACTGCGATAACACCAACTACACAACATACATCCATACATAATGTACTCTATACACACATGCAAGTTTATGACATGACAAGTGCAATGTATCTGAACAGATAAAGTCATTCATTGGATAGGCACCCATTCAGTTTTATTTGTTTTTCAGATTTAAGAACACAGAGGCCATTGTCTCTGAGGTGACTCGCCTAGTGCGAATGGATCCGGCTGCTGTGTGTGATGTTCCAGAAGCAGTCAAGGTGGGGTCCTCCGCCTGCCGCTACAAACCGACAGGATGGCAGTTGTGTCCGGCACATGTTACATGTATCTTACACTCCATAGCCATGTTGTGTGAGGTTTGATTGCTGTCACTATAGCATGACAAGCTGCTACTTTGTCTTCTCACTCCGCTCTCATATTTTTCTCTCATTTCTGCTCTTACTCTTCCTTCTCTAATTTTTATGTGTAATCTAAAGATCTGTTGTGACTAAAACCCTTACTGGACCTCATTTTGCATTTGAACAGTATATTGAGCCATCACAATCATCTATAGTCATAGCTATAGATTCAGTCATACACTTTCATCTTAATATGCAGGACCTTTGCAGCCTTTGACAGATAATACTGTGGTTTCATTAAGTGCTGTTGACTTTCTTTGTTTTTAAGCATTTTAATTTTTCTCATGGGATCTTTTGAACTGCTTTTGAAGTTCCCACTACTGCATTTCTGTAAAGTTGTACAAGTTAAACAGAAGAAAAAAAGTTGTTGTTCGTCACTCAGTGTGTTGTTTTCAAGTGGCCATATTCTGTCACTTGAGAAATGTTGGTGTTATTGAAGTAATATCTTTCCCTCCAGCTTCCTCTAGTCCTCTTCATTTGATTCTACCTGACTGAACTCTTAATGAGCTTCATACCTGTCTAAAGAAGGAGCAGGGGAGGCAGAGCACGCCCTTCCCCAAAGGCCACTGTAATTTAGCGGATGATCCTCCTTGACATCTTGTTTGTTCCAGTCACTTCAGTAACCAATAAACACAGCTTCCTCTGGAGGCTAGTTAGCACACTCTCAGGCTTGGGGTCATAACCTTGCTTCAGATTGCTGTCATATTTGATGTGGAAATATGGATCCTGTGTTGCATGCTGCACATAGCGTAGAACCTATCGTAGTAATGATGTAAATGTTGACCACGTTGAATCATTTTTCTCTTTTTTGTTTTTCTTCAGTTCTTGGTGACGTGGCACACAATTGATGCGGACTCCCCAGAGCTGAGTCATATCCTGTGCTGGGCCCCGGCAGATCCCCCAACTGGACTGTCCTACTTCTCCTCCCTGTACCCTCCTCACCCCCTCACAGCCCAGTATGGCGTCAAAGTGCTCCGTTCCTTCCCTCCTGTACGTTCACATAATACAGCTCTCATACACAATCTGCTGTTCTCATTTCTGTTGGATTTGTTTTTGTTCCCTGGGCAATAAAATTACCCTTATTTTCTCAAGTAGCATACAGTATTAAACACCATTAGAACTGGTTTTGTGTTCAGGGGTCTATAATTCACAGTAATATGCCTAATGGTGTAGTCTTAACTAAATTCAGACTTAGTATCTCAGACAGCACTGAGGAAAATTGATGAAACTGTGACTGATGAGCCCAAGTGATGCCCACATTATTTGAAGGGGAATAAAATATTTTTTTCCACTGTTTCTAGGATGCCATTTTGTTCTACATTCCTCAAATTGTCCAAGCGCTTCGTTACGACAAGGTAAATATCAGATTTTCTGAGTCAGCAAATGCATTTAAAGCCCACATATGTTCAGATTATTAAATTATCATAACTCTCCCTGTCTTTCTTTCCTGTTACAACCTGGTGTAGATGGGGTATGTGAGAGAGTACATCCTGTGGGCCGCTCAGAAATCTCAGCTTCTGGCTCACCAGTTCATCTGGAACATGAAGACCAACATATTCCTGGACGAGGAAGGAAACCAGAAAGACCGTGAGACATTCACCCTCACTATCTCTTTCTGTCTCAACACGTGCACTTCCACAACACAACATGTTACATACAAATGTGAAACACTATGATCTCTCTCCCTGCAGCTGACATAGGTGATCTGCTGGAGCAGATGGTGGAGGAGATCACGGGCTCTCTGTCTGGGCCAGCCAAAGACTTCTACCAGAGAGAGTTTGACTTCTTCAACAAGATCACCAATGTGTCAGCTCTTATCAAGTATGAGCACACTACTTTTTTTAAAAACTGACTAGTAGGGACCATACTGCATTTAATTATTAATTACAGTAGCATATTCTTTACATTACTGCTGCACTTTTCCCGAAGTTACCACAACATTTTCGATTGATTTCCCACTGACATCCATTGGTTTCAGTTCAGTATTAGTATCAGTTTTGAGAGACCTGAAATGTGGTTGAGGTTACATCACAGTGACCATTTACTCTATTTTTTGGTCAGAGTTTTATTAGTGCAAGTGAGAGCAGGGACTGTTTGGGGGCGTTTAAAACCGTTCCACAAATTGAGAGCTGTGCCTTCTGCCAGTAAAGTAAATACTACTTTTAGTTCATAGGCTGCAAAAAGGCCTGTGTAGCCCTGCAGTCCCTTTACATTAAGACGTAACCTTGATTTATTTTTCTTCTCCTTTCTGCTTTGCTTAATTTTATGTCTCATTATTGTCATCATCATCTCATCTCTCATGTTCATCACTTTTTCATCACACGTGTTTTAATTTCATCCTTATCTCTGACTTTCTTTACTATCTTCCTCAATTAAATGCAATCTCATGTAATAATAATAATAATCTGACAGGGACATTTAAAGAAAAGAGAAACATTTATGAAGCCGAGATGCTGATCTTTGCCAAAGGCCTCAAAGTAAAGTGTTAAACAGAACCCTCTAGGTAATCTTCAAGGTGTTTATGAAGTGATAACATGTTTTCCCCTGAGCCGATGTGTTTTGTTCTTTTCCCTGCCTTGTACCACCAGTGATCTACTCTCTAAATCCCTTTGTTGTTCATTCATTTGGCTATTGGTTGCCGTAATGTCTCTCTGATTATGCACCGGTCTGGAAGGCACTGCATGCTGTCTCCCTCTGCCCCTGACTACCTGTCTGCCAGTGTGTACGCTCTGCAGCTGATAAGTTTTTTTGACAGGGCCCATTATTGCTGGCTCTTACAGAGAGTGTTTTGTCAGCCCACTGGAGGCAGACAAAATTCCCCTCAGCCCTCATTACAGCACTAATTGCAACTGTCCAGGGGAGAAAGTTCTACTGTCCCTTGGCTTCCACTCTCTATTACTGTCTATCCCAGTGACTCCCCTCTGTGAATAACAACAGAGTCCGACTGTCACTTGTGGTCTGAAGTCATTCAGTGAGATACCCATGCATAATAGTAGAGGTGTGGAAACTGTGTGTGTTCAAGTTGTTTTTGTTTGTCCTCATCAGACCTTTTCCCAAAGGGGAGGAGAGGAAGAGGGCCTGCCTGGAAGCCATGTCACAGATCAAAGTCCAACCTGGCTGTTATCTTCCCAGTAACCCAGAGGCCATAGTTTTGGATATAGACTACAATTCTGGGACCCCCATGCAGAGGTGGGCCTCAAAAACCATTTTCTGTAATGCCCCTAACAGTTAACAGAATTCACAAAGAAATGTGACACCTTCACTGAATCTTTTCAAAAGCACTTTTGTATCCTTTTGTGTCTATTTAGTGCTGCCAAAGCTCCCTACCTGGCCAAGTTCAAAGTTAGGAGGTGTGGAGTCAGTGAGCTGGAAAAAGAAGGTACTGCTGATGTTAAATGAACCTAAAGTAGTATATTGTATTTCTCAAATTTGCGCACAGACAAACAGTGTGTCATGACATCTTCCTCTCAGGTCTGCAGTGTCGCTCAGATTCTGTGGATGAGGTGAAGAGTGAAGAGGAGGCCAAGAGAATCTGCTGGCAGGCAGCCATCTTTAAAGTGGGAGACGACTGCCGACAGGTCTCAGCTTCACACTCCTCTCCTTTCACTTACTACACTGCTATTCCCCATCCATTTCATGATATCCTCCTTTGACGTGGCTTAATTATTTTTAGCTTGAATTCCCTTTATTTACCATTTTGTCCTTCGTGCTCACAGGACATGCTGGCTCTTCAGATCATCAGCCTGTTTAAGAACATCTTCCAGCTGGTGGGCCTTGATCTCTACGTGTTTCCGTACAGGGTGGTGGCCACAGCCCCTGGAGTAAGTTCTTATAAAACTTTTCTTATGTTCTTCTATATTACTTCCTGACAGGAACAACTGAATGTTCAAAACACATTTTCCGCTAAGATGATGAAACCGCAAGTCTAACTTTCCCCTGCGATCAAACCACTTCTCATTCTTGCTGTTTCTGATGTTCCGCCACAGTGTGGAGTGATCGAGTGCATCCCGGACTGCAAGTCTCGGGACCAGCTGGGCCGACAGACAGACTTCGGCATGTACGACTATTTCAGGAACCAGTATGGAGATGAATCCACGCTAGCGTTCCAGAAGGTAAATGCCAAATCTCACAACCTTGTACAGGTTTTTCCATCATCAGTCATCAGTCATTCATTTACACCTGTAAACTATTTAATCTGATACTCCTTCCAACACTTCTCTTCTCAGGCACGGTACAACTTCATCCGCAGTATGGCAGCTTACAGCTTGCTGCTCTTCCTGCTGCAGATAAAAGACAGACACAACGGCAACATCATGCTGGACAGCCAGGGCCACCTCATCCACATCGGTGTGTATTGTGTGCATTTCCTTGTGCCTTTATTGAAGTTGATACTGATGTGAATTTAGGGCTGTACCAGACTTAATATTGTCAAAGCCAAATCAGATAAACAGTTCAGTATTTGTTTTTTCTATCTTACAACATCTGCATCATCACATGATGATAATAAAATAATAAAAACAACTTTTATACTTGACTAACTCTTGTACTAATAGAATCCGATGTCTGCATGGACGTGAGGAAGATGCATTCAAAAATCTAAAAAACGTCTAGTATTCTTTGGAAAATGGTTGGTACCACAGGTTGTCTTAAAAGTGCATCCAAACTTGAAACCTTTTTTAAATTTTTAGTCCATTTTTGAGACAATATTGGAATTTTAACCTGTGTAACCCAAGCCCTTATTCTGCATCATTTGGTCTGCAGTCTTTGCCAACCCTTTTGAGTGATTGTATTTGTATCGACAGTGCCAGACAGTATTTTCTTGCTGCAACATGATACTGGAGCATTAAAAAGAAAATCCTAAACTATTGTGTTTGTGTGTTTCCAGACTTCGGGTTCATGTTTGAAAGTTCTCCTGGTGGGAACCTCGGCTGGGAGCCAGACATCAAGCTAACCGATGAGATGGTGATGATCATGGGTGGCAAGATGGAGGCGACACCCTTCAAATGGTTCATGGAGATGTGTGTGAGGGGATACCTGGCTGTCAGGTGAGTTTGCAGAAGTGACAAAGCAAATGTTTACTGCACTATGAAGATGGCAAACATTTAACATTAAGACAAGTTTATCTGGTGAATCAGGCCCTACATGGATGGAGTGGTCTCCTTAGTTACACTCATGCTGGACACGGGCCTCCCATGCTTCAGAGGACAGACCATCAAATTGCTCAAGTGAGTCAGGCGTGTGAATGTGTCTGCATGCGTGTGCCAATGTGAATGAATTGCTCACACTCTCTTTCTCCACATCTAGGCAGCGATTCAATCCTGGTTTGAGTGAGAAAGATGCAGCTTCCTTCATCATCAAAGTCATCCAGAACTGCTTCCTCAGCAACAGGTCAGTACAAAACCTAAACAGTATAAACATATTCTTCTATATTCTTATATTGAAAGCATTACTCACATTTGTCTGATTGCTCTCTTTTGTCTTACAGGAGTAGAACCTACGACATGATCCAGTATTACCAAAATCAGATCCCATACTAAACGTTTGTGCCTAAGCATGTGCATATATTGGCTGGTACATGGTGTGTGTGCTTGAGTTTGCGTTTGTGCCTTTGTTCATGTTCACCATTGAAGATTGTGGCTCATTGTTTCCGCTGATTGTTGGATGTCGTCCTTTGTGTTTGTTTGCTTTAGATTCTTGTTTCCTCTCAAAACAAATTTTCTTTATATTAGTTGTCTATTCCCTTATTTATTATTTTATGTTGAAATCAATGTTGTTATTAATTATTATTATACTATTGCACTAGCATCTTGACTTCTGTGCACTTAGAGAAAAAAACTCTTGGTAATCTGCACGTTCAGTAAATACTTAATCAGAGTTTGTGCCAATTTTAAATCATTTGTAATGTTCGTGAATGTGGATTCTTAAAGCTGTTGATTTTAGATGGGGTTTGAAATGTAATTGGATACTTGAAGTAGCTGAAGTAGACCGGTTTCAGTTCTGACCAATGTGGCCTATTCTGTCATCTCGTATTTGACTGTACTACTGTGCTTCTCTTTTTAATGGACCCGTCAGATTTCTTTGATCTGTGGCATGGTACTCGTCTTGTATTTAACAGTGGCAACTGACTGTATAGACACGAGTTACACTGTCTGTATTTTTGGGTTTCTGTATTTGCAGTTACCTCTGGAGAAACGATGCACACTAGTTCTGGGAAACACTGGGGCTGAGTTTTGTATATTTAATTGCCAAAGGGGGAGGGAAGATAATGCACATAAATTGAACTTTTTTATTGTTTATGAATGAAGGTAAGGCACAGCTTGAAAGTTGGGCAGTTGCATGAAGTTAAGCGTTAACTACCATGTAGCCTGTGTCCAGTGTAACTTTTGGTGAAAGTTATTTTAGTAATCCAAAGTGCTGTGCCCCATGACCATATGGCTAGCTTAAGCCTTTATGTAATGTTACCGATTGTAAAGATTTTGCCTCTTTGTATATTTATATCTCCATGACCCATTTTCTGTCGCCTTTTCTATCTTCATGCCTTTTGAATCAGAACGCATAAGATATGAAATCAAATAAAGATCTATTAACTTAAAGAAACTATCTTGTTCTTGCTGGTGGTGTTTCATTAATTATGAAAAACAAACGTTTTCCTTAATGAGGACACTACACTACACTTGATCGTACCACAAAATACTATTTAAGTGCCCAACGTTGGCAATGAGAGTTAGAGACAAATCAGTTACAGAGCAGAAGTCTGCAGTGGTTTAAAGCCGGACTTGATACTGTGGTCCAAACGCTCAGTAAGCTATTAATGTGGAGGTTGGGCTATTGGAAAGACAGTAGAAAAGACATGAAAGTAATTTATATGCTGAACTAGCAGTTGAACCTAGAGGCCCAGATTATAATGAAGTTTACTGTGAAACATCCAAAAACTGAGACGGGTTTCTTTTTGTACAACTGCTTTTAAACTCAGTTGGGTGGCAACACATCAATTTCTCATTTTTATTTATTTTAACAATGAGGTACCTGGACCACAAAGTACAGCACTTTAAAGTTGAAGGAATCATCAACCAGTATGGTTGTTTAAACATCAGTGGTGGTGAGTTTTTAAATATTAATTAATTGGGCTTTCATTTTACAATAAGAAGATTATGAAATCAGTTAAACTATATAAAATGATGAAAAAAAGATAAGGGAAAGGGGAAGGAAACCAAATTAGAAAAGGCTTAATAGAAAAAATAATGAATTCATTGATTAAAAAAATGTCCTTCCTTGTAACAAAGTTAAGAGTAGAGTATAATCTGTGCAGATGAAGTGGAGTTTAAGGTACTCCAGTGAAAATGTCATTACTAAAAAGAGGTGGGGGGTTTTCCTGGGGCCTATATTTAGGGATGCCTCTAGCAAGTCTCTGATGATGATGATTCCCCTCTTCTGTTGTTAACTTAGCTTGTTAGATAATGAGCAATCATGTCTCTTCAGCACCTACTGTACATGCTGTATTTTATATTTACATCCACCAGAGGGCAGCACATAATGACATGTAATGTGTTTCCAAGTTCTTGAGGGTGCCACTTCTGATTCATTCAAAGAAGATACCACCCTGTCATAACAACCAAATCCGCTACCTCAGTATTCAGCATTGTTTTGAGGAAGACATGAAATACTAAAGTAATACCAGGTAACATGTCTGAAGCAGAACTCAGGCATTACAATTGTCAAACTGTTTCCCTCTCAGATAATGAGAGTGGCCTTGAAGCATTTACAGATGCAATGAATGAGCTTTTGAAGAAGATCTTGCCCTCTGACAGCAGCATGACTTTTAATGGAGGCTAACTGTGCTTGCCTGTTTCTGCTGCTGTGAAACATGGACTAGAGACACAGCCTTGTGTGAAAGACTTTGTATAGTCTTGCAAAACAGGTTGTGTTAAACACATTGATGCAGGGAAAAAGACTGGGATAAAACAGCCCCGACCCAAGAGGTATTACAAACTGTCTAGGTTTCACTTCAGTTTCATAGGTGTGTTAAACTTTAATGTACAGCAGCGCCTGGGAGTGTTGTGTGTTCTTACAGAAGTATGTGAAAAAATCTCAAAGAGGTGAGATCAGTGAATTATTGGAGACATTCAGCATCAAATGCATACGTCAAGAACATTTGTTCAATAACTGTTCAGTGCTTTTAAAGTGAAAACTTCAAATCCCTTGTTTAGAGACCAAAATACAAAATGAGACTTGGCTTCTTTTGGCTTTTAACCATCATAGGTCAATTATTTATTTACTTACCTTTAAAAAGAGCACCGTTAATCTGTCATATTACTTATGTGTGTGTGTTTGGGGCTGTTGGGTGCATCAGCAGAGGAGAGTGAGAGGCCTGAGGAAAGAGCCGACGCAGTTCAAGTCAACACGCTGGAGGCCAAACAATGAGTAGGAGATGGAGAGAGTGAGTGAAAAAAGAAAGATCCCATGACAGCACACTGGGCTGCTTTTGTTTTCAGTTCTCACAGCTGATACACCAGCGGTTTTTAATGAAAAGCCTACAGATTTAATTGAAGAAAAAGGTGCTGATGGTTGTTTATGGGTGGATTCTCGATACTCTATTTGGTTAATATTTCATTGCATACAGATGTCCGGAGAGGAAACACCTTGATGTATTTTTGATGAGATCAGATCACTGACTGTCATGGCTACTCCCTGTGGTCCTGCAGGTGTACTGATCTAATCCCTGTAGCTTCACACAGAGTTTCAAATTCAAGGTGTGTGCGTGTGTGCGTGTGTGTGTGTGTGTGTGTGTGTGTGCGCGCGAGCGTGTGTGTGTGTGTACAGTAGAACGGATATTTGCACTGACTAAACAAGAACTATAGCCAAAGAGTGACATGTAACATTAAAGCTTAGGTTGGCTCACAAATTAGGACTTGTATCATAAAATATCAAAAATTTTCCTAAATTACACTGACAATGGCACACAGACTGTATGTTCCTCATATTCTGTCATTGATTAAAGGAATCTTTTCTGTATTGTAGGTTTATTTCATGTAGATAAATGGCAGAAAAAGAACAGTTAAAATAGACAAGAATATCAACACAAACTGTACAACTGAGAAAAAGAAAAAGAGAATAAACTTCAAGATCTGGAATGACACAAAAGGGTGACAACAGCACATAAACACTGACATATATAACAATCAGCTTGATGTGGATAATGATCAAAGAGAGAGAAAGAATTAGAAATAATACACCGTGAGAGACCATGAGAGAATTGTGCTGGGAGCTTTAAAGAATTGGAAAAGCAATTAATGTTCTGGATTTCACACTACATAATAAGACATATTGATACGGACAGTGTGTGTGTGTGTGTGTGTGTGTTAATGTGGGCGGCGTGTCTTTGGGTGGTATATGCTAGTATGTGGGTGGTGGTATTGGAGGGATTGATATTTGAATTGTCAGATAATCAGCTGTGAGTGATTATCCACCATTGTGCACACCGAGGTGTTTCTGTTTGTATTAGCTCATGCATTAATCGTATAATTGGGTAAAACCACCTAATCTATTAACTGAAAACTCTCTCCTCCTCTTTCTTTTTGTCTGACTCTCTCTATACAAACATATACTGTGGCTCCGTGTATCCTCGTTCATCACATGTGTTAAACTGTGGGGCGTCTTGTGACACATTCTTGCGTCTTGAACTGGTGCAGCCACGGTGCTGTATGCCAGCCATGTGCTATGCAATAATGATCTCTTCTCTGAGCCGTTCCAGCCATTTAAGCTCTAAAGAGTGAGGTTGAGTAGAAAGGGCTATTTGTCCAAAGGGCAGAGCAGACAGTCAGGCCTATTGATGAAATGCTGAAGCTAATCAGGAATAGTGACTGCTGTGCCCTGAATAGCAGCGTTGATGGGGGGTTTGTTTGTGGGAGAAGGGAAACCAGTGCCACACAAAAGTCAAGCTGTACCCCCTCATCACCACTGCCATAGTCAGAGTTTTTTATTTTCACATCATTGGGGCATCTAATAAAACTGGGTCTTGGCTGTAATGTGTAATCTTTGGCTTAACTTTAATAGATTACCTGCATCGTAGAAGTGCTGCCACTTGAAATGTAGCCATGACTACAAAGGAGATGAAAAATGTTGATTTGGGTCTAGAGAGATTGATTAGTTTAAGGGGAAGCTTTACTAATATTCCTGATTAACCAGAATCTGACAAAACTCATGGATTCCCTTACTCCTGTCTCCGCGAGCTGTTTAAAAATGTGTTCAACCATGATGTTAGCATAGCTTAGCCCAAATCATGAATCCAGCTTGTTTTAAAAATCACTTTTAGACTTCTCCAAAGATTGAGGGCTGGTCTAATGAACGCACATATTGTAATTTGCATATATATTAAGTCCCTCATTTCACTATTAACAAATAATAAGCTCATATCAAACCTCATATCAAATGGGATGGACAAAATATTAGAAACACCTCTCAGTATAATGCAATCAGATTGACAGCACCACAAACCACATCCTCCAAAATGACTATAAAGTTGAATCGCCACTTCTCTAAAACAGTTTCAACCAAAACTGAACATTATAACCTTCATTTTTTTCTCCAACTTTTCATTTATTGCATTGACTGTAGTGTTAGACTGCATTAGTTTTAGCTAGGTGTATCTAATAAACTGGCAGCTAAGTGTAAATTACTCTTGGTGAGAAAGAGAAACAGCTACATTCCCCCCAAGCCGAATCCCTCTCACCATTAGTGCCATTTTCCTTTGGTGGCTGTGTGCTGCAGTTTGCATGTGGCAGGAAGGCGGTGGTAGGGTCAGCCTCTCCCCTGCAGTGTTTCCACTGTTGATCAGTTCGTTATCTAATGCTGTGATGACTTAAGGGAGGGGTAGGAGCCACAGGCTTAACCAACATACGCTCACTGTTTACCTGCGAGCTAAAGGCCACTGGGAAACAAATACTGTACATTTAAACACGCAAACACATGTATGCACGCACAAAAAGAGGACATGCACAAGTACTGTTCGTCCCCACAGTAAGGCTATATCCATCATAATGATATATTTCACTGTATTCAGTTCAATTTGCCATATTAGCATAACAAATCAATGTTTTATAAAGCTCCTCTATGAAAAGACTTTCCCAGAACTCTCTAAGGGCTTGTCAAGACACACACTGGGGCCAAAATGCTCTCTTTTTTCTTTTCTTTCTCTCCGTTTCTCGATGCCCATGTGCTATACGCTATTGGTCTGGGCTGTTGAATGGGCCCCAGTGTTCGCCCTCTCCTTATCGTGTGACCTTTGATCTGTTTGGACAGCGTGACCAACACAGGCTGCAAGGAGAAGAGAGCCAAGAGGAGCAGAAAAAAAAAACAGAGCAGAGGAAACCCGGCACAATTCAATCGTAAAGAGATGCAAGGATGAAAAAAAGCATCTGTGTTTAAACCCTTTGTTGACCTCAAAATTTTGGTCCATGACTCATAACAGCAGGGGTTTGTACTACATACATGAGAGATATGCCACACCTGTACTACACAACCTACACAGTGAGGTCTCAGGATGCAAACTCACTTCTGACTCCCACATCAAGAAAACTCAGATCTCAACACATTATTTCTCCCAAAGCTCAATTTCTGTGGAACATCATGGCACCACTTTTGGGGCATTTAGAAGAAGTCACTGCTCCTGAGCGTTCCGTTTAGGTTAAAAAATAGCATATTCAGCCTTCGCCCTCTTAACTCTTTGTTGTCCCTGCTGTCCTCTCGTCACCTTTTTACCTTTTACCTCTTCTGCCTCTCCTGCCTGTCACCCTGCCCCAGTTCTGCTTCTCTCTATTGACTTACTATAAAAGTCCCTACGTTTTGTCAAATTTGTGTGTTTTCAGTATGTAATGCACATTTAACATTTTCATTTGATCTGTGAGCAAGAAATATATGAACTTGAACAAGCAGAATTAATCAACATGACACAGCATTTCTCCAAACATTAAAACAGGGATGTCATGCATTTGTGTTTTTGCACAGTTTTCTGGCAGGCATCGGACTGATGATGCAAAACCGTGCAGTTGTGTGTTTGCCCAGCAGAGGGCTGAAGCAGCACCAAACTGCAAGGAGATCAGCACAGAAACAATAAATCCAAAACAGGCAAGAAGAGCTCTGTACAAAACATGCAAGAATTCTGTAAAACACTCTTTTTCCATACAAACCCTACTTTCTCTCTCAGTTTAACCTAACTTTCCTTTTAAATGCTGTGATCTAAACTAATTTCCACGTTAAATGACAACTAAAGATTTCTTTTTGCAATTTAAACTGAAAATTAGAGATTTTCTTCCTAAATCATACTTAAGTTTTCCCCGTGGTGCTCAACCAGATTAATTAAGCACTGTCCATGGCAACCAGGCAACAACAAAAAGCCTCTGCCACTCTCTCAACCGCCGTGGCCACTGTTGCCACGGAGACCCATTCAGATGCCCGGTGGTGACCTCTGACCTGAGGGGAGGCTGGTGAATGTAGCTGAAAGGGGCGGTTGGGCCGGGGCATCTGGGGTATCATCTGGCGCCTAACAAAGCCCCTCGCCAGCTGGGGAGGAGGGCAGGAGATAGAGAGAGAGGGAGCTTGAGGAAGGGGCACAGAGGAGAGGGGAGTAGAGAGAAAGAGCGAGCACCCTTTTCTTCTTGCCCTCTTCAGAGAGAGTGGCCATTGACACTGTGCATCTCATTAAAATCCGTGCACCCCACTCTCCCCTCCCCTCCTTCTCTCTCCGGAGCACTGGGCCCAAGCAGCTGCCTGTCCTGCTCTGGCCATTCAAGCTCAAGTGCAGTCCACTGCAGGATAGAGAGAAAAAAGGCAGACAGAGAGAAGGTTGGGAGTTGGGGGAGTGACGGGGGGTGGAAGAAGCCTTGGACATATGCCACCACCACTAGGACTGGAGAGGCTGCACAGAGAAAGACATCGCCCTGCTGTTAAATCTTAAAATGCTTTCTTATTCTTTCTTTTAAAAACTCTTTTTCAAGTTAGAAATAAAACAAAAATAGTGCAGATCAGAAAGGAAATGAGCCCAGATAAAAACGTTTTGAATCACCTCTTCAAACACTGCATGCCTACTGTATGATTTCATAGCCCTCCTTCCTTCTTGGACAAAAAAAAAAAAGAATCTCAGACACAGCGTGCATCCTGAGTTGGTTCATTTGTTTTTGTGCATTTTTAAAAGATGTAAGTGAGCGCAAGAGTGATGTGATGTCACCAAGGCGCCAGACACGGCCTCATCCATGTGTAGATGGACAGCAGGATAAAACATGCAAACAGCTGCTGGGTGGCAACACGCGTAATCACAGACAGCAAACAATGACACACACCCGTCCACCTCCCAGAGTCCCTCTGGTGTCCCTACACCCCAGGAGGACATTGTGGATATGCACGGGGCTCTCTGAGGGTCATGGTCATGCAGTGTGTATGTGTGTGCATGTGTATGTGTGTGTGTGTGTGTGTGAAGCCAAGAGAGCACAGCAGGACTGTTGTCAAAACAGAAAATCTGCCATGGGGTGCAAAAGGTGGGGGATCAGTAATAAGGGAGGGGTGAAATGACTAATATGAGGGGCAGGGCTTAAACGTGTGGGTGCTATGCTAATGAGATGATAATACTGCAGGTACTGGAGAGTGAAGCATAAGCAGAATCACAGTTACTCAGAGAACATGTTCATATGTGTGCACAGGGTCATTTGCACACACAAACACACAGTAGGCATGTGATTGTTTAAGGAAAGAGTACGGAGCTGAAAAAACACATGTATCACATATCTGGAGAAATCAGCCTCAACTCTCTTTCCTCTGTTTTTCACTCTTCACAAGCTAGTTGGGTTCCTAAATTCAAGGGTACAGAGCCCCTTGCCCCCCCCCCCCCCCCCCTGTCATCTCCACTGATGAATGGGGCTTTGCGTGTGGATTTTAATTACTGCTCTGTCGAGGTGGGAATTGGCCATGCATTAAATTGGAATGAGACACATTTTTCCCCTCAGCAGGGGAGGAAAGAGAATGGAGGGTAAAAGGAGAAACTGGTTACTGTATATTAATTGAACCATCCAGTGGCACAAAGTTCTCACATAACTGTGCAAGGCTAATAAAAAAGGGAGCTTGGAGAAAAGAATTGGACATTTTAACATGCAGAAAAACTACAGAGGAGTCACAGAAGTTTACTGAGAGGTTCTGTCGGATTTATATAATGTTTGAAAGTACATAATTAAAAGTGAGTTACAGGTCTGGTGGCTTCTTCTCTTTGGATTGTAGGAATTTATTTAGCCAGTCTACTGTAAATGGAGGAAGCCATTGAGGCAGAGCACTGCAGGGCTCCAGCGTGGTTGGCAAGGGCATGTGCAGTTATGATGAAGGTCTGTGTCAATTACCTCTGATTAAAAAGGACATTGCATAGGTCAAATTCCATTTTGCAGTCTGCCAGTGCAGCTTAGCAGCATCAGAGAAAATCGAGCTTTGAATCCATTCTCACACACACAGGCACATAGGAAGACTCAGATTGCAGGTGTGGTGTTCAGTGGACCAAGGAAACACTAGTGGTCCATTTTGTCTCCCCCCCCCCCAATTTCAGGAAGTGAAAAAAGGGCCAGTGTCATTTTCTGTTCTTTACCTCAAACAGCACTTTAAGCACTTGAGTTCTGGGGGAAATGGTAGAGATGTTAAAGTTTATGGCCCTTAAATGGCTGATAAAAATGTAAATATCCTTAGGATCCTTTAGGGCAAAGCCCTGTGATAAACAATATATTTAGACTGCCAACAAGAGTCTAGTTCAAGAGATACTATCAGCAGTGATCAATAATTATCTGAGCTGCTTGACATGGTCATGTCATGTCATGTCATGTTAACAACTTTATGAGTTGATAAGGATCGCCTGCACGCTCCATTAAACAGCTGACTGGTGGTTTGACATTTTTAGCTGCTCTATCAGGATGCTCTACCAGAATAACAGTGCTTTTATTGTGGCATCTCAGGTGGGGAAATTAGCATGCTCTAAAATAACAGAGCTCATTCTGTCAATTGGTAACAACAAAATGGACTAGCTTGGATGGATTGGCTTCAGAGAGTGGTGGCTCATTCTGGTAGGTTGGAGATGCCCATCAGAAGTCTGCTCATCTTATTTTAAGCACATTTGATAGATATTTCCCACTTGACAGAATGGGACACCTCGCCATAAAGCTCTTGTATTCCACTCTTCATCCAGAGGAAGCGACTCAAATAGTCACCGGAGGATAATGGGATACTGAGGGCTGCAAAGGACTCACTGGTTGCATCCTCCAAATCCGGTCATAAGAGGGCTACATGTTCTATGCTACATTTGCAGGAGCCTTTGAAATGTGGCAAAGTCGGCCTATTATGTTGAATTCAGTCAAGAAATGTTGCCTCTGGATGCAGACACAGTAGTGCACTGTTGTGTCTTGTGTTCCGGTCATTACATGTAGTTATTGGTTATTTCCTGTGGTGATCCTCTTTAAAAAGGAGGATTTGTGTAAGATTTGTACTAAAAACAACACATGCATTGAATAATGTCATGAACAGTATATCAGTATCAGTTGGTAATCACATAGACTCACATAGCCTCATAATAAATTAAATCAAATGTGATGTTGGAGGAAAGGAATACACTATTTCACTAGACTCATACAATTGTTTTGTAATTTACAGGCATCTAAATAAACTGCAAAAAGCACACTCATTATCAACAAATGCTGGTCTGCAGTGACTTTATACTAAAACATATCAAAGGCAAGAGTTAGATTTTAAAAAATGACATCTGATAAAATGCTTGTAAGACAAGTTTGTAGTTGCTGATTTTCAAGAAGCAGTTCAAAATGTAACTTGTCACCTTTTACCTGTGGGCAGAGATGTATTCACAGCCAGGACCGTAGCTACCATTGAGGACACGGAGGTCATGTCTGCTGTGTTTTTTCTGGGGATTGGAGGGCTTTAGTGACCTGGAGAGATGACATTGTACAAAACAATATACACACAATGAATATTTTATAGTCTGATTACAGTATTTCTACACTCAGCATACTTAAACTTGACTACTTTTATGCCAACAAATATTTAATATATCAAGGATTCAACATACTTCTACCATCATTTTATTCCTTGGTGCATTGCAGGGGACTTAGACTCAAACCTTTGAAGATCCTGGCTACAACCCTGTTCACACCAGCGTTCATACAAAACACCAGCCTTTTATTTCAACTGGGGAAGATGGACATTCCTCCCATTCTGTGATTCAGGCTGAACGGGTCTATAGTAGTGGTAAAAACTAACGTGAAGTGAAGCTGATGTAGATGTTTAGATCTTACTGTATGTATCCAGTTTAAACTGGATTATCTTTATAGCAACTGTTTCCAGTTAAGACTCTCAGAGCCAGTAAATGTTGCCTAAAAGGAACCTTTCTATAAATAGCATTGACATTGTTCAGGTCACACTGATGGAAGATGACTTAAGACCAAACATGACTCCTGTCAGTTGGATATTGGGGGTGTGATACCTAATATCACTCACATTTTCTGTCAATTATTTACTGTCTCTTGATTGCTCAGCTGTTTTGGGGTGGGGTGGGGTGGCTGGGGGTTTTCATAACGTTCTCTTGTGTTGGAAGATGAGCGTGTCCAGCTGACTGTGGTTCTGGGGCTGTGGGGCAAATGCAGCCCTCACATGATTTGATTGGAGGTTACAGAGGTCAACGCATGGTCATCTGTAGTCAGCTGACAGGCTGAGCCACTCTCTGATAACAGGCCAGACGGGCAAAGGACAGGAAAAGCATGACTGGGCAAACAACAAGTGACCCCGACAAATCTGTCTATTTGTCCTTGTTTCATTTTATTCTCTCACTCCCCTTGAAGTGTGTTATACTCAGCTCTCCTCAACCAAGCACCTCCCTCTCTCTCAGTATACTGAGTGCTCCAGAGATTGTTTTCTGAATAATTGATTTCTTGTTGGGATCTGTAGCATTGCTTCCTTGAGAGTTTTGACTTTCTTAGGCCTGACGACACAGAAGTAAAGAGAAAAGATGTTGAACTGTTGTCCTTTGTCTTTTTGGACCATTTTAATGCTGGTATTGTTACTCCTCAAATGTTTGTTGTTGCAGATTACTGATGATCTGCTAAAAATTCCAGTCAGAAAACAAAAGAAAATTCACCTTCAACTTCAACTCATCAAAAGTTAAACACTATAAGTCAGCAGCTAGCACAGATCCAGAACAGTGGACAAATAAAAGTAAGGTAAACTTCAGTAAACACTTTTCGCCTCTTTTCAGCTCCATCTAACCGTCAAATCAACACTAATGCTGGCAATTTGCCTGGAACATTTAAACACAGTAAATCAATTGGATTTTTTCATTCAGTTTTGGTTTAAATGGCTTTTAAAATCCATTAACGTGCTGTTGAATGAACAATTTCTTCCATTTCATACAGCGTTTAAACTACAGATTTCATCTACAGATTATTTAAGATAAGATAAGATAAGATAAGCCTTTATTGTCCCACAGCGGGGAAATTTTTAGCGTTGCAGCAGCCAGCAAAAGTGTCATATATAGAAATACAAAAAAAATAAATAGAAAAATAGAAAAATAGTCCTATACACAGTATAGACAGAAATAAATAACAGAGTGACTGAGTGCAGTTGTAAGTATGAACAAATAGATAAGATAAAAATATTGCACATATATAATATACATGTATATGAAAAATATTGAAATTTTCACTGAGAACAATTACCTTATGTCTCCTAAATCACCATCTAAACACCTTTTCTCCCTCTGGCACGCTTTTAAATAAATCTATGCCAGATCGACTTTAAAAATAAGTATCGATAATCTGATTACTATATTTTATAATAACTGCGACGGAGAACAACTGTTGCCAGTTTTTAAACTTTAAAAACTTTAATCTTGTTAAAGTCATTTGCTCCATTACCCTTCTTATCCTATCAACCCAGCTCTAATCCTCAGATTATAAAAGGAATACACAGTCACTGAGAAGTTTATTCTGTCCTCCAATTCCCCATACAATCAACTTTTTCCACTCCCTCTCCTTCCCCTCTGCTGCTGCTTTTCCCTCCCTTTATCCTTCCTCTTCACCTCCTATTTTTCCCACTCCTTCCCTTCCTCCTCCTTCTCCTCCTCCGCTTGTTAATGGAGTGTTGGCAGCGAGCCAGGGGAAGCCTTGCTCTGTAGGTCTTCCCTCCTTGGCAGAGCTCCCAGTGTGTTTGTTTGTGTGTGTGTGTGTGTGTGTGTGTGTGTGTGAGTGTGTGTGTGTGTGTGTGTGTGTGTGTGTGTGTGTGTGTGTGTGTGTGTGTGTGTGTGTGTGTATGGTGCAGAGCTCTCATAATCACTGCCATTCAGCACCTCGCCGGAGTGTGTCCGTGTTTACACGAGAGGGGTCAGGGAGCAGGCAACAACTCTCTCTCTCTTTCACTTCAAACACATGCACACACAAACACAAGCACACACATACACCCAACACAAACAAAGGCGCGTGTGCACACACACACACACACACGCACACACACACACACACACACACACATGTGCACAAACAGATGTCAAGGAAGAAACAAGGCACATGCTCAAAATATTACAGGTATGCTCTACACTCTGAAACCACCATCATGGTGGGCGACAGAAAGAGGTTGAAAGGTTCCTGTTTTAGTACCAAAGATGACTTTGTTCAATCTGTTAAAAATACTGTATAATATATTTTATACCATGCTCATTTCTGATTGGTCGTTTGGCTGGTAAGTTTCCTTTTAAATCATATAACGGGACACCTCAGTCATAACTCTAAATCAGCACGGTACATTAAACTTCTTTAAAGGATAGTTGCAGTTTATTATTATTGGATTATTGGAATGAATTTTCATGGTAATATTCCACATGGTAATACAGTAATAATATAGTACTCATCTGTTGAGATTTGGGGCCAGGTTTAATTTTGCCCTTAGATTTGTCTCATGCAAGTTATCCACACTACCCCCAGGCTAACTCAGAACTAAGATCCTTGTTTCCATGGTAACAATCAGTGACACCTGCTGACCAGTGGTGCCTAATGACAAAAAAACAAAAACAAAACATATCTCATAGTTTGTGGTTTGCTAACAATATCGTTGTGTGAGTAATACATAAGAAGGGAAAGACCTTGCATCAGAGAGGACATCGTCAGATATGTTTGGTTGCTTAAGGAAACTAACCTGAGCCTGACTGATAATTACTGAGTCCTGCCACATTACAGTAAGCCCCAGCATCTCACTTCTGCTACAGGTGTGTTGAGATTGTGCAGTCAGCCATGTTTCTTTGTTTCTTTGTCTTTATTTACCCAGAATTCATGGCAAATTAGTCCTAGTTACAGTAAGATTGTCAAGGACTAGAGATCTTTGTGCAACAGATGAATTTAGACGTCTATCTGAAGTCTGACTATTGATTTGATCTAAGCCGTAGTCAAAGTCTATATTTTTGTGAAACTGGCTCCTGCATGGGAAGGTGGCGATATGGCTAAAAAGAAGTCTGACGGGGCAAGAAACACAAGCGATCACATGATCACACAGGTTTAACTCTCCCTTTTAACATCACTGATCTGAGAAAATACAGATCTGCCCTGTCATCTGTTATTTTCATATGTAATAAGACCTTGTTGTGTCACATCACTTGCATGTCAGTCAACACTGCATTTAGCAGGTTGGTATTTATGTCTAGAAGCACACTGACATCTGAAATAGAGTTGGCACATGTTGAAGCCTTAATTTGTCTGCATTGCCACGAACAGTGCCTTGTATAAAAAACCTGAACTTGATAGCGGTCACATAAAGATACTAGTTTATACAACGATAAAGTTGATCTAATTTGCTGATGGTTTTCGCTGCATGTGTGAGTTTTCCCTCCAGGTCAACACTCAGAATGCTGTCATAGACTAACAGCTACAAAACTGTGTGCATATGAACACATTACTTTACAGCTTTTAGCTCCACAAACTGTCCCACAGAGTTCAATGTGCAAGTATTCATGTAAATAATCTTCAGCTGGACTCACGAAACGCTCTCAGCAGGGCGACCTGTACCACAGGTTTGAATATAGAGCTTCACTTTGCAGGAATTGTAAGGAGGTAATTGTCTTTGCAGTAAAATACTCCCCTGGCATGGAGGAATGTGGCTGGTTCTCTCTCTTGTGCTGTCTGTTTTCTCTCTGTAATCTGTTATTCTTTTTTTTTTCTCTCTCTCTCTCTAATAGCTACCCTCTGCACTCCCCCCTGAGGGCCTGCGGGCCATTCCCTTTACATTTGCATGTTAGGAGTGGGTTTGTGAGCAGTTCAACTGTCTGTTTGAATCTCAAATAGCCCAGGGGATACGCTAGTCATCACTGGATGGCAATTCTGCTTCTTGGAAGAAATGATAAAACACCTTCAACTGTGACATGAACTACCTTTGGGGCTGTCCAAACACAATTAACATTTTACAGTGCTCAAGAGTTAATATTCATAATCCTGGTAACTGACTGTTGCAGGACCATTGGTGCCTCTTCTACCACTTCCTGCCAGTATGTGTGTACAATATGTTTCTGGTTATTTCTGTGTGTCTATATGTGTGTGTGTGTGTGAGCAAACATGTACCTTAAGTGAGAAGTACATTTACATCAGGTACAATAGACTGGCTGTGGGTTTTTTATTAGTTGTAATGTAATTTAACATAATTTATTCATAACAAATCACATTTAGTCTGATTTAGTGACAAACACTGCGAGGGGGCAGCTCCTGCTGTGACCCAAGTGGCTTACAGGCTGCGTACATGTGACCCATAAAGTGAACTCAGTAAAGTCTGCTGTTTTCTCAAGCGACATGCCTTCTCTTTCCCAACATACTTCTCTATTTAACTGTACAGGGAAGAAATCACATGGTTACAGGGCATTTATGAGAAACTGAAAAATGTTTCATCGTTAAGACGAACCCTAAACCATACATGAGCACAAATTAGTTTATTTAAATATTCATTGCTTTTTCAGCGGTTTCCTTTGTTCAGATATATTAATTTATATAGAACATTTGCTGTACTTAGTATGCAGTAATTTTGTTTTAGTGTTGAACCAGTGACAAATGTAATGGTATTCATATCCATAATATATGTATAGTTACATAGAGTTGCCCATTGATAAAATGTAAAAAGTATTGATAGACTAAAAAACTTGTGTGAGAGATGGGCAGCTGAAGATTAAGACTTAAAAAGCTACAATTCTGCATCACGTAAGGATAACTCAACATTTTACATTTTCTTGCACAGCTGGGTTTTGAACTAACAACACACGCTGCACCAAGGAAGCTAATGCCTGACGCAGAGATGCATGTCTGTAGGGCTGCAACAGTTATTTTCATTGTCAATTCATCTGCCCATTATATTCTTGGTTAAAAGTTTAATGTACTAAATGTCAAGAAAATTAGAGAAAATTGGCCATCACAGTTTCCACAATTATATGTTTAAAAGAAAGTAGGAAAGGTGGGGAAGGAGTCAGCCTGCAGTTCAAACAGCAGTGAATGAGAGCTTGACAGTGCTCTACCTATCAATTAAGTTTTAGATCTCAGAACTATATCTCATGTGGGTTATATGTTTACATTTTGAGAGAGAGGAGGCTTGTGGCTGCATTGTAACTGAGTCTGTAGCTCAATGTATGTTAGTAGGTTTTGAACTGAGTTGGATCATTCCTCTAATAACTTCCAATATAAAATCATAATTTTCATAAATGTATATGAAATCACTGGAATACGCCTGAAACACCATTAGTAATAGCACACATCTGCTGAATGAGCTGCACAGTTTGAAGTTTATATGTAGTGCAAAGCCTGTGGGACTAGTTAGATACCAAAAAAAGTCCAGAATAACTGGCCTTTACCATCATCTTATAACATTCCCGCTGCCTCTGCCTCCCAGTATTTCTGACTTTATCCTCCTTTTACACTGGTGGCATTTGGCCCTCAGAGTGACCCACTCATTGGCAATCTGCTTATACCAAATGGGTCAATTGCACCTAATGAGATCAAGGAAGGGTGATCCAATGCTTTGAGCTGGAGATCACACCAACAGCACTTTCTATTTGAATATATATATGTACATACAACACAAACTCCCCGGCCGTTTCATACTTAGTATTCTTTAATCCTAGATTTGTTTCAGACATATGATAAAGTGTGATGAAAGAGCAAAAGTAGCTTGAAAAGAAAGTTTTGTGTAAATAACTGTAAATAGACAGTGTGGCTATTGAGCAGAAGGTTTTAGATAAGGTCCAAAACACCCGTCCCTCCTTTTTCCTTCATTGTTCTTCAAGAAACAGCAGCACTGAGCTTAGAGCTGGTTTAGTAATTCTCCAAGCAGATTAGGATGCCTTCTGCATGCTTGCAGAGGATTGGGCACACAGTTCAATAATACAGCAAGACAGATTACCTATCCACAGTGGCACACGGCTGACCACAACTACAGGAAAGACTTATTACTGCTGATTTCTTCCTCTTATAGTCTTACATTTAAAACCACTCAGGCATGCATAAACACACATGATGCAACTCTTACCAGATACGCAGCACATGCATTCTGTACAATGCACACACATGCTTGCACACATACCAACATGAGCACACATGTACACATACCCTGCACACACCAGTAGCCTACCCAAGCGCTCAAGCCTGATCACCTGATGTTGATCTCTTCTGTTTGTACAGAGGTCATATTACATTCTTAACAATATGTATATTATCTACAAAACAATTACATGAACATTCACATGCGTGTAACAAGGCTTGTTTTCGCCTCAGAGATAATCTGCTCTGGCATGTAATGCTCATTTAAAGGGAAATGCCAACCTTGGTTTTCTACAAGTTATTTTATTTTTGTGTATCCATTTTTAAACCTGCTTCATTTACTCCTGTGTGTGTTTGTGATTTCCCACATTTTCCAAAAAGCCTGTAAGTAACCTTCAGAGTATGTGTTTCATTCAGCTGTGGGTTATACATGTAGAGAGCAGGTAAAAGCAGTGAAGACCACAGCACAGCACTCAAAACATCCTGTGGCTGCAATACATGCTGGTCTTCTGTGCCTGCACTCACTGGAGAAATTGGAGAAAATGCATGATTTCTCCTTTTATGACTGTTTTATATAAAATCCACATAACAAACACAGACTAACAACAAAATAGGGCTCAGAAACAGAAAATGAATCAGCAATTTCTGTTCTTTTAACAATATTAAAATATTTTACATTTTCAGTGTATACACATGAGTGTTCCTCTAGTGCTTGTCTCGTCAGTGGGGCACGCTTGCAGTAAATATGGAATTATTGTAAAATAAACCTATTGTCCTCAATAATTGCAGTTATAACATGAGGATCTCCTTTAGTTTGTAACATTTTAACACTGATGCTTTCTATACTGTTGTGGTTGCTCTTCTCACACAAACAGGCAAACAGAAACATCATGACAAGAAAAACTACATGATAATTCCCGGACCTGTGATGAATGCTTACAACAAAGCAATAGGAAATCTGTATGTGACATGACTTTATTTCCATGGCCACAGACAGTTTTTTTAGGGGGAATTCTGAGGACATGAGTTCAAGTGCACCCCACATCACCCCTACCTACCCCATAAAACTATGACCAAAAACTAAAAGTCTCTAAAAATGTTAGTTTATTTTTTGTTAAAATTTCAGTTACATTTTGTGTAGTTATTATTGGCTCAAAAGTAGTAAACTTCAAATATATTGAGTCTAAAAATACTGAAATTAGCTTACCCACCATGTATAAGATTTTAGCTGTAGAATGTAAACTCCCACTATATTGCTAAAACCCCTAAATTCCCTCAAAACAATACAGAAGACATGACCTCAGTGCCCTCAGTGGTAGCTACAGCCCTGTCTATATCATGAGCACAAGTATTAATTTGAACTATGTGGAATCGAAAAACAACTGACGGAAAATGTCTTATGTGATCCATCCCCATCTGCTCTGCTGAGGGAAAAGTAAACACAGATCTGTTGGCTATGCGTTCCTCTATTATTCCCAAGACTGTTGTTTCCTACCAGAGCTACAACACTGCAGTTTCCTATAAAAAAATCAAATTGGAGTCTGCTGTCGAATAACGCCTCATATATATTGCACAATTGCCCATTTATTGACTGCAAAATGTTCATAGACACGTACACACAAAGGGTGCTGGTGCTGCACTGGTGAAAGCTCTGTCTGTATGTCCACATAGAGTGGGTCTGACCCAGTCTAAGGGCTCTGAGTCCCAGAGGACCAGCTAGGGTCTCAGGGCCCCAGTGGTTGAGAATAGCTAGGTGATCTATATTCATTGGCCAGCTTTGGAGAGGCCTGCTGTCATGGCCTCCCCACCCCCCATGGCAGACCAGACCAGGGACCTGTGTGTGTGTGTGTATACGTGCTCCTCATGGCATTAATGCAGTCTGACAGAGATGAATGGAGCTGGACCACACGGTTTTCAGCAACGAAGGGGTCCAGAAAGCAGTCATCAGGGAGTCATCTGCATAAAAAGGCAAAGAGGGAAGAGATGGAGAACATGTAGGTGAGGAGGGAAAAAAGAGGGAGAGAGGAGAGACTGCAGGGGTGAGGAGAGAGAGGGAGGGAGAGAAATAGATAAGATGAGGGACTGGGGGGGAGGATGCAGGTGTTGGACTGGGTCTACAGAGAAGAGGGGAAGGAGGAGGGGAGGTACAACCCACTCTTCATTGGCACTGCATCTGCACTGGAGGTGAGGGTGGAGGAGATCATTAAGGTAAGAGGATGGTGAAGACAAGAGGAAGACGACAAAATATAGTGAGGGAGGAAAGAAAAGGGGGAGAAAAGATGCACATGGACCATGGAGGGAGGAGAGGTGGTGAGAGGGTTTTGCAGAAGAAGAAAGAAGAAAAACAGGGGAGAGGGGGCGAGCAGGGAGAAGGGTTTGAGAAATGGGTGCTGGTCCCATCAATGTTAATCAAACAGCCCTGACAGATCCTAATGAAGGTTTCATAAGAAGGGTTATTCATGATTTCTCCTCGTGCTCTCAGTGTCACATATCCACCAGAGAGTGGCAAGAGCCAAAGCGTTCATCTTTGTGTGTTATCCATTACTTAATGAGATTGTTCCTGCAATTAATTTTTCCTACAGAAAGGGTGATATTTCAAAATAAATACAAAAATAAGAAAGATAAAGCAGAATCAAATATGTCTTGCCGGG
Organism: Macquaria australasica; assembly: GCA_005408345.1. Classification (NCBI taxonomy): domain Eukaryota; kingdom Metazoa; phylum Chordata; class Actinopteri; order Centrarchiformes; family Percichthyidae; genus Macquaria; species Macquaria australasica. The sequence goes on along the minus strand of SEMN01000216.1, from coordinate 156,800 downwards.
CTGCTGATAAACAGGCTCAGCTCAGCATCCTTTTAAATCAGATTGCAGCTCAAATGAGCTTGTATGGTTGTCGCCATGCACGACATGGCACAAGTATAAAACAACAAGTGTGGACTATACATTTGCAAATGTCGGGGATCTGGGCAACCTATCAAATGAAAAGGCTTCTCTCTCACAGAACTCTCCTCATATTTTGTGAGATCTTTGTAATTTTGATTCTTTCCTACTACTCGTTAGAAAAGACACTGACTGGGTTAAAAGGTTCTAACGCTCGAGGCTAAAATAAAGATACACAGAGTTTAAAAGTAAAAGCGTAGCAGATGGTTTAGACTACATCTTGTGGGATTACATTTCACATTCAGGTATTTTTATTTTTAATGTTTCCATTGGAGTTTTTCTCATCTTGTTTGTTTGTTGCTAGTTTGTATTTTATCAGGATCTCAAATAACACTCAAAAGACTTAATTAAAATTTGGTGAAAGGCAAGGTCATAGGCATCTGAGAGCTTGCTAGTTTAAATATGTAATTCTGTATCTACTGCTTGGTTTAAAGATGTGTTCTGGCTGAACGCCAAGCAAAGTTTAGAGGCTGCACAATTGCATATAAAGTCAATGCAATGATGCCAGTAGATGCAAATTCACCCTGGCGAATTGAGGCAAAGACACGTCTGACTGTTTGGAGTTTGGTGAGTTATGAGAACAGTCATTGTCTGAGCTGATTCTCAAACACACAAAGCCGCTCTTCACATGGTTGGTAAATAAACGACTGCTAAAACACACACATTTGCAGTCAAATTTGTGTGAATAATGCAAGGTGAAAATTTGCATTCTGAACGCACCTTAAAACTGGGTGAGACAGAACAGCAAATTAACTTTGAAATGCTCTTTTAATGCTTAGTGGATTCATTTATGTCATTATGAAATCCTGAAGAGACATAGTGATATCAACATAGACACATAGTGTAGGATGTGGGTGGTTTCAGGTGTATAGGATCTGTGAAATATTAAACTTGTAGCTTTGTGGGCCTTATGACCACCATGTGTGCACCCCATACCTGTTATGGTCGTATTAATGACTGTGCCGAGGATGTGCACACATACAGTCCTTCGTTCCGTTTCTGCAGGGCGTCTGAGGTGGCAGCAATGATGTGTTTATGTACCATGTGCACCATGCTGGTTCCCATTATGGACCCAGGATTCTCTCGCCTCCCTCCTCCGCTCGCCACGATTAACAGCACTCTCCTGTCAGACTAATGAACATGCCAGAAAGCAGAGAAAGGAGAAAAGAGCGGGAGGAAAATAGAGAGAGGGGGTGTTTATGAAAGAGGTGGAATGAGAGGGAGATTGCGAGATACGAGAAAGGATATTAATAAGGGAATGAAGTGAGAGGGGGGAAAAAAGAGGAGGCTATAGGAAAAAAGGGGTTGATCAGAGAGGATGTCATTTTATCCAGTCAGCCATCAGATCTTGAAGCAATCAGGTTTTATCCAGAGAAAGCAAATCCTCACACTTTATGAAGAGGGCCTGACCTGCAAGTAGAGACCCATGAACACTGTAAGTCTGTATTACAGGAGTGGATAGAGCATACACAAAATACATGTCAGTATTATAAGTTCCAACACAGTGCTATAGGCTGTAATAAGTGAATTAAACAAGAAATTTACTTTTTCGTGTTTCCTGATTGATTGTACTTGATTGATTAGTTTCTGCAAAGACAGGCCAGTTTGAGTCAGATGCTGCGGATGCAATTAGGATAAAGAATAGTGGACTGATTCTCTTTAGAAAGGGAGTCCAACAGATTTCATACTGTTTCATGTTTGATGGTTAAAAGCACATTTCTTTATTCTTCTTTAGTACAAAGGAATCATTTTTTTCTACAAGTCTACAAGTTGATCACATGAGAGAGCAACTTCAAAGCATCCATGCTGACAGGGTTTGTCAGTAATTTGTTTCACTCTATATTATGAAAAGAGGTTGGAGCATGCAGTCATTCTGCCTTTATATGCTGATGTGTTGGTATCTGGTGTTGTTGTTTCTGTTTGTTGTATGCTGGAGGACCACAGTGGACATGACGCATTGGGCTTTATTGTGTTTCTATCCCCAATAAATTGAACTGCTGCAGAGCAGAAAGTTATAGTGTATTTTTAAGCGATCAAATAAAATATATCAATCAACAATGAGCTATTCTGTCATTTCCTGCATACACACACTTGCTGTTTAGACCTGTAGATGACCAAATTCCCCATGAAACGCATTTTTTGTTCTCTTGTAGTGTAAAGGACTTTTTGCACGATGAAAGAGTTCATACTTCTGTGAGTTGTATTTAACAGAAATGTCACAATTTGCTAGTACATGTAGATTGGAAATGGGCACATTCCATCTGTCAGGCGGCCCTGTACCACACAGACTGTACAATGCAGCTGCAGTCAGCCTTGAGTGAAACAGCGATGACAAGATTATTAAATCTGATAGCGCTGCAGATGTTGTGCTCCTGTTTAGTGTGTTAAATGAAAGAGAACCAAGGTAAGATGATAATGATGACCCCGGTGAATGCCTAACCAGTAAATGCCTATTTGTACAGCAAATGAATGCATGTACAATGTCACATTTGAGCACTTTGAGAATTAATGTCCATGAATGATGATCAGGAATAATTTCATCAGCTTGTTAATAAATCATTTACTGCCACTTCCCTGTATCTGGGCTAGATTAGTGGCGGAAACTCATAAAATGAGGAGGGGGGGATGATGGAGGTTGCTGTGGTAACGCTAATGACACCCACCCCCTCTGTCTATGTGTGCTGGCCCTTTCCTCAAGATACTATGTAATTGCGGCTGCTGCAGGAGTTGGTAGTGCAAACCCTTATGGAAAAATCTTTGATTTAAGGTGATGTATATGTGTGGTGGTGCTCAAGAAGAAAATTCCACACTGAGACACTTTTTTTTTCTTCTGACAGTTAAGATTTGTGATCTTGACCAAGTTACTGTCAAACACTTAAAATGAAAGTGCCAAGAGTGTGATCTATTTGATTTAATCAAGCTGGAGCAAAACTATTACAACATCAACAAATGGAAAACAAAGCACCAAAGGCATTTTCATGGAACATGTTCTCATTATCTGATCGAAGAATGGGTGCAACTATAAAATACATTTATTAGGTTGCAATCACTAAAACAAAGATTTTACAGAGTCTGCACATCAGAATGCAGATGCTAAACTTTCACCTGTTTTCTTTTGATGGAATTACAGATTGGACAAACAAACAAAAGTGGATAATCATTTCAAGAAACGTGGCATTTAAAATTATTACCAAAGACCAAAGACACACGTCATTGTGAAACACAGTTATATGTTGTCACTGTTGAGTGAACATGTTTGATCTTTTTTATCAAGAACAAAGTAAAGACATTCATTTCAGTGTCTGGCTTCATATGCCCAAGGACTCAAACAGTTTTCTCAACACAGAGAGCCCTGTAATCATGCAGATTCAGTGAAAATGTGAAAACCACCAGAGGTGGAGCTGCAGGGTTTTCAAGTGACAATACAGATGTGTTTGCACTACTTTAATGCAAGTTTCATGTTCAGTATTTACAAGTGTTGTATTTCTTTTGCTGAATGTGTGTTTACATATGTGTAAATATGCCGATGTGTGTTTGTGCTTACTCATCCTGATGCCACTCTGCAAACACTGTGCTGTCGGCATGTGTTAAGCTTAGCTTTTAACTGGGGTGTTTACTTGTTCTTTAAAAGTCTGCAATGCTTCAGAGCCAATCATAGTAGCCATTTATTTAGATGATCATATTATTGATAGAAAAAAAAAAACATTTGCCTTTTCCTGTGTGAGCAAAAGGCACAGTGATGCTTAGCTCACGTCCGTCTGACTGGGATAAGATGACTGAGGGCTGTTGGTGTAGCGAGAGGCTTAGACCCATAGGCTGATTACTGATTACCACATACTGCTGAGTATGCTAAAGCACATAGGCTCAAGGTGGGCTGGGTCACTATGATTATGGGAAGGGAAGGTGGGTGCTGTGGATTGGGAAGCGAAGGAGGTAAGAGGGCCACTGAGACCCCACCAAGACAGAGAACTGCTGAGGTGGACCGAGTAAAGCCATTCCAGGCAAAATAGTCTCCCTCCTCTGCTCTCTGCATCCTGCCTCCCTGCATACCCATACAGGAAAACTCATTAGGAAACTGTCCACTTTTCAGAGGAAACACACCAGGAAATGACATAAATATTTCATAACTGCAATGTTTGGAGCAGTGCTTGGGAGATTCGTCGTTAAAAGTGCCAGTCACAGATACAGATCTTGACCCCTTTTAAACACTGGAAGAAAAAGGCAGCAGAGGAGGCCTGGAGCGAATCCAGTCAGTATGTTTAGGGCCGTGGAGTCTAGTCTTCAGGGCAAGAGGTTCAACAGACTCATGAAGAAACACAAAAAGAAAATGTGCTTTAGTAGAGGAAACACTCAAAAAATGCTGAGTTTTACATTAATCCAATGTGCTGTGTGTGTGTGTGTGTAAAGACTCAGAGTGAAGATTATTAAATCCATTTGTGCGCATGTGTGTGTGTGTTCATCTGTCCCCCTGAGGTAGCTCATGGTTTTATTGCCCGTCGACTTATTGCCACGGTGTAACTGTCCAATCGCTGGGGGTGAGACCATAATGAAGTTGCCTTTTATTGGTTTAACAGTCAAAGTCAAGAGGCCACTTCCCAACTGCAGGATACAGCTTTTGTGGATAGGTGTGTGTGTGTGCGTGTGTGTGTGTGCGTGTGTGAAAATAGAGACAGGATCTTTTATATACCAGCATATATTCATAGGAGGTTTTAGGCTTGCAGACATACCAACACAACACAATAATCCATCAGAAGACTTTAAAGCCTTAAAGAACTTCACTGGTGTTTTTGCTGGTTTTAGCTATAACTATCACGTATACTTTACATTTGTGCTGAAATGTTTGTACACAGTTTAAGACTTCTGAATTTATTTTTTCCACCGCTCTTGTTAGCCACTGGTTTTCATTCATTTTTGTTCGTATGGAAATCAATCAACCATCGAAACTTGCTTGAATTCTGTAATAATCACAGTGAACATCAAATCTCTTAATCTGTTAAAATGTATTAAAGTAACATTACCGTTGTGTGGTAACATAGTTTAAAGGGTCAATTCACCTAAATGACAAAATACATGTTTTCTCACTGACCTCTGGTGACCTCGACCACAGTGAAGTCTTGGCACTGTGTCTCTCAAGATAAGTTGAGTTTGATTTTTTAAAATGGAATTTTTCAACTCTGTGAGAACCACAAAAGAAGTTCCATTCACCTCCATTGCATCGGAGTGGAGGCAAAAAAAATCCCAAAGACAGATCTTAACACTTTGACAAATAAAACCAAAGAGATTAAGTGAGAAAAAATGTTTTTGTAATTAAAGTGAACTGGCTATTTGACTGCAGATTTGATTTGTAACACTGACAAAAGCTTTGCAGACTACACAGTTCAAGCAAGTTTCGAAAGTCTTCTAATTGATTTCCACATCATACAGAAATAAATGACAACCATGAGCTGCTTGGAAAGTCAGAAATAGATTAAAGAATCTGAAACACAACAGCGTGGTTTACAAAGTCAATAGATGTAGTGTAAAGTATGTGTGATTTGTAGCAAGTAGGCTAAAACATACAAAACAAGCGGTATGATCCTTTAAGAAAAGGTGGAATCATTCAGCATTATCAGATCACTGTAAATCAATGACCTGCAGAGAAAAGGTCACTATAAGGCAGGAGAGGCTGTTTTTCTAAATAACAGCCACCGGGGGCCATTCAAAGAGGACTGATCAATGACACGAGATGAAGAAATGCCACAGTAGAGGGTCTTATGACCTCAGCCTCACTGCCACACTAAATCAATAATCATTAACACTGTAGCTATGTAATGTTAATTACATACATAGCATTTTTCATAGCATTACACTGAGTCACACAAAGGAGAAGCGGAAATGTTTGCTTTAATCAACTGCATGGAGGCCTTCTTATGTCCCATTGTACCATCGCTTTTTAGATATAGATCATCCACACTTTGTTTGTGCACATCTGGGGAAAATTGATATTGCTGTGGAAGCACGTATTAACACTAAATAGATGAGCTCCTCGTCTTTCGCTCATGTGAGAATCTGAATCCTCTGAGATCTGGAATCCTCTCGCAGGTTGCAAGCCACAGCATATTTACCCTCCTGCCTGCCTGCCTGCCTGCCATGCACACACACACACACACACACACACACACACACGCACACACACAGAAACACATAAACAGTATCGCTGCCAGGCAGGGTGGAATTACCAGAGATGTGCTTCAACTTGCCCAACAACATTCCCCAGAAACCATGGCAACCTAGAAATAGCGAGAGCGTGTGTGGTGTGTTTACTTGCCTTTAAGGATCTCCAGTGCCCATCAGCCTCACACAGTCTGACTGACTGCACCGGCCCTCGCTGGAGCCACTCCACATCTTTCAGGAGCTGAATAGGGTCAAGCCTGCATGGCAACAATCTCTTCTTCCTTTGTGGCTCTCTGGGATCCTTAAAAGAAACCAGGAGGGCATAAAACTCATTCACTGACTCACCCACTCACTTGCACACACACACGCTCTTTCTTCCTCTTTCTTACACACACACACACACACACACACGGACATGTACAGCTGCAGAATGTGGTGGACTCGTGGGAGTGGAAGGGTAAGTGCAATGCAACCTCAAACTGACCCTTGGTTGAATGAAGGTACATGCATTCGTGCACACACACACACACACACACACACACACACACTCTAAACTAAAGAAGGACTCAAGCACCATGTTGCAAAGGGGAATCCAGCATCACCATCCAACTCTTTAACCCTTTCCAGTAAGTAGCTGGTATATTTTGATACCTAGGTTGTGTACAGTTGAACATGGATTCCTGAGGGCTGGCTACGGGCGAGGACAGCTAGGCAAGGTCAGTTTACACATCTCTCCCTCTCCTCAATTATTCATACACTATAACATCCTCTCCTGCTCCCAGCCAATCACCTTAAGCCGCGGATGAGGAGAGGAGGCTTGGAGGAGGGCATGGAGAAACTTGTGAGCCAAGAAAGAGCTGATGAATCCGTGGGCTCCGTAAGAAGCTGCCACTCACTCATTCATTGTGGGCTCAATTATCTCCTGGGAGGTATCAGACGCGGAAGTATCTGATTCCATAGGCACAAACTCTAGATGGTACACACACGCATGTGCACATGTACACTCATTACATACAGCAGCTTCACCCCCCTCTAATGCACACACGCTCAAGAAAGCCTCCACTGAACAATACCGCCACAATTGCTGTGTAAGCATTAGCATAGTAATGGTGTCTTGAATACATGGTCAGGCACAGCTCTTAGGTTATTAGACCAACTCCAGGTGCCTTAAATCTTAAAACGACCCTATTCAACTGTGGCTGCAGGCTCATTTTATGTGTCAATGCAACATTTTCCTAAGAGCTCACTGATATTCATGGAATATATACAACTGAACGTAAAACAGGCTAACTGTGGCATAACGTGTGTGAAAGTGCAAAGGTTTTTGAGCAGGAGCCGATTAGGATTCTTGCCTGGATGAAAAAATAAAGCGAGAGAAGGAAGCAGAGCAATAAAGCACTGCTCACTGCTTGCCGAATGGATTGATACATATTGGAAAAAGGGGAAACGTTGGCAGGGTTTGCTAAGTCTGTTTCTGTCAATGTTGTGTCTATTGTATCAGAGTTAAGCAAATGAAATTGAATTTGTATGTAGGAGGAAGCAGGAAGGCGTCTGTGGTAATCAAAAGTATAAAAAATAAAGTGCTCTTTGTTGAGGAACATCCACAGACAAAAACTTCAAGACAGCTTTTCATCCAAAAAGATATGATTATGATCTCTATCTCATGATAAAATTCTTTGAGGTCGCACTTCCATCAAGTTGGTGATTTCACAAGGGACAAATAAATGCAGCGGAGGCTTAGATATTCACATTTTTAGTCCCTAGTATGGGTCATGCTCCAAAAACGCTGGATCCTACATGTCCCATAATGCACCTCGATAGAGTCTTTTACTGTATTAGAACCCCATCCTAAATGCATTTGTCTTTCAAACCCCACACCTCCAGTTTGAAACGCTTTTCTGTTAAAAATCTCAAGTTTCAAGGCGAGATAACCCTGATGACATCACAATGACATCATCAGGGTTAGTTTTTTGTTTTTTTTACTTTTGACAGCTCAGCGCCACAGAAGACATTATACAACTTTTTTCACAGTCTGAGTAATACTTCTCATGACGAACAAACTGAACATGTATAGAACCATGAGTCACAAACCATTTTGTACCATATTAGTAAAGTCAGCTCACATTAGTTACCATATTAAATGAATGAGAGGTTATATATTAATAGGTTTAATCAACCCTATAGTGCTCCATTGCATGAATATTACTTATTGTTGTGAGCAACTGAACAAACGGCCTAATCATTGTTTCTCCCTAGGGTGAGGCTGCCACTGACCTCCTTCCCACAATGCAATCTGGTGGCTTCAGGGCAAAAGGTGTAGCACTGCGCTGCAAGGGAGCTTTCCTCCTGCCCTGTAACACACAGCCCCTTACCTTTATTCTACTCCTCTCTTCTTCTCTGTCCCTGGTCTTCCTCTGTCTTTGAACGGAAAGTAAAGACACAAAAGAGAGAGGAAGACCAAGGGGCAAGAGAGAGCAATGAAAACAATGAACAAAGGTTTTTGGAAAACCTGAATATATTGCATTATGGGGAAAGAGAGCAAGACAGACAGGTGGCCTAAAGGGAAAAGAAGGAAAAAGAAGACAGAATAAAGAAAGAGAAAGGGAAGCAGATCAAATTCTGTCCAATTATAGCAGGAGCTGAGGCGTAAAGTGAAATGGTTAGTGGAAGGAGGAGGTATTCTTACTAACCTAATGTAACCAGACAGAGGAGAGGAGAGGAGAGGAGAGGAGAGGAGAGGAGAGGAGAGGAGAGGAGAGGAGAGGGCAGAGGATTGAGGCCAGTGGATGTCTTGTCAGAAGGGTGAGAAAAGGATGGGATTGGGAAAAGTGACGGAGATAAAGAGGTGACAAAAGTAGCGAGAGAGATAAGGAACTAGATCCCAAGTAATGATGAGTAGCTACACCAGCAGCCAAAAGGGGAATATGAATGGGTGCTGTTAGGCATTTATTTATGTTGTGAAGAGTCATTGGCAACTGTCCGTTGATTCCTAAAATCTTTATTTTAACAACTGAATTTTGCAAAGTAGAATAAAATAATTTGTATAGATGAGGCAGTAGGCCACAGCATATTTAGAATTAACTACAGTCAACATTAATCTTCCACGATGTGCTGGTTAACAGTGAAAGGATTAAGTGTCCAAATCAACATTAGCTCCAATGGCAGGACAAACGTGTCACTTGGTGGCCGGTCCATAAAAGCAGGCCAATTGTGACCTATAAAACTAAAAATAAAGCCAACACAAAAGATAACAAACAAGGCAAGTAAATACATAATTGACACATGAAATGGAGGGGATAAAATAAATGATAACACTTCATCTTTAAGTAGCATTAATAAATAAGCAGTATACAAACATTTAATAAATGGTTTATAACACACTACAATGTAGTTGTAAGTGTCTATAAATGTATTTTTCAACAACTATAACTCATCCTGCTGGCACCCATAAGTGGAGGCCCACAGGATAATGAATGACAATATACATTTATTACAGTTGCAGTAATATAAAATATGTCCTCATAGGAGATGTTGTACTAGCTGACAAATACTGTACATTAATAAGCATTTAACATGTCCTTATAGCTGCTTGTAGACATCAGTTGTCTCTCCTACAAGCTTTATTTTAAAAACAGATTTATTGAGACTTTTGCATTGTTAGCGCCAATGACAGGACAAATATTTAATTTGGTGGCCAGTCTGTAAAAGCAGATTATAACCCAGAAACATAAAAATTAAAGCTATAAGATAATGTCTTAGATGCCAAAAGAAAGGCAAGCGTAAGACAAGAGAAAGGGCATGAAAAAAATAAATAAACAAAAAAGGCAAAGTTAATTATTTCCTTATCTGCTGTGTTGAACTTGAATAAATATAAAAAAGAAATAAGAAAAAATATGTTTGCTGTGATATTGACAAATATTGGCTAAATGTACATATTACTGTTTTGACAGGCCTGTAACATGAATTATGTAATACCACTATTTGTAACTGATAACTAACATAAACTAGAGGCTGATTCTGAAGAACAAAATTCATCATGGTAACGATGAATGAACATGAACAAGTGTGCCTTTTATTCAACAATATGCTTATTATTTTAACACATAAAGGATAGAGGATCCCTTTACTCCATGTCCTCTGAGCCTTTAATGAGGAGCAAAAAGGAAAGAAAAGGAATTTCTCTGAAACTGAAACACATGTCTCTTCACAAAGTCACTGCTTGATCTTCTAACAGTGCCAGATCTTCCAAGGCTCTTTCATGCCATCATCGTTACTCCTTTAAAAACCTGAAATGAGATGTTTTTTATTCTTCTTTCACATGTACTGCTTTGATTTGTAGGTAGCGTCAGAAACGACTGGTGATTGGAGCATAAGGGAAGCATTTAAACTGACATAAAACGGAGTAATACATCTTACTTTTTATGTGAAATCTTATTGCGAATGCACATATCTGTTTTTCCGCTGTTTTGTTAAATGATTTTTTGACATTGTAAAACATAGAGGCATGCAATAAATGTGTCACACTCACGTAATTAAATGAACATTTACGTTTCACTGTATGCAAGAAGGCCAGTAATCTAATTGCTGTGTTTTCCACACGAGATTATCTGTGTGATTGTGCCTGTGCATGTGTGAGATGTGTTAATATGCACACTCTGATTAACACTCAAAGTCGGCCAGTGAATGATAAATTAGGAGCAAGTTTTAATTCACTCACCACCAAAGGAAATTACAATCACAATATAAACACACACACACACACACACAAACGCAGAGGGAAAGAGATAAACAAATTAGTAGAAAGGGGAGGAGATTAGAAAGCAAATGAGTTTACCCATACGCCATGACTCTGATTACTCTGATATCCTTCCACTGTTTATAACTTGATTGTGCTGTATGTCTCGTTATTGAAGGCAAATGAATGAGAAACAGTAGCAGTAACAGTGGATGACCTCATATTTAGAGGACACTTTGTACTGTGGAGGGATTTGATGTTTGCCCTAAATGTGTCTTTAATATCAGATTCATGTTAACCAAATGAAGTGGCTGAAATTAACAATTGTTTTCATTTTCAATTAATCTGTTGAATTATTTTTCTTTTTATTAATTGTCTGGTTGATTAATGCCCTTCACCATATCCCAGAGCCCAAGGTGACATCCTAAATTTACTCGTTTTGTCTGACCAACGGTCCAAGACCCAAAGATTTTCAATTCACACTATATAAAACAGAGAAAAGCAGCAAATGCTCACTTGATAAGCTGGAAACTAGAGTGTTTGGCAATTTTTACTTGATAAATGATCTAAATGATAATTAAATAATCACAATTGTTGTTGATTAATTTTCCTGTTGATTCACTAATCAGTTGAGCTTCAAAGTTCATTCTTGACCTTAGGAACAACAGCTGACAAAGCTATCTCACCTCAGTCTATTTAAGCTCTGCTGGAGCTTCTGATCATATACACATGATCTTCATCAGCAGATATTGATAAGTCTGCCCAGAAATGTCCTTTTTAAAAAAGTTATTTAGTTAAGCGGTTTAAAATTGTTTTGTCAACTGCAGCTGCTGAAACTCAACTTTCAAGCCAACGTGGACGAGAAATGATTGGGAGAATAAATAAATAAATAAAATTTTAACATCTACGTGTCCGCAACAACTGGGCAAGTTCAGCAGCTGAGGAACATTGTGGCAAAATCACTCCTTATTTACTGTATAGTACGCTATATCTACTGTCCGACATTTTATTTGAGTGTCCGAATTCTGAACGTGTAAATTTATGCCTCAAAAACAGAAGAAAAGTAGTGTCTATGGCATGTTCACCACTTTCTGCTAACAACCCCACTATGCAAGTGTCCAAAACTTTAACGCACTGCTTACTGCTGTATAGAGTGACCAACTGAGCGTCTACTATATAGGCAATAGTACCACTGAATGAGTCAATGAGGGAGTGATTCTGGACGCAGCCTGTGTGATACTAAATGGACCTTGAGGTGAGATTGTTTTGTCAATGAATCAGCAAAATGTTCTGCCTCAAACTGATGCTCTTAGTGAGACATTTATGAAGGGGAACTGTTGCTAGTTTTCAAAATGGCACCAAGACTTCATAGACATGTTAGTATTCAAGAATAGATCACAGACATGTTTCAAACTAGGTGTTAAGAGCATCTAGCCTTCTTACATGTCCTTGGATCAGCTCGTAAGGACTGCAAAACTTTTTACAGATGACAGGAAAAGTTTACTCTGATTTCTCTTAAAGAAAACCACAGCATCACCTCACAAAATCAAGGGGGAAAAAAATCCACAACTGCCATTCCGACTGAACAAAAACCAGAAACAGAGACTGTACCACAAAGCAGATCAGCCAGTCCCTAATTCTTATTTAGCTCTGAAAATGGGATAATGATGATAATGAGTATGATTACTGAAATGGACGTCTTGGAGCACAATAATCTGAACTGTCCATCACAAGGAGAAAAAAAGGATCTGCATTTTTTGTGTGTGTGCCTGTGTGTTACAGCTTACAGTACTACTTTGTAAATGAACTGGCATTAGCATGCTCTGAAAGGAGTAGAGCCGGGGTTGAAGGGAGCAGGTGAAAATCTCACTTTGAATCATTTCCCCTCCCGGTCCCTGCCATTGTTCCTGTCCTCACACATGGCAGAGGCAGAAAGAAAGGATCCTATTATTCCGGCCCAAGCCTGTTCTCCTCGTTTATCGTTTAAAGAGGGGGAAGAGAGGGGGAATATTCTGATGGAAAGCAGGGCCTCTGTGGCAGCCTAGCAGTTGTGTGCCAGCTGAAAAGACTCCGCGGGCTGAAGCTGCGGCGGTGCCCACCACCTGCCGAGTTCTTTCTCCTTCATCTCTCCCTTCTCTCTCTGCTCTCTTTCTCTGCCTTTCACCGTCAAGCGCTCGGTGACTCAGCAGTCCAGGTTCAATTCAGGCTGAGGCCTCATGAAATAAAGAAAAAAAGTAGAGTACAAAAAGAGAGAGAAAAGATTAATTTCTTGAGTGGGAGAGTAAAAAAAGGGGGGTGAAAGAAGCAGGCAGATACATAGGTACTGTATTTTGTTTTGCATTGAAAGAGAGACCTAAGCTGCACCTGGCTCTGGATTTTGAAGTGATTTTTATGGGTGTTGAAGAAGGACAAGGTTTATCTAACTCTTCCAGAAATCCACACAATTCCAGGAGTGTAAGAATCACAACGTAATACTTCTAGTTTGAATATCTCATACAGTTCACGCCATCTGTTCCTATTTTGGCCTTGTCTTCTTGCCATACCTGCAACACAGGCCTTGGACATCCTCCCCATAAAGAGACCCACTGAATTTAAGATCAGGTATTGATGCTGTGTACTCAGCTCCCATCAATACTGATGGGTTATTGATGGAGAGAGTGAATCCTTGTACCGCACCGTCATGAGACCAGTACCACCAGGGAAACATCTGTGTGTGTGTGTGTGTGTGTGTGTGTGTGTGTGTGTGTGTGTGTGTGTGTGTGTGTGATGAAATAATGAGGAAGGGCTAAAGCAAGGTGTTGTCATATATACGTCTGCACACAGCTAAAAATCAATGAAATCCTACACAAATGGAGACATATACATTGCCTGCAGCACTGCACTTTTGTGCTAAGACACGTGTCTTCCCAGTGGGATGGGATCCACTGCACTCTTCCCTGAGGAAGAAGGAGAAGGAGGAGGGCATGGTTAACTACATGGATAGAGGGAACGGCCCCACAGGCAGAGGCAGGGAGATGAAACGATGCAACTATGAAGAAGAGACCAAGTGTTGGAACCCAGAGATGAACAGGACAGAGCTTTGTATCAGAGGGGAAAGCCGCAGTGAATCAACATTTCCCCGGATCTCTCCCCTGCTCTACCAGGAGCAGCATCTCATAACGGCTGAACACATTGTTAATAATTGATGTGCATCAAAACATTGACGATATATGCACACATGATCAGAATGCATAAATTCTACTTGTGGGTGATCCACTCTCACCTCAAGGGGGTTTTATCAGTCTCGTTTGCAGGCAGCTGGTATGTCTTTTCTCAGTCTTTGCAGCAACTTTGGACCAATAGAAGATTCTTTGCATTCAGTTTCTGCATGCATAGAGTCCTCACTGCCAATAATCCTTTTTACTTCTGCTTTAAATCATAGTCAACCTGACCACAGAACAGGAGGAACTTAAAGAACGAATGCAAAAATGCATTGGGTGGTGAAACTGCCCATGTCTCTTAAACCTCTAGTGTCTCCATCTTTATAAAATCATGTTGTTTTTCCAAACATTGCTCAAACCCACAGATCGTAAATATTTCACTCAGGGCAAGCATCATATAGCTTCAGTGAAGTACTGGAATAAGCTGAGCATGTGCAAAGTCAGAAAAAATGTAGAGAAACGTATTTTTTAAATACATTTTAAAAAAATCAGGACTTTCTTCCAGGGTTAGATGAGAAGATTGATACCACTCTCACATCTGTGCAGTAAATTTGAAGCTGGGGCCAGCAGCCAATTAGCTTAGCTCAGCTTAGCTTAGCACAGAGACTGCAAATTGGGGGCAACAGCTACCCTGGCTCTGTCAAAGGCAAACAAGATCTGCCTACCAGTGCCTTTAACGCTCACTAATACATGTTATATCTCTTTTGTTTAATCTGTACAAAAACTGAAGTTGTGGTTTAACGGGGGTTATGTGCCTGACTATTCTAAGCTAACCAGCTGCTGAGCCTTATGTAGCCTTATATTTACCATACAGACATGAGAGTGATATCAATCTTCTCATATAACTCTCAGCATGAAGGCAAATAAGCGTGTTTCTGAAAATGTCAAACTAGTCCTCACACTAGTCCTTAAAACAGAGCCAGTGACCAAGACAAGACTAGTGTCCTGCTTCATATCAGCATGGAGACAAGAGGGTCATCTGGCATTGGAGATAAAGGTGGGTGTGGGCCGTGTGTGTGTGTGTGTATACCACTTATAACAGACGCTGTCCATCTCCCTCGCCCACCATGGGCAGGCCAGGCATCTCTCATTCACATTCCTCAGATTATAGAGGGCCATCCCAGGCAAGCAGAGGCAAGCCTGAACCCACTTGGGCAGACCCTGGTAAATTCCACTCATGCTCGCAGACCCACTGGGATGAGAAAAGCTGGGGAGAAGTGGGGTATTTTTAGGAATTTCCCACCAGATAAAATCAAAAACTGCATTTGAATCTGCCAAGCTTTGTGCTTGTTCGCGAGGAGCCAAAACAACACTCAACATGAATGACCCCTAGCAGGCAAACAGGCACTCAAGGTCTTTGCTGTGGGTGATGTCCACGCTGTACCGACCGACCCACCCCCCTACGCTCTCACTATTGTGTTTACTTGGCGCTGATGTTAGAGGAGAGAGGGGCTCGGGTGGGGGAGGGCAGGGTAGGACTATCGTCACCAGGGCCATTGTTTCTCAGCGACCCCCATTCAGGGTCATTTAGCATGTGACACCTCTAGGGGCACAGTGCATTTCTGATGGCACAGAAGAGCAATAAATGTGCCAGCTCCCTACACTCTGACCTGCGCCAGGATGATGAGAAATAAGGCAGGAGAGATAAGGGGGAAGGAAGAGGGTTAGCAGAGGGAGAGTGAAATTATCGACTCACAATTAGTGACAAGAAAGCAACAGAAGACACACATAATGGAAGCGAAAAACACCAATGCAAAGCAGACGAGGTTGAAGGAGCTCATCTACATACCTGAGGAGGGTGTGTGCGCGACTATGTGTGATCTATGCAAGTGTGTGTTTACTTTAAGTGATGGGCAGGCCAACAGCCCACAGCCAAGGGCATTCCTGCCTGGGCATCAAAAGGAGTATGAGAAAGAGACACTTGGGGGGGGAGGTGCTGTAGACAGGCTGGAAAAGGCCCAGTGTTTACCACAGCTGGGTCTGTCCTAACTACAGGAGGTAGAGACGATGGTAGAAACCCCTAACAATACAGTCAGGTGAGGCCCATCATGTTCAGTTTTTGTTGAGATTTTATTTCATATTAAAGGAATAGTTTGACATTTTTGTCTCATATCTGTCCCTTAAATATGAAGTTATAGCTAGGAGATGAGTAGCTTAGCATAAAGACTGGAAGCTGGGTGACTGCTGGGCAGACTGGAGGGTTACAGGCCCTATGACTTCCTTGAGGTCACTCACAGACTTTGGTATTGTTCAGTCATGTGTTATTTTGAATACCCCTGTACCTCCCCATCATAGGTCAATATTTCCCAATTGGATAGATTTCAGTCAGAGACAATAATGTAAAACAATTTACCATTTATTGCAAATGGTAAATACAGTTAGATTTGGCAGAAAAGGCTCTGCTGTCTGAGGGAGCGCTCGATAAATCTGAGCAGCGACGAGGAGTCTGCTGAGAAGGCTAATCCCCATACACTTAGGATAAAGAATCAGATACAGAAAAGTACATGAACATGAGCTTAGCAAAATAATACTAAAGCTTAAATGACACAAGGAGGATGTTAGGTGGAGCTGCAATCAGTGTTGGCATTAGGAGGATCAGCAGAGTAATAGAGACAGTTTATAAATGCCCTAAAACACTTGTATGAATATCACTGGATAACAAACATATGATGCATCAATAATCCACTGATATGTGACAACTGATGCAAGACCACTTCAGTTCTCTGCTAGATCTAAGGCTATGCTTCATTCCTTTAATCTTTATTGAGTTTGTGCTATAATATATTGCTTTATGTCACAGAGGGTTTTCTTGTGACCACTTGCAGCCAGTGCAGTGTCCCTGTGTTTGGCATGTTTCATGATTTTTTCCCTTTGCCACATTTCAGACTTTTACTATGTTTGGAACTCATCCAGAAGCAACTGAGTAAGTAAATACTGCCAATCCCAACCACAAAAGGCTGCTACACAAGTGAGTCATATGAACATGAATTCCAATTAGCAATATGTGTAGGCCATAACAAAGCTCTGACAATCACCATTTTCATAGGAGAGTTTTCATAAGAGGTACAAAGAGGTTGGAAAGTCACTGAATTGCTGGTGCATCAGTGGCAAACAGTAAAATTGTGCAATGTAGCAAAAAAGGAAATGACTCAAGAATCATGACATGTCAAATACAGGAAAACTGCATTTGCAAGTAGGGCTGGTGGCCACAAGTTGACCCCTATCAACTGCTAAAAGACTCCTGCCATGAAACTTGCTTACAACACTACACGCTATGAATTCAAAACTAACCAATAAATTAAGGCAATAGCTCTGTCAAATACCAAATGTTGTGACGTGATAATTAATGCAGGGCTCTAGTATAGTTAGGTGTTATTTTGTCCCCACCCTGTACCTGACTTCATAGGTCCCTATGCATGCTGGCCTTATATGTATTGACTATAAAAACTGCCAACAGGTTTTCATTTTACAGGAATGAAGTGCACATGCACACCACCACATAACACGTGTCCCTGAGGCATGTTCAAAGAATGTACATAAATTTACCCTGAAGCAAACCGCACGGGTCAGCAATACCTGAAATGAGACAATAAACGTGTGACATGCAAGTTGGGAGACATTACCCATTAGAAATTATGTATGAACAGGATCCCTTACACCACCACAACAACAGAATCAGACTTGTTCTCAGGAGAGGAACACAGAACTTAAGAGAAGCCAAACAGTCTTGGTTTTCAATCAAGCTTTTAATGAAAAGATCATAAAATAACAGTTTATTTTTCCTCACTGCTGTACATTAAGACTGCAAGGTTGTGAGTGCTGAGGTCAGCTGTATTACACTTTTATGACACTTTGAGTTTGCGAGCCCCATCGCTATGCACGGCGGTGGCTCTGACCTGAATATGAGCTCTCTAAGGAGTGGAGATAAAGAGAGAGCCCAGCCTGGGTGCTGCCAAAAGCCACAAAAAGGGTCACAGAATCTCACCTTAAAAATACTGGTGTGTGCATGTTAGGTTGTGTTTGAAGTCTAGATGGTGGCATCTGTGTTTGCATGAGTCGAGGTGTATATGCATACATGCCAGCAAAAGTGCACCTGGGTGTGTACACCTTTGCATGTGAAGTGTGTTTGCCAAGGGGGAAGGGCTTCTCGACCTTTAATTATTCATCAGCAAAGACCCTACATGTCCATTTCAGAGCCTCTCAGTCCACGGATCCTGATACATTATTGAGAGGCTCTTCCTGAAGAAAACAGACCAGAGAGGAAGCTTGATACACCCACTTCATGGGCAGCTCCACTAATCAACTCTTCAAGTACTATTTTTTAGCAGCTTTCCATTAATGTAGTTCACATCAAGGTGACACTATGCCTTTGTAAATTAAGTTAAAAAGATAAACCGATGTGAATTAAAATAAAGGTTACGTGTTAAAATATGCTGCTACGAACTCCATTTCAAAAAGCATATTTTGGTTACAGATGGATGACAGAAAAAAAAAAAGTGTAAATGCTGAGATGTAATGGCAAGATAGTACATTTCTGTAAACACTTAAAGTTTTGAGGTAAATTGGTGTTTGTTTTTTAGTCACTACTGCACGTCACTGGAGGTACAGTAAATACTGATGTGAAATGCAGCAGAGCGGAGGACACAGTCGCCTGCGCAGTAACAGAGATTACGGAGGGTCAAAAGGGCAAAAGCAGGGGGTCAGGTGTATCTAAGATAAAGCAAGGGACAATAAAGCTTAGACATGCTTTGATGGCACTGGAGGCCATTTTAAAACTGGCTTTGGTTTAGTCTGCCTAGGTAAGAAGGAGCATCTCCATAATAACTGGACAGACCAGCCCCTCTACTATACAAAATGCCTGGAGAGGATGGTAATAGTAACAACCGTACAAGGTGTAACAATAATACCCAGACATGAGATGGTAACTTGAATGCGTCGAGCTGAGTACAGTCTCTCGGTTGCATTACTTGCTTTGTATATTCGTTTTTTAAAGCTTTTGTAACACTGCATAATGATATGATATTTCAACAAACACACAGGAACAATGATGAGGTAAGAAGAGAAAGACAAACAGTATATCGTCAGTTAAATGGGATCCGATATGAGAGCACCTGGGTCTTCCCAGAGGCTTTGAAAAACATACAAAGTGCACTTAGTAAAGCTATCTCACCCAACGTTTCTAAAATCCTCCGACGTAGAACTAACAGACACTAGAAACATAAACGTCACGTAAAAAGAGATGGAAGAATGGCAAGTGGTTCAACACAAGAAATGTAACAATAGTCACATGAACACTAGTGGAGAGAGAAGTGTTGATTATGTGCATGTTTCGGCCGTGTGAATGTTTTTTTGTGTAATGGCAGCAGCATGGCAACACCCAGGGAGAGCAAGCTTGAAAAGATACAGTAGCCTCCTTTCTGCACAGGCAGGTCACAGTGTCCTGCCCGTGTCCACAGACACACACAAGGGGTTAAAGTTCAACTCCCCTGGTGTGCAGTCATTCAGTGAGAACTCAAGAACACACGGGCAAAAAACACCCATAGTGAATCACATGAAATAAAAACCCTACAGACTGTCAGGTGTAACTGAGAAAGAAGATATTAAATGCCATAGACCTTTTTTTTTTTTTTTTTTTGAGTTGGAGAAAATCAAATCAGTTCTCCCACAAAAAACGTCAACTTCACAAATTGTGGTTAATGGCTATGTTTTGTGTCTCATTTTTGATTCTCAGCTTGAAATCCTCAAAACGAAAAAAAAAAAAAAACATAAAAAAAAAAAGGGGGTCCTGCCTCCACCTCAGTCTCACACACTGAGCATATTCTTTGCAGAGGTGAGGGCAGGACCAGAAATAAATACATTCATCACTGACAATAGACATTTGATAAAAAAAGAACACTGTCAATAAGTGTTTGCACCAACTTTGTATGAGGCCCGGCCAGCCAGAGGTTTGTGCTGCTTTTACCAACAGAACACAGGCAGCTAAAGAAAATAAAATAATAAAAAGTTTCAAAACATCATAAAAGCAGAAATACGACAATAACATTCACAGTTAAGACTACCAGATAAGCCTGTTTACATGCAGTGAACAAATCAAAGCTACATTCTCCAGATAGGTTTCAGGAACCGCCAGCATAAGAGATGTACCATGTTACTAAAACAACCCAAACCATTCAAGCATCACCCACCCACTCCTACATATTAAGAGACCCAATCAGCAGAGGTAGTCCTCAAGTGCATTTGGGTAAACACAGAGTTACAAAATTGAGCTAAAGACCCTGACTAACAATGCCTTTTGATTAATACGTCAAGGACGCACTGCCCACCCCCATTGCTGCGGTCCCATCTGAAGACAGGCCAGAGGGCAGGGGGACTGGGGCGCAGGGTCACCCCAAAGCCAGCTGGCAGAGGGGGGTGGAGGGGTTCGGGGGGGTACCCCTAAACCATATACCCCTCCCCTTAATTGAATATGCAGCAGTTCAACCCATGTTTGACGCTATGCTTTTGTTTTGGCAGCAACCTCTGTGGAAAAGCATCTTTTAAAAAAATACACACAAAACTACCTCTCTGACTGGCCGAGCCTCGACTGAGGTCTGTAAAACTGTAAAAGTTCATGTAAACAATGAGATAAATACATATGTTTCTTTTTTAGAGCCACACATGGTTCCATAATCATTCAAATGTGCTTTGGTTTAAAAAATATTTTGTGGATTTGGGTATGAGCTTTTTTTTCTTCTTAGTTCTTTGTACAACTTTGCAACTATTTCTGAACATACTGTGTTACTAACTAAAATGTAGACTTGTTTCGAGCTGCCTCGCCTTTGTCAAGGCTCTTTGTGTTAGTTGAAAAAGTACCCCCCTGTTTGTCTTAAATATGAAACTAGTGTTTTGCTTTCCCATGATTAAAATACAGAGAAATCGATACAATACTATGTCTTACAAATGTAGCTGAGGGTCTGCATTCACAGATGCAGAACAATCCCTGAAGTATCTGAATAGTAGTAGTAGTAGTAGTAATAGTAGTAGTAGTAGTAGTAGTAGTGTCACAGTTTGGAGTTCGTAGTTTTTTTCTTCGTTATGTCAAACAAGCAAGCATTCAAATGCAGCTGCAAAGTCTTTTGCAGAGATGGCTAGAGATCTTGTTGTACAAAAACACCTTTTGCATGACAGACATTATGCTGTACTGCAGTAAGTGCTGACAAGTACAATAACGTTTGAAGGCAATGCATTGTGGACTCCCTCTTAAGCTATAAGAGGTCACAAGCAACAATGGATCAGGCGATAAATAACATGTTTGCGGTTGGGGGGTGGAGAGTGTGAAAAATTTGTAGATGTACCATGCAATCACTATTCAGCAACTGCTTAACAGCAAGACACCAACATAACCAAGTAACAATTCTGGGAGTCCAGGACGCAGGTACCTTAAAACGGTAGTGATGTTTGTGTAAATGTAGCTGCATCCCTATGATAACCAACATTTCACAGACCATAACATGAGGACGAAAGAGGAATAAAAAAAAAAAAAAAATCAAGAAGACAGTTAAACCAACATAATAGAGGAATGCCTATACCAAAAACTTGTAGTGAAGGTTCATGCTCCACAGCTTAACTGTTAAGAGTAGATACACTGGACAGGTATTAGTGAAACTCATAGACAACAGGGGGCCATTCCCAACTTAAGGTTGCTTATAATGAGGTAAAGCTTTAGAGGTTTAAAATAATTTAAAATCATTCTGTGATATAATGGAATACAATCAGAAACAAAAGGATGCTGCAGGAGAACGATGAGTTGTCCAACTGTCCAGTGCATCTCTGCGTCTCCCTTCTTATTACAAGTTTTCACAAGTCTGGCTCAAAAAACTAACAAGCAACTTGAACTTCACATTAAAAATTCTGATTATAATTCCTATCTTTTTTTTCTTTTTCTTTTTTTGGTCTGAACAGAACACATACAATGTCATCAAGTCCTGTTTTTAAAGTCAGGGAATATAAAGTGATAAGGACTCTGGATACAAACAAAAAGAAACAAAAAACATGTTCAGGAAACACGTTTTTAAACTTTACCATTTTCGTTAGGAGGTAAAGTTTACATTATACCAGCCCACCAATCAGCACAAGCTTTCCTTGCAAACAACACGAACCTTCCTCAGTGTCAGAGTCATTGGCCAAAACTCCATCAAAAGAGTGGATTTCTTTGTCTGGACTTAGAATATAATTCATAATTTGTTTTATACAGCAAAAAGAAATCAAAAGTGAAATAATTTAGTATGCTATATATCTTAAGTACATCTTTTTTTAAAAACTTTGGTTATGAACTTGTCTAGCAATGTTTGTTAGTTAGCTCTGTTCTCCTCAACATTCATAAGATCTTTGGAACACTATACATCTACACTAACTAACCACTATTTGCTCCAGGCAGGAAGCTACAGTACACTTTGAGGTGGGGCCACACTGAGCAGGGCACCCAAAAAGCTATATTTGACAAGTAAAAACAACAGCTAAAAACAATAGTAATGTGTAAAATCTATAAGCATTAAAAACCTGTGTTGAGAGATGGGCAGGTTAAAGCATTAGGTGAAAAGTTACCATAATCTACACACTTTTTACAATTAATTACATAGGAACTTTCAACTAATCAACATAGAGTTCGTAAGAGTAATCAGAGGTAGCGAGGTCACAAGCCTATGTAAATAGACTTTTCTTTTTTCTGAGGGGAGGAAAGCTATACAGACAAAAAAATAAACGTACCCACTGAACATAATGTTCAGTCTAAAACACCCTCTTCTTACCCCATCAAACTACCCCTCACCCCCACCCCAACCCAAATCCCTCCCCTCCACAAGAAAAATCCCAAGACCTTCCAGTTTAAACATTCACTGAAACATTACAAGTTCTTTAAGTAAAACAAGTACCTCAAGGGGTTCATCTTTCCAACCAGGATTCATCCCTGGGAGCACTAGCAGGCAAATCTGAAAACAATGAAAATATCTCTCTATTACTGTGAACAGCTGAAGAAAGGACTTTGAGTATTTGTAGTCTGTAAAACTAAAACTTAATCCAATGTCATGCCACCATGAACCTTCTTTCAGGACTTTTCAGTTAAAGCATGGAGATGGTCCCAAACCCAGTTACCCTCTCCTCTTACACACAGATCCCCATCACCAACATAACAAAGAATATAAAGCTGTGAGGGTAGAAATAATCTTTTTGCTGAATTATTGCCAGTATTGTTTGCATGGGTTTTTGGTCAAAATAGCACTGGAGTACAGAGGGGACTCTTGAGTTAATCAGTTTGACGGACAATCTGAAAAACACAGACTCAATGCTCAAAGGTAGAAGAGAGAAAGGCTGCTGAGGGGTGTGAGGTGAGGGGGCTTGACATTATATCAGTACCCACATTCACATTTTGAAAGACTTGCAACGCAGACCAGAAGTCATGCCACTCCACCATGGCTTTGTGACTTTGGAGAGAGACAGGAGTAATTGTCCCTCTAGAACTCCTGAGAGGTGAGCAGACGTCACTTGATATAAATGATGACAAGGTCCTTGTATCAACAAGATCCCACCGTTACCAAGAGCCCACTGTGGCTAACAGCTACATCATTCACTTAGCCAGGGCATCGTAAACTGGAATTAATATGTTGAACTGTGTGTGTCTGCATGTGAATGTGTACATGTGCGTTTCTTTGCAGTTGAAATGGAAAAATGGTAGAGAAATGTTTCTTTTTTTTTCTATTCCCAGAGTTCTTTGGCTTGATGCATTTCTAAGAGGGTGAGGTGTGCATTCTCAGGTGACTGATGAGGTTGCGCTGCTGGGTAAACTTCCCCCCGCATAGCTGGCATTCATACGGCTTCTCCCCAGAATGGACACGCATATGCTCTGTCAGACGGTACTGGCGTGTGAAGCGCATGCCACACTCTTCACATGCAAACGGCTTGAGGCCAAGGTGGCTGCGCATGTGGCGTGTCATGGTGCCCCTCTGGGTGAACATTTTGCCACAGATGTTGCAGGGGAAAGGCCTGGTCAGCCAATGGCTCTTTTCATGTTGTCTCAGCGTTGCCGGGTCTTTGTAGCTCTTACTGCAGACTGTACACTTGAACGGACGCGTTTCAGAGCCAAAGCTGGAAGGACCCACAGGGGCAGAGAGGTCCTCGGCCTCCTCCTCATCTTCCTCTTTCACAAAGGTCCCTCCCTCCTCTTTGATGTAGAGTTCATCCTCAGTGTGTGTCTCCACGTGAGCATTGAGCTGCTCAGAACTGGGGAAGCCCTTACCACAGGGAATGCACACATAGAGGTTGTCTCCAAATGCTGGCTCAAAACCTTCCTGTCGGTACACGTAGTTGGCGCTTTGGTGTCCCCCTCCGGTTCCTCCCCCACCTCCTGCACTCTCTCCGTCACTTTGCCCGCTCTCATCACTATGGTCCTGACCATTCTCACCTCCTTCATCCTCATCTTTACACTGGAAGGACTGGTCAGAGGCCAAGCTGCTACCACTGCCCCCTCCAACCCCAGAGGAGCGGCCATCTTTAGGACCCACAATCACCCCATTAACCAGGGGCTTGTCATGACCTTCAGACTTCAACCCTGACGCCTCTCTCTTAGGCCATTCGTTCTTGCGAGCACCCTGCCGGGATTTCTTCTGAGGTGGGGGGCCATCAGGCTGGTTTTGGGTTTCCTCTGAGGCTTTAGAGGAGGAGTTGAGCTCCATGGTATCTGAGCCACAGGTATCTACACCTGGTAGGGTGGTAGAGGAGTCATCCAGTGAGGCACTGTTGGTTGTGGATACTGAGGCAGATTGAGGGGATTCTTGGGAGTTGCTATGTGGGCTTAGGGCATCAGTGGCTGTGCCCGCAGAAGGAGGGCTCTTCTTGGAAAGGTCTAGTCCAAGGTCTGGCTCCCCAGCACTTCCTCCACTGCTGAGATTACCGTTACTGCTGCCATTCCCCCCGTTCCCATTCCTCCCAGAGCTGCCAACAAACATTTCGTCATCTGAGAGCTTATCCCGAAGACCTTCATCTGGCTGGTCAGCATCGGAAGGGGTCGGAGGATAGTGGTTGTTGGGGCCAGCAGGGGTGGAAGAGGAAAGGCGCTGGTTGTTGAGGCGTAAGCGGCTAAGGGGACCTGGAGTGGAGGGTTTACCTGGCAGGGGTTTCCCACCACTGCGCTTGAGCTTCTTTCTGCACAGAGCAGCGAGGTCATGGAGCTGGAGGTAGCTGGCTGCGGTTAAGAGGGCACTGAAGTTCTGCTCACTGCTCTGGTCCGACGAGGACAGGAGCTTCCCAGTGTAGATGAAGTCCAGAACTTGTCTGAATACAGAGGGGTTAACCATCTCTGTGTCAAGGTTAATGAGGTTATCGTGGAGGACCAAAGATTTGAAGTAGATGCTGCTGGCCGCCAGGATGTTCTTGTGGGCACGGAAGAGCGCATTCTCCACCACGATGATGACATCACACAGGAAGCCCTTGGCTCTCTGCTGGTTGAGTTGCAGCAGCAGTTGTTTGGCATGATTTGGCAGTTCCATTTCCACCTTCCTTCTTTCCTTCTCTCTCTCTCTCTTCCTACACGAGCACCACCTGAAGCTGAAAGAAAGAAATGAAAAGGTGGTTAGTTTTACATTGTAGACATGAAGAAGTACCATGACAGATTGTACAATACAGTGTGTAAACCAGAGTAAAAGACATGAAAGAACAGTAGTGGTATCAACAGAGCGCACAAAATGTACCAGAAAAAATGCAGCATGCACAGGCTCAGTGGCAAAACAGAGCTTGCATTGTTCAAAAGCAGTATGTTTTTGTGCAAGTTTGGTTTAATTTCGAGTTTCTTGTAGCCTTCACTAGTATTACATTATAATACAGGTTTAAAAAAATAAAAAAACTGACAGTTACAGTGCTTGCATGTCTGACATGTCTAACAATTAAACTGCATGTGTCATGACTCCCACTGTGAATACATCAATCTAAGCTTTTAGCTCTCACGGGGAAATTAGCAAACTGTTAGCACAGCGTGCCACATAATCACATGGCAAGCTTAGAAACTGTAACCCTTCCCTCCGTCTCATCTTCCTTTTTAAACAAACTGCAAGCCTACATAGATCAAGTTCTGATTGTACACATTGCCACTGTCCTGGCACAAAAGACAAAGGGGCGGAGAAGAAGAAAGGCTAAAGTAACTACTTTTCTAAGGTGCCTCCCCTCAGCTTCTCTTCTCTATCTCCATGGAGTAACTCTAGTTTCGGTGGGGTGCCCTCTTTGGAAATTTTTGAGTCTCTTGAGTCTCCATTAGGTCATGGTAATGTCAGCCCTGCCCCATTGTCTGTGGGTGGGGGTCGGTGGCACAGCAGGGCCGGGGGGAGGGATTAGGTGACACCTGAGCAGGTAAAACTACACAGGAGCTAGGGCAGAAGAGGGGGTGGGTGTGGCTCAAAGACAAGGACAGCAACACCTGATCCTCCAGAGAGGCCCTCATTTATGGAATTAGGACAGATGAATCTAATTCACTGTTAAACTACATACTGATGTACCATTACATACCACAGTGCTCTACTTCTAGTCTGACACTGAAAACACACATTTTGTTAAAGAAATTTAATGCAATAGATGCAAAGAGCCTATCCACAGCTCAAGTGCGATGGTAACAGTAGTGTGATTTAGTGGAAGCAGCAGGGTCTGCCCTTGACTCATGTTTAACATGTTCTTAAAGCCCTGGACATGCTGGGAAAATGGACACACATCTTTAATGCCCCCGATCAGAGCAGGGTATACCGTATTACAGGAGATTACACAATAATGCTTCACTCAAGCCGTAAATACACGTAAAAATGTGCCATTTCAACCCAGTGCCAACCTAGAGATTTAGTGAAAATCGTTTCATAATACGCAGCAGAAAAGAAGGAAGTGGTTCTTAAACTCAGCTAGAGTGACAGAAGCACCAAGCCTGAATACAAAGACATACGACTGAACTCTGTTTATCAAAAACCCCTCTGGAATAAGGGTTCATCTGATGGCTGAAATTCACAAAAATGTATCAGGCCAAAGCTGATTCTAAAATCACAGAACCAAAAGGCAGGTGGTACATCCTGTTATCTTGTTTCAAATACTTTTCACTGTATACTAACCAAGTACAACTGCATACAGATAAATAATGCAGCTCACCATCACCACAAATTTAGTTTAATTTGTTCCGCTTTAAACGGTCAATTCAGTTTAAAATCAGGTTTAGCAAGCTTATGCTGGATCTGTATGCTTCATGAAGGAATCTGACATTTCCACAACAATGACATGCTGCATAACAGTCTTAAACAAAGCCTTGTATATACTGGAAATGACCCTACAGCTCTACAATCACTGCACAGACTGCCTGTGAAGGAGGTTACAATATATGAAGGTCTGGATTTTAAGGACAATGCACTATTATGAAAATAGTCTATTACAGGCAACACTGCACATCATCCAAGAACAAGGTGAAAATTGTTAAATGGAGATGGCTGGCTGATGTATCAAAGCCGGCTCTGTTGGAACAGTCAGGCTAGCTGATACAATCAGCTGGAGTGATCATTACTCTCAGGTCCAGGCCTGGGCTTGCCTCCTCTGCTTTGACACTTCTACTCATGGTCTTCTTCCCTTCCCCCGTCTTTCCTCTGCTCCTCTCCTCCTTTCTCTCTACCCTCCCACCCTCACCAGCCTCTCACCGGGCATGCAGACACATCCCAGGAACAGTTCGCTGTCCCCAGCGTGAATTATAATGAGCTATTCTGGAATACATAACCCAGATCTGCAGTTAATCGCAAAATGTGCTACAGAGGTGTATGGCACTAAACCCTGCAGGCGGTAATGGAGAAGAGGGCTGCTAGGGAAGGAAGGGCCTCTGCTACGATGCCAGCCAGGAAGCCATATATCAGTCAAGTCTCTCTCTTAACATACACACACACACACACACACCTCTGCAGGCTTTGTGGGGGGATTCAAGAGGCTTTTCCAGCAGACCGACATAAAAAGGGGGCTGGGCTCGGAGTGGAGAAGCCAGCTCAGGAGGGGAAAAAAAAAAAAAAAAGGATTCCTCCCCCACCCCCTCCTCTTCTCATCCCTCGTTCTCTCTCTCCTCCCCCCAATCACCCACACGGCTACCCTCTCCCCCTGGCCTCTCCAGTGCTGTGCTGTGCCGGCTGGATTCCAGGGAGCTGCTAATGGATTACGGCTGATCTATATGCAGCTAGGGTGGGACACGTGTAGGCCCAGCTCCCCTTCCAATGGTGCTGCCCAGGAAAGCAGACTTAATACTACAGCACCATCATGGGTGCTCCATCTGTGAGTGCATGGCACTCTTTGCAGTTTGTAGAAACATTTTCAGTACCATATGTAGGTTGTTACAGCACTGCAGCCTCGCGGTTATAGTGTAAAGTTAGGGATGGATGAACGATTAGGAAGATGACCCTACCAAAACAGCTAGACTATGTTTCCAGTATGCAGGATGACTAGTTCATACGTATAAAGTTACGTAGTTGGCGAGCAGCATTTCCTGCAGGGTTGGATCCCTGTTTTTTTGAGCCCTCTGCAAAGGTTGGCAGGGAGGTTGAGAGATGACAAGATAGCTGGTGAGGAGGGTTGTGAGAAACAATACTTTCTCTGACCAAATATGGCACCACATACCAACTAAAGACAGCTCTGGGCTTGGACTGCAGACCGGGGTAGATGTTGCCCTTCAAGCACAGGCACAGGATCAGCTTACCTTGCCTGCAGTGTTAACCTTTTCAAAAACTGACGGTGGTTTAATGATAGAGGGAGAAACCACATTTTAAAAACACAGCACCCTACTGCTTAGCCTCAACCTTGACTCGTTTCAGGAACCTGCTGATGAGGACACAGACTTGACAGATATGATCAGGATAACATATCCGTGTGTTGATTTGAAACTGAAAACTAGTGTGCGTCAAAGTGCCCCCAGCAGTGAATTAATGTCTGTCTCCTCTAAATTAAACTGGTCACACCAGATATCTGGATGATCTGGTTTATGTATTAAACAGCGAGCTAGTAAACATTTCAGAGTCAGTGTTCATGCAGCGAAGGTGACTGAAAGAGCAGTGGGCTGTGGCACTAATCTCCTGAACAGAGGGTAGAGAGCCAGGAGAGAGGGCAGAGGTGAGGTAAAGTCCTGTGGCGCAATAACAAAACACACCCTACTACTGTGAAAGGTCACTTGCTAAACAACCAATAGAAAACAAGACTGAGTAGAATTTTAAAAACATGTTCAACCTAGGCTTTATGGCAGGGTTATCTTTCACAGCGATTCCTTTAAACAGCACACAGACTTTGTGAAACTGTGTAGATGGTCACATTGTGCAGATGGAAGATGGGCAGAAGAGACAGATCTGCAGGTAAAGACTGTTTGAAGCAGACAGAGAAAGAGAGTCATGTACACAAGCAAAAGGCCTCCCTGTGTGCACTTAAACACATGCACGCTCTAGAGCACACACTTAAATACACACACACCCAGAGAGTATGCTGGTGGGCAGAGGGAGCGGGGGAGGGGTTAGGGGGATGGTACAAAGCCAGTTTGAAATACAAACACCGAGCAACCACCTCTGAGCCATTTCAACATGGCTGACGCTGCTGCATGGGTAAGGCTGATCCATGCAGGACTCATGGGTACTGCAATTATCTGAGTTTCAGTTCTCTCGTGAGTGAAAGGATGGCTCACAATACAATGAGGAGATTAAACAGAACAGCTGTGTTTTTTTCAGTTACCCACTCTATACATTCCTTTTCATCTGTGTAATATCTGCTGCATCAGCGGGGGGAAAAAAACCCATAAACCTCTAATCTCTAATGATTTGATCATGATTTCAGTTTTAAGAAAACATTTTAGAAACATTAGTCCACAGTTACTGTGTTTAAATGCACACACAAAAAATAACAGGTTACTGGCACAAGTCAGGTTAAGGCAGAAAATTGGACAATGTGTTTATATGCATCGCAGTAACCTGGTGGCCTGTAAAACCTGCAGTTACATGCAGGCGGTCAGAATTTTTTTCCTTTTTTCAGAGAATTTGGTTTGGGCATGTTTTACAAAAAGTCTACTGTTCAATTTCAGTTTAATCAGAGTTTGGATTGATTACATGCACTTCTAAAAGTAATGACGTTTCCTTTCATCCCGCAACACTGCTGTCACAGCGATACTTTCCCTGTCTGAAGGTCTTTGTCATGCACATAAGTAAAAACCCCTTCAGAAATCCTGTTAAGCGTATACGTATACGTTTCTCCAGCTGAAATCTAGCAGTGTTAACCAGTTTTTCCTTAATCCCTTACACCCCCCTTAAGGAAACCCGGTTTCTTGTTTCCATATTGTTCAAGAAATCAGGTTACAGCAGAAAGTTGACAATACCTAGGTAAGTGTTGTGTATGTAAACATGCATGACCCAATGTCTCCTAAAGAGAAATAAGTAATTTTTCAAAAAATCGTTAGAATTCTTAACAAGCCAAACAGTCTTTAATCAAATTTCTAAACTAGATACAATGTTGTATCTAGTGACACAGAGTGATGTCTCTAGTGCTCGTGTCTCTATGGAAAAAGGTTGAATAGCTCTGATGCAGAGCATCTGCTGGAATTCTGGACACTGATCCAATTCTGGTTATAATCTCTTCAGAAAAGCTGCAGGGGAGACGTTCTGCTGTACGAAGCTCAAAAACATTAGGACAAGAGGTAGAGGCTGATCTGTCCAGTCTTAGAGACATGAATTTCTGCAGAATTGTTGGATACAAATGCTGGAGAGCAGGTGCATGACCCTGGTGCTGCATGGCTGAAGGGGGAAGTACATGAATTACAGTGTCCCTACCGCAGCCTGAGTAGAAGCCTTCCAATTAAGACTCAGTTTCTGTCAGGCAGTTCAGCCATGTTGCAGACAAACAAGTCCTGCCCAGGGTGCAGTGGAATGAAAAGAGCCCCGTCCATTTCATCACAGGAGGGGGCCAATAGTTGCTGTGTACCCCAGATGTGCCAGTGCTGTGCAGCAAGAGAAGAAAAGGCAAGACTCTCTCTCTCTCGCAATCACACAAGCAGATCCTCTTACATGTGCAACAACTCAGTCTGTAATCAAACCCATGGATCCATTTCTGTGTGAATTTGTGCAATTTCCTAAAAAAAACAACAACGAAACAAAAAAACTGCTATCTAAATAACTCCTTTTGCATTTCAGGATTTTCTTGCAGCAGGGCATTAACACCAGTTAAAAGATTTTTCTGAAGATTTCCATCATATGATAAAGCAGTAGCATGAGTCTTGACCTTTTTTCCTACATCCCAACTTAACGGGTCATGAATGAATTTGCTCTGTGGTGTGCATGTCATCAGCAGGTAATACTAGATGCTAAAGTCACAGCCAAGTCTAGAGTGAGTAACAGGTATACAAGTATACTCTCTCATGCGTGCAAAAATAGCACACACACCCAAGACTTTCTCAACACCCCCCCCCCCCCCATCACATTTATTGTTGTGACGGTGTTGGATGCAGTTACCTAAACTGGGCACAATCGCCTCCCTTTTCTTTTCAAGACTGCTGCAAACACCCATTTAAAATCAACCTAACTTTATTTATTGGTATGGGACAATTTAATGTCATAATTAAATAGGTACAATAAAACCAGATGTCTAATTACAAAGACAGGCAGGGCAGGGCAGGGCAGAATGCCAGATTTAAGGATGGCTACAGATATGCAAGTATCTGCAGGCAGAGGTCAGCAGTAATGTGCATAAAGCTGACAATACAGTGCTAGAAGACAAAGGTTCAGTTGCCTAAAGGCATAATGCTTTCTTAAAAATGTTTATTCTCTGCTTCTCAGTTTTGTTGGATTTATAGTGGCTTCTGAGATTTCACTTTTTGATTGTAAATTAATTTGCACTTTTGTTTTTGCTTTGTCATTATGGGTCATTGTGTGGAGAAAATTAAATTTAATCAATTCCATTGCATCTTTAACACAATAAAGTGTGCAAGAAGTGGGTCTGAATACTCTCCTTAACAAATGCAACTGACAAGAGCCAGGAAGCAACAACATAAGGGGAGCAGGTTGAATTCACTGCACAGTATATGTGACTTATCTTATATTTTCTGGTTTGACTGCATTTTATTGAATCTCAAATCATTATGTGTTGAATGCGTGTATTACAGCAAGTCCATTCAAATGCCTTACTGAATATATGTTTGCTTTAGCTTCTGGCAATTTTAGGTAGGAAAAATGAATAAATATAACAAAAAAAAAAGACAAAGAACTAAAAAGCATGTTTTGACACACCGATTAAATATTTGCTATTTAGTTAAATGGTGTTCTGTGTAAAAAAAAAAAAATAAATAAAAGAAGATGAAAGATTATAGTCTGTGTGCGATTTGTTAGAATCTGGGATAGAAAGACATCCAGGTATTTAAGCAGATGTTGCATCCAAAGTGCCCCCCTGGAGAAATTAAATAAAAGGCTGAAATGAGCACTGACACTTTTACTGAGGCTACCAGCAATACTGGCACCCACACATGCTGTATCCAACTGTGTACCCTCGCCAAAAGTGAAGTAATCAACCACTTCACCAACAAGTGAACATATGAGTGATATGATAAAGTGACCTCTGTCTTGAGAGAATGAACTATGTTGATGAGATAAAGCCCCCTGTAAAAAGCAGCAGATCCACATGACCTGGAGCCTAGTGCTTTGGCTAAGGACAGAGGGCATGTTGGGTAAGGAGAGATCCTGTATGGTCCAAGGTTTTACAGAGCTGCCACCCCCTCCTCCTTCTCCACCACCCTTTAAAACACTGCATAACCTTCTGGCTATCAGCACTACATTCCACAGACTGTTTCTTCTTCTTAAAGAACAACAACAACCCTGCCCTGAGGTGCTTTAGCCACTGAACGAACCAAGCTGCCCTCGAACAGACAGCGCAGAACAGAGGGATCCGTACAGATACGACAGCCAAGCACAACGTATAAGTCCTCGTCTAACATGTCAGCAGAACATATAGAGCCTAAGTAGCCTTACCGCATTGTGTTGCCCACACATGCCACTATAAGCCATGATCACAATGTACACAGGATACTGTGCATGTGTTGAGAAGGGGAAGGGACAAGCAGGGTGAGGCAAGACCCACCAGCCGATCATGAGGATCATGAGGCACACACGGGCCTCAAATTACCCTCCAGGCCACACTTTGTAGTCCATAGTAATCAATGAATCCAGTCACACTGATCAGTTGACTTGACTTGGTCATTTTAATGGCCTAAATTAACTTGTTCGACACTTATTACCAGATGCGCCTACTTATAATGTGTATTTGACAACAGCAACATTATGCAGATGGTTAGGCTTGGCAAGAAAATAAGTAGTAAAAAAAAAAAAAGAGTACAAAAGTTACTTTATCACACTTTTTTGTCAATATTTCCCTCTCATCTCTGTTGTGTGTTTTGGTAGATACCAGCTTACTACACATCTGCCACATAGCCTGAATAAAACATTTTCAGAGTAACTATCTGTAAACTCAACATGGTTCACTTACACAAATTCATCATTTCTTCATACCCATATTCGTTTATATGGGCTAAACACTGACTACTGTCAGACTTCAGAGCTTATTGCTGTTACAGATGCAGCATTGTCATCATCAAACACTTAAGTCAGTGCAGCCAGGAGCCCTATTCCAGCTTTACAAGCCTCAGCAAATTAGATTATGTATATAAAGTGTAAAATGTATGTGGATGCACCTCGTCAAGCCTTGAAAATCTTGTGGTTTTCAGCTGTATTGTTGAAAAGCACAATTCAGCCAATTGTTTGGCCAAATTTTAGGCTGGCACACAGAGCAACTGCACACTTCAACTACACTTCTGGGTGGGTGTAACCAGCCACAATATAGTCCTATAATCTTCATATTATAGGGTATAGCACCTTGCAACCCTGAGCAGGATAAGAGGTTGTGAAAATATATGGATTTATCTCCACATTGCCCCGAAGTTGTGACAAAACTTTTCCAAGACATGAGTCTAGAAATGTCTAAGGATCTATAGAAAACAGGGAAACTTTGCATTTTTCAGAATGTCCAACAAAATGCCTACTCAAAATGAGTTTATGCCAACAAACTGCCCTGGATGTATTATTCAATCAAAAGAATTTCTCTGATTAAGCTACAAAGAAGACTCAGACAGACCCAACTGTTACTGGACAAGGGGGACTGTGGGGGGTGGGCCTCTGGCTTCTGCTGGGACAATACATTTTAACTCAAGCATCAAGAGTGACATATTTAATACAAAAACTGGCTAAATTACTTTGAGAGAGTATACCATAATTATACTGTCACACACATTGTTAGCATCTATAAACAGGTACACCAGTTCAATTAGCCCTAACATACAAGAGCAGTGTCTTATCAGAAGTACATATTGTGTGTTATTTGTCTTAGTTGAACCCAAGCAATGTAAAACAGACCTATAGTGGAAATGTACAGAACTAAAATACAAAAACAGCAGTCAGTCAAGGGAGCCCACATTACTGACATTCCTGTGCCTTATTATCTCCATGCCCCTTGGTACTTTAACAACACTAATCACCTGAGAAGCCAAGCTGCCTTCACACCTGAGCACATACATTGTTTTATTAGCCACCAAGTGATTTGCGGTTACCCTGAATTACAGTTAATTAATCTAATATTCAACATACTGGTGTGGCTTTTTATTGCTTTATCAGAATGATCATCTAACACCCGGAAACCAATGTCATGCAACACCGTTTCCATAAGGCGCAGCAGTTTTGGGTCACAATGTAACGTTACACTCAACACTGTAGCCGATCACAAAGATGGTCGATGTATAGCAGTAGCCCACCTATAGGCTATAAAGACACATACAATCCTCTGCATCGACAGAATTCACGTTTACAAGACAACATTTAAAACCAGAAAGTAGCTGCGTCTAAATTGTACTGGGTATATTTGCAGGTCAATCCTGTTTAATCATTTTGTTTCAATTAGCCCTACCTAAGACCAAGGTGGTTTAACCCACATAAACAATGCAGGTTATACTATAGGTATGGGTTGTAACATACTGTTATTGGCAAAATACCGTGCGTAAAATCCAAAGTTTCATTTAGCACATAAAGTGCAATTTACGGCTGTTTGACAAAAGTCAGTGTCATTACGTGAGCGATCGATTTAAATGAAACATTCAGCTCATTATCCTACGTTTATGGTAAACAATTCATTGAACATATTGGAAAATAAAACGGAGGAAAAGCGAGGTAAAAGTGTGATAAAACATTTCAACATTTCTGTGAAGCGCTGCGACGAGCCGTTTGTGGGTCCTTTCTGTCGCCTAATGTGCTTTGCCAGCCTGGTAATTATTTGGTGCACACTCGTCCTGAGGGGCATCTCTTACAAGCCCACGACGCCAAAATAAACGCCGCAAAATTTGCAAGCCGTTTATTTTGCGGTTTCGAGCAGGAGCCGCGATAAGCTTGAGCAAATAAAGTGGGATTTTCTCGGCTTGCCAATCAGGCTGGTAGAGCGAGAATAGGCACCAGCGGAACCCCTTTTTGTTGGCACGACGTGGAAAAAAACACCACCGTAACGCCGAAAACCCTTGCGGTCCTTGCAGCAGCTGGGAGAAAAACGATCCGATCAAAACAGACACGAAAGCAGCCCCGCTACGCATTTACGACCCACTTTACAGAGAAATGGTTCATTTTAAATACCTTATTACATCGGTAGGATCGTTCTCAAGCGTTCTTTACCATCCTCTTGCTCATCTCACAGCCTTCGGGACGCCATGTTGCAAGCTTATGACGTTAGGCTTCCTCACCCCTGACCCACATTTGAATAGAAACCAGCCCAGAGTGCAGCAGATAAAACATCCCACTGTGGGAGGGTTTGGCCACTTTCTCAGCCCAGGACCCCTGACAACTCTACCTGCAAGATGGCAGAGAAAGAGAGAAAGACAGAGGGAGGGATATATGCCGTATTCAGACTGTGGTTTAGGCCTTCTTCTTCTTCTTCTTCTTCTCCCAGCAGCACGACTCAGCCATGGTCCTATACTGCTGAATGCAGGTCTACGCTGCAAAAAAATGTCTGACTTGACAAGCTATTTTGTGTAATGTTTAGGCCCGATTCTCTCATTAAAAAGAAGAATTGAACAAACCAAATATGTTATGAGAGGGAGCGAGAGAAAGCCGCAAGTTTCGAGTGCAGTTTCACCTAAGATTAAGCAACTTTACATTTTTTGCAGTGCATACTATGTTTCTCTGCCAACTCAAGTCTTCACTAGTAGAAATACGCGATTTCCTGCATGAAATGTATTTAATGCGCATATTGCAATCACCATAGACAACTGCACCAAGTTTATTCTTATATCAGTTCATTAGCTGGGCTTAAGATAATAATTGCAAATTGAGACTTCAAATTTGAGCTCAAAAGCCATAACAGATCTCAAGATGATTGATAACCAGATGATTTAGAGGTATCAGCAGAGAGGAAGAGAGAGGGAGAGATGGTTGTGGTTCAAAAATTGGGCACCAGATGTGCGGAAGTGTGGCGATCTGTTGGCTCCTCCTCTTAGCACAGAGGACCCAGACCAGCCTTCAGCCAATAGAAAACGGGATACAACCTACTCATGGGTCTCACCTACATACCATTTATTGGACCTCTATCAACGAGATTACTATGATGATGCCACCTGGCTGCAGAGAATAATGAATATCCTTGCCCATCGCCTGCAGCGTGCTGAAGAGACACAGATTGATCCAGATATTGTACCAGTTTAATCTGCCATGCTTTATGCTTATGGGTCAAGTTCCGTGGATATCGAAGTTATGGCGCTGTGCCAAAGTGCTCTTCTGACACTCTGTGGTTGCCGCGGAAACTGCATCCTCTGCGGGGAAGCTCCGCACACTGAGTTGCATGATTAAGGTGCTTAAGACGCGCACCGCACGTGTTTCTGTATTATTACCTCGGCTTAGCAGAGGATTCTCCACGAAAAGCGACAATGGCTCATAAGCCTCATAAGCCTCATAAGGATATAACGTAAATCAAATTTCTAATAGCCTTTATGTCCATTTTTTTTTTACAAGAATTCAGTGAATACAGCTGATCAGTCTGGACACACCTATATTTCCCCTTTTCCTAAGTTTCAATGACAAACGGTTAACATTTACTCTAGCAAAAATCTGTTTAATCAAGGTGTCAGGAAAAGTACCAGACAGTCTCTGGGAAGATGCTGGAGGCTTTGTAGAGTAATAATAAAGACGTCGGCACACGTTTCCCTTTGCATAGTTCATATTTAATTGTTTCCAATAAGGAACCTTCTTATGATAATAGAAAAATAAAGATGTTGGCAATTAAAAGAAATGTCAACATGCCTGGAAATAATTACAAAAAGTTGGCACAGTTACGTTTCAGATATTGACTTTAATTTT
The DNA here is from genome assembly GCA_005408345.1 of Macquaria australasica. Taxonomy (NCBI): domain Eukaryota; kingdom Metazoa; phylum Chordata; class Actinopteri; order Centrarchiformes; family Percichthyidae; genus Macquaria; species Macquaria australasica. The sequence goes on along the minus strand of SEMN01000216.1, from coordinate 119,169 downwards.
TAATTACTGACATATGTAATATAAGAAATAACCAAATTCAAACACACCATAGGATCAGTGTTCATTTGTGATTTCCATCAGTTATAATATTTCTTATGGCAAGACTTGGCATGGCATTCAGACCAAACGTTTAACAGGGACCTGAAATTCGTTCATTGCGATTTGAGAACAACAACGGAAATAATAAGGCGTAACATGATGAAACATTTCCAACGTATTTCAAGAAACTCAAAGCCTGAACTTGTCCTTGGCAGCAAGCGTGCTTTCAAATGAACCTTCGTAACCAGTCTTCGATTAGTTTGCTTTCACATGCTTCCAACTTTTAAATTACGCCGCGGGGACTGGGTGCTTAGGGCCAAGTCGTCCACAACGTTGCCTTTTGAAGAGAAGGAAAGATAGGGGGGGCATTTGGATCAATTTCAAGATTCAGTTACATATTGCCAAACCAACTCAACAATGACGCCGTGTGCCTTGATGTTTTAATGGCAGATAAAAAAACAAAAACAAAACAACAGTAACAAAAGGCGAGATAAAGAATTTCATGTAAGATCCAACAACAACAAAAATGAACAGGTAAAATCATATAAAATACATGTCATATAAATATATGATATTGAGGGCCTATAAGTGTAAATCCAATAAATCCAATTAAAAATCATAAAGTTTTCTGCAGTATCTATAAAGTGACTCTGGGCTCGGGTGTGATCAAATAATTGCGTAAAACCGAAATGAAAACCGCATTTAACTATCATGAAAGGCATCTTAGGATAACACTGAGGACTTAACAGACTCGTCGGACATCATCACCCTCTTACCTCCTCCTACAGCAGAGTCTCCACACTTTGGTCAGCAGAGTCGCTCTGAGCGCAGTGCACCCTTTGATGTACAGGATGGGGGTCAGGGCAGAATTAACTCGGGGCAAAATGCGAAGAGGGTCAGTGCCTTCATTTTTAAAGGTATAACAGGGTGAACCAAAGAAATTGCAGGCTATAACATGACAGAATATAGGAAGCCACGTCCCTAAGAAAAACACAGCCACCACCAATATGAGATACACAGATGAGCGCTTGTTCTCTCTCTCCTCAGAGGGTGGTTCCCTCTCCAGATGGAACCTGGCTATGATGAACAGTCTAATATTCAGCCCTATCATTATAATCACTGCGAATATGTTCCCCACAAACGTACCAATGCTCGTGATCTTTTTGGCTACCCCGAGTGTGACCAGATTTTGCACAGCCACGATCAAGAAAGCATAGACCCAGTAGGCAACGATGACCAGCACGGTCCTGTTTCGGGTCATGCGCTGGGAGTATTTAAAAGGTGACACCACCGCGTGGTACCTGTCTGCCTGCGCGGCAAGGATGGCCATGTAAGACAACCCTAGAAATGTGGGTACGACGTAAAATGTTCTCGTAGGGGAGTCAAGGATATCCCTCACATCGAAAACGCCAACATAATAATATGACACGCCGGTGCAGATGTCACTGACACAGGTGCTCAGCATGTACAAGAAGCGGTTCTCGTTGCGCAGCGCCTTGTTCAGCAGTATGGAGACAGACACAGACACGTTAAGGAAAATGATAGTCGCAGCCAGGAAAATGCTGAAAAGAAGCATCAACACGTTGCCAAAGCTTGTGGGGGGCAGCGCAAGAGACAAACCCTGGCTTCTGTTAATCATCGGTGCGGAGAAAACGTGTGTGCAACAGAGTGTTGCAGCTGAGGGGGGGTTTACCTCTGCGCTGATTTATGTAGGAAGCACAGCCAAGCTTACAGGAAGACGTCGACCTGGGTGACTTTGATTCCTATGGACAACAAGTCAACAAGCTCCTGACAAAGACACAGAGGTCAACAACTTATTAAAGTTACTGCAGTAATAGACCCAAATATTAAAGTACAATTTGACTAAATTAATCTTTTGTCATTATCTCAGTGCAGATAGGTTGACCAATTTCAAGTTTACATTATCATCACATCTTATATCCTGACTTCAGTACTTTTATATATATATATATATATATTCTTTCATATATTATATATATTCTTTCACTACCTCTTATTGTTTCTAAATGTAGCACTTGAAGCAGTTCAGCATCTTTGATTAAGTTGATGTACTTGCATGATTTTTCATTTTTCGGTTGTATCCACATGGTTGAATGCACTTATTGTAAGTCGCTTTGGATAAAAGCGTCATCTAAATAAATGTAATGTAATGCAATATAAATTTGCAGGTTCTGCAAATCTTTCCCAAAAGTCTGGAACAGCTTCCCTCTGGGTCTGAGGACAGAAGCATCAGGAAAGGCCTTTTAGCATGTGCAATAAACCAATCATTTTAGCTCTGCTTTCAATCGATTACTACAACTCAAATACAATTTTATTATAAATCATCTTTGGCAATTTTAAAAATATTTCTCTTTGTAGAGTCTACTGCTGCATGTATGCTAAACTTTTGACTTCTGTTTAAGTTATCTGCCCTCTTTCTAATTATTAAATTATCTAAATATTATAATTATATCCTTTTCTATTAATGTAAAACACTGTGACTTTATGAAAGCACTCCAGCTGTATGAAATCTGTCAGAAACATTTATTAGTAGACATTAGCCTCTGAAACTGTGTGCTTGTTTAAATTTTAGGACACAAGACAGAAAATGGAGAAAGAGTAGTAACCAGCTATATCTTTAAACTGTTTTGTGCAGTGGTTTCCAAAGTAGTGGCTCCCAAAGCCAGATTTAGTTTAATTTGTTGCTTCAGGGCCACAAAAGAACAATAGAGAAATCTCAGTTTTAATATGAGGAAGCTCCCTTAGTCTTATCTCACCTACCTGTCTGTACCGCGCTTGTCTAATAGTTGCATAAACCCTCTCTAACGGGGCTAATTATTAATCTATAAATAGGGTTAATAGTCTACTGAATAGTGGATCTTTTTAGAAACATATCATTAAAACATAATGTTTCTCAATTAGTAATCACCGCTGCTGGAGACCACTCATGTTTCATAGTGTCTGGATGCTACATCTACAACAGTATGAACAAAGAAGCTGCCAACAGCATGTGTCAACAGGTCAAAGTGTCTGTATTCAGACAGACTTGCTAAGTAAAGGTGCTTAACTCAACTGAGTGTTTCAGTGATGTCATATTTTTACCCTCTAGACCTGTAGGCCTTTAAATCCTACTGTCTGGAGCAAGAAATGGATTTTGTCAAGTGTTTGTTTGTGTGTGTTTAAGATGAATGCCTCCCTATCATTACTTTATTATCAACTATTTCAATTACACTAGTTTTTATTTCAAGTGTATAAACAAAACAAACACATTTCTACACTGTGAGGGCCAATTGATGAGGATCGAACTCTCATACATCAGGATTTTAAAAAATCCCCCTTTACAGGCATGTATGGGACAAGAATTTAACTTATTTGGTGCAAGATTTCAAGATTTGTGTTTACTGCCAACAGTAGAGAGAAGTCTTGTGGCCATACAGTGAAAAAATGGTGTATTGCTCCCTCTAATGGCTGAATAACGCATTGACTTCAGTCAGGTATTGTAAGTTCTTATAGATGAAATGATTTAATAACTTCCAAGAGGACAGACGTGGCAATATCTTGATGTAATACAGTATTATGATTGTACAATTTAATGAAGAGGCCTTCAAGTGATCAATGCTAATTTGTTTGGAAACTTTTTGCAAAATGTGATTTAAAAGAAAATACAGTGTCTGTTATATGGCATGCGTTTACAGTATGTTGTTACAATACAATCTGTGTGTTTTGGTTACCGGTAGTTCTTATGATTGAAACGAGCACATCATGCCCATGCAGGAAAATCTAGATTATTGTCTACATTTGTTAACAACTGGAAATAGGAGTAGAGAAGACCAAACGGACATTTGTGAGAACAGAATCATAAAAGGGCTTAGAGAGTCTTGCAGAATCAAGAAATAAAAGTTTTACGGAAACCACAGGACGCACAAACAAGAGACTGGTGATCATCTTGTTTGAACCATCTCACCCCTGGGACTTGTGGTGATTAGGCCTCATTTATTTTTTCCATATGTCTGGCATGCGGCTGTTCTACCCGTTAACGTGACACCTGTTTATGCTAAATCCTCTGCCCTCTAGAGATTAGGAGGTTTGCTTGAACTCTGAAGAGTAGCACCACTCATCTATAAATATAATGGATACTCGTCTTCTGGCGGAGCGTCAGGATGCTCCTCAACAAGACCGTCCCTCTGTCGGTGGAGTTCAACACTCCGGAAGACTTCCTCATCTTCATCTTCCATATCCTGTTCGCCACAACCGCCGTGCTTGTCGCCGGCTCGGTGGTCATCGGGATATCCTCCACCCGGTCTCTGCGAGGCCAGAACCGGTTTATATTCATGCTGAACACGAGCATCAGTGACACTCTGACCGGCTGCTCGGTATACTACCTCGGCCTCTTCGACGTCCAAGAGGGATATCCCTCGAGGAACGGGACCTACTACATTTTACCCTCATTTCTAGGTGTCAATGTGTTAACCTTCCTGTTCGCTCAGTTTGACCGGTACTTCGCCATATGCCATCCATTCTTTTACAACCGCTACATAACGAGGTCTTTTGTCATTGGGATTTGCGCGTTTTGCTGGATTTACACATACTCTATCCTCACGGTGCAGAACATCGTGCCTATTTCAAAGGCGGCTCAAATAAACGCGTTTGGTGTGATGACTCTACAGATTATAGTTCTCATTAAAGTGTTGATGACAATTAAATTATACGTCATAGCCAGGAATCACCTGGCGAGAGAGGCGCCCAGTGCGGAGAGAGACAACAAAAAGGAGTCGCTGCGCATCATTGTGTTTGTGGTTATTTGCTTCTTGGCTCTGTGGTGTCCATCCTTTGTCAATATAATTGTCAGACAGTTGACTAGCAAAGGTCTGAGGTTTAGGAATGAAGCTACTAACCTGTTCGCCATCATGGCACGTCTGAACGCACTGGTGACCCCGGCTGTGTACATCTGGGGCAGCCCGGCGCTGCGGGGGGCCGTGTGGAGAACAGTGTGGTGGAGGGTTTGCCCCAGGCGGAGGGCAAGGTAAGAGTAGGCCTGAACACCCAGTGTGATTTAAAATCAGTCACTATTTCGGTGTTGTCTTCGTGTAGCCTACTGTTTTAAGTCAAATTAGTATTTGCTTTTTTTGTCCAAGTTTGTGTATGAATAAGAAATATTCAGTGTCAGTAGACAATTAATGTAACTCTCTCTTTCCGCCCCCACCCTCTCTCTCTTTTTCAGAATTGGCTTTAACTTTGCTGGAGTGACAAACAAATTGAAGCTGCCGGCATCAACATCATCATGAGGTACCATAAGGAGAATGGACTAAATGGCCAGATCACGCGGCTGACAGTGAAAATGTTTCAGTCACTTTTGAATTATAAATGTTCTTTTTAAAGTTCTTGACAGATTGGGCAGATTAACTTTTTTTGCGGGGGAATTCAGGTGTGATATCAAAGGTGAAATATCGACTGTGTTTGAGATTAGGTGAGAGCAGCTGGTCGAAAATTCTTCCTGCATGTGCCACTGCCACATATTTCGAGGGCAGTCCATACTGTTTGGGGCTAAGCCCACTAATTCAGACAATATATTTGGAAACGATGTTTTGTTTTTCACGTCAAATCAGCCCTGTCGTACTTGTCATAAACGCTTTTAACAGAATCAAATTAAATACTTGGATATTTATAGAACAGAAAGGAATTTCACCGTCAATTACCAATTCTACCGCGCAATGACAGAAACGTTTGTTTAACACAAGGAAACGAAATTTGAGCCACATGAAAATGTTTAAACATAACGGCACCACCTCTTCCCTTCGGGAGCAGGTGATCAGGTTAATGTGACTATCTTTTTGGAGGCCTCTGCATCACAGCAACGTACCTAAATGTAAATATTACTGGTCTGTAATAACATGTTCAGCTGCTCCAGACTAGATCTACAAGCATATTTCTGCTTCCCTGTTCAGCTCAGGTGGATCATTTGCTCTACAGGAGTGTCAAGATCGCTGTCCGGGTCCGGGATACTCCCGGTACTCCGGGGTCAACCGGAGTTGCGGAAATGGCCGGTAAATTGTAAAGTTTTGTTGGCTTATTCTGACGTTTGCTACCATTCTGGTAATTGTCTTGATCTCGCGGCATCAAGCTGCGAAGCTGTATCCGACCTGTAACTTGATTTTGCCACAATTGCCAAAATACACATTGACGCACAAGCTGTAACAAAAAAAGAAAATTATGACATAAGAAATGGTAAAGACGCAACGAGACAAACGTGGGAACTGAGTGATTAGACATATCACAGTTTAGTCATGAAACTAAAGTTCCGCGAGGGGAACTGTGGTGACAGTCTCTAACGGAAAATAAACATACATTGGTTATAAATACATAGGCCTACTCATTTCACAAGAACACATGTGCAACAAGCGAAGATAAACCAGTAGGCTAATTATTAATTAACATTATTAACTAGGAGAAATAGTAGGCTACAATGCGTATATGAAACCGCATATACATGTATAAGTGTTCAGTCATAGTTTGATGGGATTAATCACGACGGCTTCCTTGCAGCTGCCAGCCGCAAATTGAGGACCATGGTCAGCGCGCACCGCTGACAGCTGCAGGTTCAGGACCTCGGTCAGCTCCGTTTGGTTGTTGATGACAATAGTTCTCGGTACAGGTTTGAATTAAATAAAAGGGAAATTTGAAAAACAACTCAAAATAAAGTTGATCACAAGAGGAAAGGGCGAAGGGACGTCATTTATCGTCAGTCTACGCGGTCATTGTCTCCTCCTACACGCATCCCACCGTCCAACATCACCATGGATACTTCACAGTCTACATGACAAAAATAACTGGCTTTAAAACACGAGTGGTGCTCTGTTTTTGTCGCAGTTCAGGCTGGGCTGCTTCCATTACGCACTCCCATCATGATCCTCTCCATCAACATAACGCTCGTTCCTCTGTGTGTTGCCTTTGACAATCCAGGAGACTATTTCATTTTTATTTTTCACATCTTGGCCGGGGTTAGCACCATACTAGTGGCCGGGTCCGTGGCGTTTGGTATTATTAATACCCATGCACTTTTAAGACAAAATCGGTTTATATTTATGCTGAACACAAGTATATGTGATACAATGACCGGCTGTGGTATTTTCTATCAATTTCTGTTCGATGTGGAAGTGGGGTTCCCGTCTAAAAATGGTACTTATTACATTTTACCATCTCTTCTTGGAGTTAATATCATGACGTTTCTATTCGCCCAGTTTGACCGATATCTTGCCGTGTGTCACCCATTCTTTTATGGTCGATTTATCAACACAAGCGTGATTATATGCGTCAACGTGTACAGCTGGGCGCATGTTTATGGGCAGCTGCTCGTGCAACACATGGTGCCACTTTCTAAAGCCATAGAGATCGCAACATACAGCAGAATCAGTTTGATGCTGATTATTTTCACAAAAATGACCATGACAGTCAAGCTGCTTATCGTGGCGAGGCACCAGCTCCTGCGAGAGCCGCCGGGCCCGGAGAGAGACAGTAAGAAAGAGTCCTTGTTGATTATAGTAGTGGTGGTCGTGTTTTTTCTGCTACTGTGGGGCCCATCCGTGCTCTACACGATTCTGTCCTCGCTCACGGGGAAATATGTTGACATTAAAAACGACGCCGTTAACCCACTGAAAATTTTATCCAGGAGCAACGCTCTGTGTACTCCGTCCCTGTACCTGTGGGCGAGCCCTTCACTCAGGAGGGCCGTGTGGAAAACTGTGTGGAGCAAAATCTGCTGCTGCAAACGACCCGAAAGGTTGCCTGGACTAATTACTTTAACTAATACTAATACGAAGCTAATACTTTATTTGGATTGTGGAGTGTTTAAACTTGACAGAGAGTTAAGTCAATTTTATTTAAATAGCCTAGCCCAATATCACAAATTACCACGAGTTTGTAAAACGGACACGTCGTTAAAATGATTGTTTACACCTGTGTTTTTCCTGCTATGACAAGTCAAAATGCCTGCAGTGAAAGAGGCCCATTAAATCAGCTCAACCCTGTAAAAGCTTTATCATTTCACACGATTTGTTTCCTCTAAATTTGAGATCACAACATAAATTCTCAAACCTGAAACAATTTTTATTCTAATGCAATGCAAGTTTTAGAATTTGATTTAACTTTCTTGATTTAAGGGCATTTCTATGAGTTGACTATTGTTGAAACAGCCAAGTTTGCTTGAATTAAACGTAAATTATCCAAAAATGTTTTTTACATGTCTTAATCTGTAGTCTTTCTCAATGTCGACGCTGGAGGGAGTCATGTCACTGTACTGTATGTAATAATAATAATTCAATCAATTGATAAACATTTTTTCTTCCTATAGGACTGATAAGGTTGGCAGGATGATTTGGAAGATTTCACAGTGACAAAGAGCTCCTGTTTCTGTCTTCTTGAGTGTTCACACAATTAGACTCCAGGTTTGTAGAAGTGTTTTAAAAAATGAAGATATTGTTTTTTTTTTTTTATGTCATTCTGTCAGTCTCTCTCCCAGATAATTCAGCCTAACTGTAGGCCTCCTGTACAGCTTTATTTCAGGCCATAAAGTTCAAGCAATGGGTAAAATCTTCAGCAGCCAGTGAATTTAGACTGTCAGAGAGTAACATTGCACAGATTTAAAATGACCTGTTTTCAAAAGTTTTGAAGGCCTCTCATTATCACTTGACAATGCTAAAAACAATAAAATGTGCTCTGTTTCTGTACACTTTGTCTAAATATCTGGAATTGAACACATTTGAAAAAAAATCATGAATTAATTTCTTTGTGTCAGGAGGCACACAAGGAAATTCTTGCTAAATTTTCAAGGTGGAAAAATGCAGTCTTAATGACACCATTGATGTACTTTCTAAAATGTAATTCATAATGTGTAATGCTAACCAATACTGTCTCCTTGTTAAATTGGTATTCAACCAATTGAGGACTTTTCCAGAAATACCAACTAAATGTTTCAGCCTATAGTTCAACCTACACTTAAAAAAGAGTGTCAGAATGGGATCCAGGCACAGAGGATGTAATTCTGCTATTATTGTACTGCAACGACATGTGATTTTCTTAATGTGCTGTACAAATAGTTGTAGGAGTTGAGTTGTTGTTGAGAGGCTATACTATACAGATGTGGCACTCCAGGTACACGTATTATGCTGGATCCACAACTGTCAATTTTCTTATTTAAAATTCTAATTTTATCTGTGCTTTCATGTTCTTCTTTTAAATTGTTTTGTTTTTCACTTTCTTTAAAATATATTACATTTTTATCGTATTGCATTTCTTTTATACATTATGTAAGAGTCCACTTCTCCTCTATAGTCAAAATATGACATATGCCATCTGTATATTGTAACTTCTGCACTTTCTGTAAATATATACTATGATTTTGCACTTCTGGTTAGAGGCTATCTGCATTTCATTGGCCTTGTACCTGTACTCTGCACAATGACAATAAAGTTGAATCTAATCTAATCTAAAGTAATTAAACTTGCATTGTTTTATACATTACCACTTTGTTTGGCAAAGCACAGTTATGGTGTCCCCTGGAACCAACCTTCCAGCACCTGTGGACTGTGGATAACTCAGCACTGAGACACAAAAGTCTCTGGAATACTTTGTGTCAACTACGGTGGACACTTTATTTTCTTTATTTTTTTGTTTTCTGCAGCCACAGGGTTATTATATAGGGGCATATGTGGTAGGGGGCACTGGCATTGGGTCTATATTTGATTATGGAGTGTGCATCCTCTTATCAATACTTCAAAATCTCTTTTATGTTTGTTTTATTTCATTGCCCCCCCCCCCCCCCCAAATAAAATAGGAAAACTGAAATAAAATTTTTAAAAAGTAGGCTTTATGCCAAGAGTTTGAATTGACAATGCATTAAACAAAAAAGAATCTGAAAGGTTTATCAATATTTGAACATTTTAAAGCCTTAAACATTGACATGAAAAGTGAGATTAGGTCATGGCTCATGGGGAAAACAGTTTGGGTTTACATGGGCAGTGGCTTATCAAACAACTATATTAAGACATTAAATTCAAGCATGCATTATGGAAACAATGCTCCTCTCCAACATCACAGACTCTCTTACTGGAGGAGTGCCTCTCTCGGTGAACTTCAACAGTCCTGTGGATTATCTCATCTTTAGTTTCCAGATTTTATTCGCTACAACTACTGTTCTCGTAGCCGGACCTGTAGTCATTACCATCTTGGCGAACAGAGCGCTCCGCCTCCAGAACAGGTTTATTTTCATGTTGAACACCAGTGTTTGTGATACGCTGGTTGGGTTTTCAGTGTATTATCTCGGTCTGTTTGATGTTCAGGATGGATATCCTTCGAGGAATGGAACTTATACTGTGTTATCCTCTCTTCTTGGTGTAAATATAATGACATTTTTATTCGCACAATTTGACCGGTATTTTGCCGTTTGTCATCCTTATATCTACACGCGCTTTATTACCCGGCGAGTGGTTATTTCTGCAAATGTCTACTGTTGGCTTCATGTATATGTTCAGTCGATCATTTCAAATTGCTTGCCACTATCCAAAGCAATACGGCTGTATGTTTTCAGCATCGTCAGCTTACAAGTCATCGTGCTCACCAAAGTGGTCATGACTATCAAACTGTATGTTATCGCCAGGTTCCAGGTTGAAAGAGACCCTCCCGGCGCCGAGAAAGAAAGCAAGAAGGAATCATTAAGAATTATCATTTTTGTTGTCATAAGCTTCTTGGTGTTGTGGTGCCCCTCTTTTGTTAATATCATCCTTAGACTGCTGGTAGGAGGAGGGCTGCAATTTAGAAACGAGGCCACCAATCTGTTCGCCATCATGGCTCGTTTCAACGCTGTGTGCACACCGGCGGTGTACATGTGGGGGAGTCCGGCCCTGAGGGAAGCCACAGTGAGGACAGTGTGGGGCCGAGTGTGCCCGAGATGCAAGAGGAGGTAAGAGGTTAAATGGCCCAGTTCTGCAATAAAGATGCCATTCCTTTCTTTCAATAGTAAACTTGCAATAAGCTCGCTTCTTTCTCAGAGTTGGCCCCCGTCCTGTGAAGGGAAATGGCACAGGAAGGCCTCTGAAGATTCACTGACTGTGTTAACCTGCAGCAACTGCACTTATCGGTGATAAGGGACTGCATGGAAATTACTAAAGGAGACCGGGAAAAAACATTCAAACTGTAAATGTAGCCTAATAAAATTGTTTTACATAATTTTCTTTGTCACGTCATGTGTTGGCTATGACAGGTCATAACTGACCTTGAACTGAAGTTTGTCAATTTTCGTGCTTTATTTAGGCCTTTTTATTGTTTTCTGTTACAGTTACAGCCTTTGGTATTCTTAAAGATTTTTCTTCCTAATAAAAATAATGATATTATAATAATAATCTTTTTTTAACGCAACCCTGATGTAGTATTTTTAAATATTATAGGGGAGGAGGTTGCATTTTTTTTTAACTGTTGTGCTTGCACAGCTCCATCAGCTCGCGGTCGCACATTAACAAGTGTTACTGTATAGTTAGTGAACTTCGGGTAACATTTTGACTCCAAATAATCTACTATTGCATAGTGCATTATCTAAAAGTTTCCATTTATAAGAAGAGTCCCTCCGTAAAGGTCACTCACTCGTCTTTATACTTCAGTTAGTCTATTTTTTGATGATGTGATTTTTTGATAATGTGGTTAGGCTTAAATACAATGGAATATGACATATTAATGATTTAACGAACGAACTTTTCCTATATCATCTTACAAAGTGAGCTGGATATTTTGTTAAGATTTAGTTCAGCGTATCATTATTATTATTATTATTATTATACGATATTTTACCAAATGAATTATTTCTAGGTCCTGGTAAAATGCTGTTTTCGACCATACATGGATGTATCAGAGCATAAGAAATATTTGTGAAAGGTAGAAATTGACCAGTAAGAAGGAGAGTCTGGCTGTAGCATAGATATATTTGACATGCTGCTGGACTTTGCTCTTTAATCTGTTGTGTTCAAGAGCTCAAAATCTATTTACTTTATTCCCACACTCATATTCCAAAGACAACAAAATAATTTAAAGCATAATTGCTGTGAATTGTGGGCGAGTCTGGCTCTGAGAGAGTCAAACTTTTTTTCGGCCTCCAAATGAATGTTTTCTTAAGTAGGCTACATCGAGACGTTTAAGCACTGTTCAGAAGTTTAGTTTTGTAGATACTGCCCATGTGAATCCCAATTAAACTGACCTCATTGCCATATAATAGCCTAACCAATACCTTTAATGTGGTACTGTGCCTCGTGACAGAAGGTCATTGCGGACAGCTCCTGGTGCTGAAGGTTTGTCTAATAAACCTACCCGTCGAATAACAGATAAATACAGCGTCTTAATTGATTATGTATGCCTTAATGTGTTTAATGCCGTATCTGTTCTGATAAAAAAAATATTATTTCAAACTTTTACAAAAATCGCACTCCTGGACAACTTCAGAGGATGCTGCTCCCTCCTGATTAAAGGGACCACAGCACCCTCTGTTGGTGTTATTGAATATTATATACCTAAAAAGCGAGTGTTAAAAGCTTTGTGGCATTCCATTCAGATATGTTTAAAAATAAAAGGTATCTATCAGGTTCAGTTAGCTTGGACATATTATCCAACAATCCTAAATGCGTTATTGCAATTAAGTCTAGGGAAACATGTTATGTCACGTTCGTTATCATAGCCTTTATCATTAGAACTGATCATTTTTATGTTGCTGCAACATAGATGAGGACTTGTTAAATGACAACAGAAGCTGAATAAAAGCCCAATGTGCTGCGTGTGAGAAAATAAAAAGAATTAGACTATTTAAAGTGGTCGTGTTTACAAAAGGTTAAACTAAATTCTATGCAGGACTCCTGCATGAGGCTGGTGTTAAAGGGGAAAAAAGACAGCATCTCAAGAGATCAAGGCTGGTGACTTCACAGTACAGGTAGGTCTTACGTATAAAATACTGGTTGCACTTAAGAACCATTTGCGCATGAACAATGCTCCTCTCCAACATCACAGATTCTTTGACAGGAGGTGTTCCCCTCTCGGTGAACTTCCACAGTCCCGAGGATTATTTTATCTTTATTTTCCAGATTGTATTCGCTACAACTACTGTTCTCGTAGCCGGCACAGTAGTCATTACCATCTTGGCCACCAGAGCTCTCCGCCTTCAAAATAGGTTTATTTTCATGCTGAACACTAGTATTTGTGATACGCTGATTGGGTTTTCAGTGTATTATCTCGGTCTGTTTGATGTTCAGGAGGGATATCCGTCTAGGAATGGAACTTATAATGTTTTACCGTCACTTCTAGGGATCAATATATTGACGTTTTTGTTCGCTCAATTTGACCGGTATTTTGCTGTGTGCCACCCATTCATCTACAACCGCTACATAACAAGACAGTTGGTGATAGGCATTAACATCTACTGCTGGGTTTACAGTTTTGCTCATTTGCTCGCCAGGAATTTGTTGCCAGTTTCCAAAGCGATACAACTGTACGTGTTCAGCATTGTCTTCCTTCAACTAGTAGTGCTCACCAAAGTGGTCATGACTATCAAACTGTATGTTATTGCCAGATTCCAGGTTGCAAAAGAACCTCCAAGCGCCGAGAAAGAAAGCAAGAAGGAATCCTTGAGAATAATCATTTTTGTTGTCATAAGCTTCTTGGTGTTGTGGTGCCCCTCTTTTGTTAACATCATCATCAAATTTGTGGTAGGAGGAGGGCTGACGTTTAGAAACGAGGCCACCAATCTGTTCGCCATCATGGCTCGTTTCAACGCTGTGTGCACACCGTCTGTGTATATCTGGGGGAGTCCGGCTCTGAGGGAAGCCACAGTGAGGACAGTGTGGGGCCGAGTTTGCCCGAGATGCAAGAGGAGGTAACGGGGGGCAGGAAACCACTGTGGGAAACTGCACACAACATTCACTACCATGTTCAACCTATTTATCTATACATATATTGTGATTTTTATCCTTTGATGGAGTCGTTGCTCATTTAAATTGTCTATAACCCCTTTCTTTAGAGTCGGCAGCTGTCATGGGAAGGGAGACTCCAAAAATTCCTGGAAATAACAAGAACCGGAGGACTCCATTCAGCACGTTATAATTAACTGTTGTTGTTTTTTGTGCCATCTCTCTCTCTGAATAATTTAGATTGAAACTTGGCCTTAAGCTTTAATACACCAACTAAACATTTGCGGTGGTGTAAATGTACTTGTGTGCGAAAAGCCAACAGCCGCTTTTTGTACTCGGAGACCATGTTACCACTGAGCAGGAGCGATAAGCGTACCTGGCTGTCGCACATGTAAAATATAGTGGAGGAGAACATACGCATTGACATTTTTTCCCGTAGAGTTATTGCATTATTTTGTATAGTTATTAAGGACAAGCCTTGTTGGTACGCGGGATTGTAGAGAATGAAAGCGAAGGGTAACCTGATGATTTGTCTCTGTTACAGAACGTTTATTTAAACACTCATTGCTTATTTCACTTACTTCATAGTGACTTATTATGAATGCAAATGCATATATGGCCAGTGGAGAGCGCGCTCAGCAAAGGGCAGCTGACAGTACTTTTTTTTTAACATTAAACAGAAGGAACGGAAAGCTTAATATCTCTATAAGTTGAAATGTAATTATACAAATTAATTATTGATATGTAGCCTAATCTAAAAAATAAATAAATGCAGTGGTCTTTCAAGACCACAAATAATTTATGTAGATGGAAAACGCCACAGACTTGTAGCAAAACAATGCCATTGAAAAGAATGCTTTTGTTAATAATTGATATCTTTTAGGCCTTTGTATTTTCATTCAAAATGTTTATTATAAGTTATGTCCCATTTTTGCAGAAAATGTAAATGAACATCAAAGTGGCCGAAAGTAATGGCTTTTACATTATAAGGCAGTCCAATTTTAAATTATAGACTACCTCTATGATCCCCATATGCAGTGACAAATATACAGACCCTAAAAAACTTATCTGATACAAGTTTCTACTTTAAATCCATACATAAATAAACAATAAATAAATGCAGGCCTATTTTCTCATCTTTTTTGTGTGATTTCATGTAAGACCTTACATTAAATAACTTTTCATATATTTTATTCTTTATTTATATACATGAATTGTTGTAAAAATGCTATCTGAAAGGATTGCAGAATGTAATTTTTTGTGTTGAGGCCTAGCAGCTGGTGTTAACTTCAAATACTGCATGAACCTCTTTTACTCCATGGAACAACACATAGATGACCTCAGATTAAATCTCTCTGATTCAAACTTTCGCACAAATTAGATTAAAAAAAACCCCAAGAACTTCAAACTGCTGTTCTGAACTTTTTTTTCAGCAAAAATAAATAAGAAATGACTTGCATCTATGTGTGATGCTTTCCAGGACACTAATACATGAAGTTTATCAAACAGAGTTATCACATTGCAGCATGTGGGGAGATGGCAAGTCAAAAGGATAGGAAACATGCAAAGCTACTTGATAGTTGGCTAAAACAGGTGGTGCTGTGCACAGGTGTTGCCAAGTGTAATTAGTCCCTCCTTAATTTTCAAAGTACAGTAGTAGTCTAGAAGTTGGAGGAACATTAAGGCTCAGTGACATACTGGTCCATAACAGTAATAGGGCGGTTATTGTATAAAGCTCCTAACAGCGATTGTGCTCTTTCCATCTAAAGTGCTACTGAACTCTGCACTCTAATCCAGTTATATGTCCCTCAAACCTTTATATTATTCACAGCATCCCAGGCTATAGGCTACATGGATAAATGGGGTTTACAGACCTATATTAGCAATGAGTTCCTGACCAAACCCAAGCTTTCTGAAGACAAGGAAATTTAAAAACAATAAAATATCACAAGAAACTGTCTTAGTGGTTAATCTGGGCAGGGAATAAAAGATCTTTAAATGATTTGTCCTTAATAGCACTGTAATATGTTCTTAATTTGTTTTCTGTCGATTTCACAACAGGATAATTGTCATACCTCCTTTTTCATTTTGTTTATTTTGTGTACACCTGTCTCCCAAACACCACACTGTGTGAATCCTGTTTATCCAAACTGCTCTAAACATATTTTGGATCCGGAGTACTGTAAATGTAGACAAAGTACAAAGTAATTGAGGGTAACATGTACAAAAAATGTGTCTATGGTCTTAAAAGTTGTACCTCAGAAAGGCAATAAATTATAGTCTTTCGAAAAAAAATGTTTTTTTATTTAACCATAACAGAAACAAAGTTAATTTTTGGTCACCCTGTTTAGGTTCATGCAAATAAACAGGAATTTATTAACATCTTTACAATGAGATGACATTCCTGGTATGCTGTATTGTAGTGAAGTTTAGTATATGCTGTCATGGCCGGTTTATTTCTTTTATTTCCCGTAAAGGCCTACGCAACAGCTTGTACTACTTGACAAGGCAAAAGAAACGCGCTTCAATCTGTATGTGTTGTATTAATGCGTATTAAATTCTCCAGTTTCACCACAACAAATCCTCTGTACAGAAGTTCCTGGACACTACTCAACTGGAAAACAAACTCCTTATCTTAAAAACCACTGGCTGATTCAGTGAAATTCAGCTGAGCACTGAGAATAAGCACCCATGTTTCAAGCTGAGTTTTTCTGTCCTCACCTGGTTCAACATCACAAAAAGTCCATTCATACATCGTTAAACGTTTGCTCGACATGCCTTTGGCTGTGTGTTTAAGCATGATATAATCATGTGTATATAGGATAATTTTATTGATGCACCACTAGTGCGCTTGAATTTGTTTAACCACCACTAAAGAATTTCCCTGTGAGGCTGTCAGTTTCTTCACTGCTGACAGGATATGCACTGATGAAATAATGTTTATTGAGTGAGGAAGTTCATGAAGTTGTTGGTGTGCGTCCTTTCTACCACAGTGTCCATGGAGGTTGCTTGAGTGGGAACGAAGCCAGAGAGGAAACATTGACAGGAATGGAAATGACGGCCCACGGCAGTGCTTGTCTCTGAAGAGATCGTCTGATCATCATCCTAGAATACATCGGAAAGGGGAAAAACCGTTAGTGTAACTACACCCTCAAATTTCGCAAGAACCCTCTCTCAGCATATTTAAAAAAGCAACGAGTGAGGTAACAACAACTGTAGGACACGTGGCTACGTAATGTGTGGGTCAGGAGACATGGGTGAGACTGACATTTTTCTTTCTTTCTTCACATAAATTTCATGACGTAGATAAGTCCCAACCGGCTGACTCCCTGTCAGCATTGGTCTTGCAATATTAACACCAGCATTGATATGTTTCATCACAGTACAGTCATATAATTTAGTTTACAGCTCAAAAAACACGTTAAAGTGTGCAGTACCTCTTTAATGCTTATATAAAATAAAACAGGTCTCAATGATTGTTTGTGTGGCTGCATATGTCTTACCCATCACGTCCGAGAAGAAATAGAGCAGGTATGCTTGGTTTGGCAGCGCTTCCATCAGTGATCATATCAAGGTACTGACTGTCATTGTCCACCGCATTATCAGCAATCAGAACAGCTTTGCCTCCGGCTTCCTCCACATGTTGGGCCTTTTGTACAAAGGAGCAACCTCTGGAGCGCACACAAAAGCAGAGAAAGAAGCTTGAGAAACTATTTTAAAATGAACATTCTCACTAGTCCAGATTATGTTGGTCTCATCATGGGTAAATACCAGGTAGTCAGTGTTCACACAAGACCCAGGTCTGCAACTGTAATTCTCTACAGATGACTTTTAATGTACATAATTAAACAAGACAACATTACAGTAGGTACATTTTGCTATCATTATTAGGGACCCTTCAGTTTTGTTTTTACACTGGATATTCAACATAACACACACGTTTCTTGGTATTTCTTGAAAAGCCAGAATAACAGCTTACTGCAATTATGTTCAAATATCTTTACAACTGAAATTCTGGCTGGAAGTCAAAGCCAATATCTTATATTTGCCAAGCAGTGCCCAACCCATATATAACTTACTTTGGGAATGAGATTGTGCAGTCAAGTCTCATAAACTGTGTCGATGCCTAAATGTTAAACATATTATTTTTTCAGTTATTGCTGTTCAGGTAAGAACCAAGCCCCAAGGAACAGGGCTGGGCTGTTCCCTGCTACATTTTGCTATAGCGTCCCCAGTCAAAATTGCAGGTAATGTGATGCTCTCTAGCCGAGAAGACTTTCTCCCATATACAATCATTACAAAAGAAACAACTGTAAAACAATGAAGAAAAATGTACTAAGCATTCATTCTAAAAAATTTGTCACAATTTTAGCCATAGGTCCAATGTAAATTCAAAATGTCATGCACAGTCATAAACATTTTATTTCTGTGTCATTTATGAAAGAGAAAAACAGTTATGTGCTCATGTTATGGTCTAAAAATGTGGAAGCCTGAAGGGTTTATTCGGTGTATGTGTCAGGTGAGCAACTTGGACTGGAATGAGTGGGCACCATCTTGGAACACCATCAACTAGCCTTAAAACATCCATGATATGAACGGGGTATTATAGTGAGAATGAATTTGTCTTTTTATTCCACAGGTATCGCATGAATTGCACCTACAATACAGCAGCTGTTATAGGAGAGTCAAGAATAACATCACACCTAAGCTTATGATAGTTGCCTTGCTGGCCAGCTACTCAAATCTCTCGATTTCTTAAAGCTTAATCTGAGGCCACAGATTCAGTTTGTCTCCTTCCCCACCCCTCCACTGCTAAATGACTCCATCCAAGCTTACAGTTTCCCACTACTGGTTTGTGTTCACGTGTCTTAGTGAAACTATGGGTGCTGATGTGTACATACCCCCTTTCTACCAAGATGACTTGTCCCTTGATGACTTCTCTGTCCTCCAGGTCTGAGCAGCCATCTGCTGGGTCTGCTGGCACGAGGAAAATCTCATCATAAGATGACGTCTGGAGACCAAAAGAGGGAAGAGGGATGTGACTTGTGACTAAGTGGTGAGTGTACATGTCTGATGCTTGAGAAGTCTTTGGCCAACAAATGAAAGCACTAACAAAATCTCCTCCGAAATCTTTAGCAGGTGCTGCACTGAAGATGTATCCTATCTCCTCTGGACTGATAACCCGGAAATAAAGCAGTTCATTGATCCCAAGACCTAGAGCAGACCAAAAAAAAAAAAGAAAAGAAAAGAAACACGACTAGCTTATCTCAGAGATGGGAATAAATGCATCATCAGTATGAAGTCAGTGTTGGTAAAAGCGACAACAAGCACAGTGTTGGGGGGTGGGGATTCACAGGGAATATTACACAATGCGCCTCTACACGTGATTTCACAAGTGACGAATCGTGAAGGCTACAACAAAAGCCTTAGCATGCCTCTAAAACCTTTTCAGCTAACACCGACCCGTTAGCTGAACTAGCTGTTTACGAGCAGTTGAGACTTGCCTCCCCCTCCTCCTCCTCCTCCTCCTCCTCACTCTCACCTGACATGCGACTGAACTGCATGAAAACACTCCAGAGGTATAAAACTAAAGCTGTTGTCCGAACGACCTTTGCCATGTTCAAGACATTTGTGGAGCTGCTCGACGTTACGCAGACGAGACTTGAGCAGCAGCTTAGCAACCACTACCGCGCTTCTTTTCATGCGCATGCGTATGTCGCAAAGCCGGATTAATGTGCTAGGGGCAGGGGTGTCAAACTCATTTCAGTTCATGGGCCACATACAGCCCAGTTTCATCTCAAGTGGGCCGGACCAATAAAACCTATAAATAATAACACCTCCAGATTCTTCCATTTCTTTTACGTGAAGAAGTACATTCTGAAAATGTTCACAATTAATTAACAATACATGTACAAAACAGGTGATGAACAGCCTGAGATGTCTTAAGAAAAACAAATGCAATTTCAACAATATGTCTACTGTGATTATGTGCATTACAATTTACAAATCACAGTGGACCTTCAAAGGTGTCCTCTTTTCTCCTCTTTGACAAAGACATTTTCCACCGGCGGCTCCTGCATGAACAGTAGCCTTTGCTTGACATTGTTGTGCCACGTACAGTGTCTATAAGCACGTGGGATCTATAATAGCATATCCAGCATAGGGCCTGCTACTAGCCTGTGGGAGAAGTTAGCCTTCAGGCTTTCTGCCAGAAAGGCTTTGTGCCTGCTGTTCTTATTAGGACAGTGCAGTAGGAATAGCAGTGCATTTTACTGAAAAATTGGAATTAATGACTTCTCTGCTATTTTCACACTTTGCAAAGTCATCTAGTGGGCCGGATTGGACCCTCTGGCGGGCCGGTTCTGGTAAGTTTGACACCCCTGTGCTAGGGGGCCGCGGGGCTGTTGGGCCCCATTAGCCCCAGTGTGAAGCCTACAGGCCAGCTCGGCTACAGTAGTAGGTGGCACCAGATTTGCTGTGGGGTAAATTGACATTGATAGGCCTTTTTGACTGTACACATTTTGACTTGTCATTGTCGGAAAAACCACAGATGTTTTGGGAAATATTCTTATTCTCTTGATGGCACTCTCATGCCGTGTTTCCAGTCTTTATGCTAAGCTAAGATAACTATTTTCTGGGGGTCACATTTATTGTACAGACATAAGAGTAGTAGGGTGTAAATCTTCTATGTGTATGTGTGTCAAACTAATCCTTTAATGATGGCTCCGTTCTTTTCAAGTGTCGCAGCCATGACAGTGTGGCAGTGAGCCACCACACCCTGCACAACACTAGATCTGTGTCTTAAATCGCATACTTCCGTACTTACACTTAATATCTTGGCTACGTAGCGGAAGGGGAGGGACCACGAACATGTGAAAATGACAGCCGCGGTTGTGAGCAAGTGAGCAAACAAGAAGAAAAAAGAAGAAGAGGAAGACATGGTCAAAGGTTGGGATCGCCATTTCCGGTAAGCGCACAACAGCAGTATTTGATTTGAGACGACACTACCCTGTCAAAATTAACGCACTAAGGAAGTCAGTACATAGTGTACACAGTATACTGCTTGTAAGTGTACTGACGGAAGTTTGCGATTTGAGACACAGCGTAGGACTCTGAGAACCAGCTAAATGGAATTCAACCTTCATTAATTTAATTTTTTACACCTGCACTTTTCCTACTGTGACAAAGCCAAACTGTCTTCAGTAGAAAAGGCCAATTTGGGAATATGGTATGGAACTACCAAACTATGGAAGTACAATAATGTAATACAGAAATCTTGTCACAGAGACCCTTTTCACAGGGTTCGTACAAAATCTTGAAAGTTTGGAAAAAGCTTAATTTTAACCGTTATGTTTTCAAGGTTAGGAATAGCTTGAATTTGAATATACTCCTTGAGAAATGCTTGATTTTCAACATAATCTGGTGTTTCATCATCTACACAATCAATCATGTAAACCAAAAATGTACAAAAATATGTTAGAATTTGAAATGAAACGATCCCGTCGTCATATTTGTTTGTTTTCTCCTGTCATTTAGAGTAACAATTGAGTAACAATGGCTTTGAGTCTGGAAATTTTTGGTTTAGGTACCTTAAAAGGGCTTGAATTTTACTCCTAAAAAGCTGTACGAACCCTGCCTTCTAGATTGGGCGTCAAATTTGGGTAATAAGCATTGCAAGGCCCACCTTAAGGCTCTTATCATCAGTTGATGTTATGCTTTAGTGCTGGATATTTTGTCCCAAACCAATTTCCAATTAAATTGTTACATTAAATTGTTGTTGACTCACAGTAATTAGTTATCAAAGTGCGGTGTGGGTTCAATGCTTATGTGTAATATTCAAGGAGACATCAATTAAATTAACATTATTAAAAGGGCATTTACCCAGACTTGTTTGAAGGGAAGACATGTTTGAAAAACTCTGTGAAGTGGAGGGAATGGCTTGCATTTCTAATCTCTTGTGAGATTTTGAATGAAATGCAATATGAAAAACAAAACTCAATTACAATAGTTCTTCTCTTTAGCAATAAAATTCCCACTACATTTTAGTTTTTCAGCTGCTAAGATAATAATAATAATAATAAACAATTATTATTTATCCACCTTCATACAAAGAATAAAATGCATAATAATAATAATGAAATAAAATACAGAGACAAAAACGGAACACTATAACCTTTATGAAGTTATAGATTTATTGCACAGCTGTTGCATTAGACTGTATTAGTTTTAGCTAGGTGTACAACACAAGTAATGCCTTCTTCAATGCAGAGTTTTTGGAAATTCAATTTAAAATCCTTACCATCCGCAATGTTGAATCTTTGTTCAAGCACTTGACAAATTCAATAAAAGGTACAATTTAATTACTTCATTTATATTCATCCAAATATTTTTCCACTATTCCCAAATAAAAGGCTTTTGTACACCAGCACGATCCCAGCTGCAATGCATGTTTCTATTGAACAGCTTCTTTTTAAGATGTTTGGCTCCACGTAGGATCTTTGTTCCTTTTTTTTCTTCCCTCTCTTCTTGCAGTGGTCCAAGGACCCAGACGGCAACTCTGGACAGCAAGATGTTGCTGTGTTTTTGCATTTACATAGGTTCTTTTTCCCTGTTCTCACCTGCAATGAGTTAATGACAGATTAGGGCCTGAAATGATGACTAGAAACTTGAATTAGCAAATCAAACTTTAATGTGTGAAATTCAGTTTGTCTTTGCAAGTTCTGAATGACTCCTATTACAATATTTAAGAGTTACTGTTTGGTGACTTACTTTTACACTAGAGCATGTTATTTTCCCACATCACAGTGTCATTTACTGCTCAAGCTTCAAGCCAAGTAAACTTTGCTCCAGGTGTCTCTATGTGCAGCTATGTTAAACTTATGCTACATTTTACTGTTTTCTATAGCTGGTGCCTTAGAGGGTCTTTATTGCTTATCACTGACTAATGGTCATATTAATATGTGAAAACTCTAAATATTAGCATTATACTGTAGCTGACAGCCACTGAGAAAGAGTGTCTCATTGTCAGCCTTGCTGTTAGTTGAAAAAAATCTTCATTTTATTTGTTCCTCTTCTTTAAAACAATGTTGTATTACAAGGACTATTCAATAGATGCCAGACAATTAATTGTGGGTTTTACTACCTAAACTAGGTGATAGTATCACATGAAATTAAAAATATTATTTGCTGAAAAACTACCATCTAATTATAAATGATTATAAATAGCGTCCAGTCTTTAATAAAGAGTAACTTGTTTAACAAAGAATACATCACTGTGAATAAAAACAGTGACTAGTCGTTATGATGAAATATGGCAATCGTTATAATTGTCACTTGAGTATTATAACCCACATAATAGTGATTAGAACATACAGGATACACCCGAGTGACTAATGTTTCTAATATATTGTCCACCCCGATGTACATAAAATACATAAATGTGACACTGCATAACATTGAACATTTGTATTTCTCTAGTCAGTAATTCTACAGAAGACATGAGTAACACATGAATAAAGAAGGGACATGTATGAGGAAGGAAGCACAAAGCTCTTTTAATAGCCTTTTTTTTTCTTTTTTCTTTTTTTTTGCACAGCGCCAAACCACTAAAGTACACAGAAACACCAACACACATGTACAGAAATAACAGGGACAAGAAACATACTGTATGAAAGTCTGTCTAAAGTTCAGACTGAAGGACTCCTCCAGTTGAAATGCAAACTGAACTTCTGATTCATGTTTAATTATGTATTGTGTAGGTTTCCTTAGATCTTAAGGTCAAGGATCCTTAAATGGACAAAACTGCAGAGACCCATTTTAGAAGATTTGGTGTCATGAAACCCCAACAGACATTTATTACTGGTAGATAAAATTTCACATTGAATCAGATAACTATGTGTTGTAAGTTGGGAGGTAACAGAGACTGTACCAATGTCTAGTGTCTAGTGACATTTCCTAGGGAACTTAGCCCTCACAAGTACCTCTGGTGGTTACTAGACCCCAAATTAGGGAATAGCAGTACTTTTGTTAACAAGTAATACTTTCCTTTAATTTTTCTCACATTTCACAGTATGTCTATAATGGTGTTTGCTTTACTTTTTGTGTGTATGATTTAAAATAAATAATAAATATATACACAAATAAATAGTTTGAATATAGTCATAAATAAAAATTAGTAATAAACGTGTGCTGTTCTGATCTTCTATCATAAAATAAAACTCTTGACTTATTCCTGAGCCTCTGGTGAGTGCTGTGTTATCTCTTGGCCAGCAGTGTGTGATTGCCCCAAAGGGAGAGAGCAAGAAAGATATAGTGAAAAAACAGTAGGTGGGAGGACATAAGAGGACACTGTAGACATGTCATAACAAAGAAAGGGCAGGAGCAGAGACTGTTTTGGTTCAAATAATGTCAGTAGGTTACATTTTTCCAGGGAGTCCACTGGCTCCAGGGTGAGAACACAAGCGAGTCTCTGGAGCGAACCCTCAGTTTGCTGATACTCTTCGGTATCAGAGCAGTTGAAGAACGTTTAGTCTAAAGTCAGAATAAGAAAAACAAAATAAAATGTATGAATGATGAATGACAGATGTGGAGAAATCACCAGACTTTGATTCAGTGCAAGCTTGCACGTACCATGCCATTATCTCTTAACACATATTCAATCTCGTGTTCCAGTCTGAAGAAGCTGTGAGGAGTTGACCAGCTGGATGGTGGTTCAATGGTCACATTCAGGTTCTGCTCCACCTCCTGACACTTGACAATCTGGGGACTATCGGGTTGAACTGGACAGAAGAAAGACGACAGTAAAAAAAATTAAAAAAATGTGTCAAAGTGTATCAGTAAGGAATCAATAAAGTATATATGTAAATTAATTAATATTTGGCTGGAATATTCACATTTATTTACACAAAGGATTTACTGATGAGCAATTTGCCTTGCTTTCTTTTTTGTACTTGAATTTTAATGTTGCATTTTCAAGTTGTCACAGCTGTTTGTTTTTATAACAGTTAACTTTTTGTTTTTTAAATAATTTCATTTCAAACTGTCTTTTATGTAGTTTGATAATGTGTAGAAGATGCCATTTTACTTAATCAGAAAGTGACTTTATTGAACAAAGTATCATTGGAACCAAACATGTATATATTAAAATGTTTTATTGCATCCTTCAAGACCAATTTCCTAATAATTAAATGATGCTGGTACTTACTTTTGTACTTTGTGAACAACTTTGTTGGTGATTTTTACAAAAGATGCTGTGTACTGTTTAATCTTTATGATCTTCTGTTGAATGTCTTTAATGTAGCTCACTTTCACTCAGCTTACCGATGTCTCTGAGATAAAATCTCTTAGTTCTCCTGAGGATTGAGAATTTCATGATGGCTTCAGCAGTGAGTTCAAGCATGGTGCTTTCCTCAGCGTAGGGTGAGAGGGAGTGGGACAGCTCAAACTGGAATCCTCCATCCAGGAACTGATTGCTGCTGCTGACCCAGTGACACGACTTCCTACCTTCACTGCTACAGAGGCAAGCAGTAAAACAGACACTGAGTGAAATATGTAACAGAGAAAGGTACAATTCTGTCTGTTTGCCGGTCTATCTTTATACACTGTATGCAACACTTTTGCCCTCTTTACTGTAATTTCTCTGTGTTTTTTTCCTTTACCAGTTAGGGCCCAGTCCAAGACGCACTGCTGTGTATTCACTGTTGGTCCACATACAGCTGAAGTTACAGTCATAAGACTTAGCCCGACAAGTGATGAGAGAATCTATAAAGATACACAGTGTGAGTGAATACAAGTTTGATGGGAAATGTTTGGAAAATAAACAATAAATGAAAATATCACTAAATGTGAGACATCTATGTTGGAAGTGCATCATAAAATGGTTCAGTATGTATTATCTTTCAGTCTCATCCCCTAGAGAGAGAAATATTCCACCCAGCCAGACATCCAGACAGTTTACACTGGCTTTGTCATTGCTTACTTTGGATATGTTGACGGTATTTTTGCATGTTGGCTATAAGTCCCTCTATTTGAGAGATTCCTGTCATTTACAGTATTTGAAAAGTAGAATAAATGGAAAATGAAACAAGAGTATCTCACCTAACTCCGCTTTTGCATCAGCCTCCAGCAGCAGATAGGTTGATGATAACATCTCTCCTCCTCTCCAGCAGCTGTAATTTCCCACCTCAGGTGTATCTACTTCAAACACTTCCAGAGACAGACCGTCCTGCACGACCTCTAAATCGACATCCTCGATCTTTTTCTCATTACATGGGGGTGATGAGATATCACAAGGACTAAACTTCCATGTGACATCTTCGCCGGTCTTTGTCCCGCAGGTCAGTATGACTTGATCATTCCTTTTTGCCACCACAACTATGCAAACATAGATAAAAACCGACAGGTACACACACACACACACACACACAAGTTCACATACAGAAATGCACAAATACATATATATTAACAAGTCAGGATTAACAAATTCAGAACCATTCAACATATGGAAAATATGTGCACCGTAAATAAGACGTACAATTTTCTGGAAAGTTGAGTCCATGTGCTCCTATAAGGCTGGTGAACTGAAGCCCAAATATCCACAGTGACAAAGTATTCTGAGAGATTGTGTGAGAGCAAGAGGAAGATTATTGAAAATTAATCATTACTTCCATTAAAACCTAAGTAATTATCCCTTGATTTGCAAGTGAGTATTGTTAATTTCATCTTCAGTTGAGAAACTAAATAAAAATCTGTTCATAAGACAATTCAATTTGGCTGAATGCTTTTAGTTGAGAAAATGTGTTATATTATAAAATTACCAGAATATCAAAGTTGGTCATTTACTCCCTATTCTGTCATATTTTCAAGCATCTAATTCCCTGCATTGGTTCCCAGTAGTTATTTCTTACCATTTGGATGAAGTTACACTGAAGTAACACAAGAAAATCAAGAGCAGAAGTTCAGTCGTGGTAATCCTGATGATCATATGCTCCAACTGACCACTGAGCACCATTTTTATACACACAGCATGTATCGTCAGCATCACCCCCATTATGGCAGCTATGGAGGCAGAGACAGAACCTGACCGATATATTAAACAGATAAGAGCCTGTTGACAGTGAGCAGTGCATTTCCTAGATACTGTTTTGCATGTCAAATTTTGTAAACGGAGAAACTGAGTTTCGAATAAGGGACAGAGATGAAGATAAGAAGTGTGATGTGTGCGTGTTCAGTGGGCGGTGGGGTGTTGCCCTCAGCCTTTAAGGTGGATTTGATCTTCAATATTTATGAGAAGTAAACAAAATTAACAGTATCAGATATCATACCTTTGGGACCACAACATATAGAAATGGAATGGACAGTTTTTTAGTTTTACAAATATGTATCTGATCTAAAGATTATAGATTCTAGTGGAAACGACTAGTCACTCAATCGTCTACAATAAAAGTAAATTGAAGATTTTTGGCCTTTGGATTGTTGGTAGCACAAAACGAGCCATTTCAATATGCCACCCTGGGCTTTGGAAAACTGCGAGGGGCATTTATCACTATTTCCTCTCACTTTATAGACCAAATAATCAGCAGCCCTACAAGAAAGATTGTGTGTAAGATATATTTACTGTAAAAAGTAATATTTCCCTGATCCTGAATCAAATTTCTGACCCTTAATCCTGGACTTAAATCCCAGATGTAACCCAGCATTATCTTTTCTATCTGGAGATGACCAACAAAACTGTACTCCTTTCAGAGGACACACACACACACACACACACACACACACACACACACACACACACCACAGTAAACAAAGCCTTGCACTTCATGTTTGCTGGAGGGCTGAGTTTGGTGTTATAATTCTTCTTTGTCCTCTTACAGTTTGTTAGGTACGTACATTATATTGCATATTTAATAGAATCTATGACATGCATGTTGTAACCACATTGCTGACCAAAACTTCTGTGCAACCAGTTAGGTCATTGAACAGAAATAGTTGGTTTCGGGTTTCAGTTCCTTGTGTCCTCAAATAACCTCTCTCCCTTGTCTGTATTTATTAAACTTAATAATCTATAGCTACAAAAATCTCCAGCTATTTGAAATGTTCACATCCAATAATCAATTATCACAGAATTCTACAAATGAATGCTGAGCAGGTAAATATACAAGTTGATCCACTTATGGAGGACAGAATGAGCCATACAGGTACTACATATATGTACTGTCAGTGCTGGCTTCCACAGTGGTCTGGGCTTGATGAGAAGTGACATGGGGGGGGGGACACAACTGTGTATTGCTGGTAAGCATATCAAATATATAGTTCTTCCAGTAAACTTACAATTTCATTTTGTTCAGTTATAGTGTTAGTAGGTTATTTATATATACATTGCTTTTTCACTTTTACTGGAGTCAAACATTATCAATAGCGATAGCATTTTGAAGTTCAAGTTCAAGTTTTGAGTCACCCAACTTCTTTTTCCCCTAAATCAGATGAATGAATGTGAATAAAGCCATAAAGTCCCAGACAATGTGTTACTTGCATTATGAACCCCCAAACTGACCACTTACGCCCGGGCCACACCGCCAACCTGAGCAGCGCGTACCTCGCTGAACTGCTGCGTCTGGCAGGCCTGTGGTGAAAAGCAAGAGGTTCCGCGAAGCACACCCGCTGCTCAGGTCGGCGGTGTGACCCGGCCGTTACACTATGTTGAGCACTATGCCAAGCTCTGAGGTCACTTCACTCCAGATAACTAAATAAACCCATCAAGGCTGCCCAAGAAAGGGGTCAACAACAGTTTCAACATCCACCATACAAAAACACATTTAATTAATTTCATAGTTATGAGTATCTCAGTGTTTATGACTTCTTTTGTGCTCCTTATTCAGAAAACCTTTTCTGACCCTTTAATGCATGAAACCCACGTGCATGTGTTTAGACCATTTTCCATTGAAGGTGCATGAGAAAGAGGCTTTTATTTTTGCTGGTTGGTACAGGTGCAATTCCCCAACTCTCAATTTTGAAATAATTGGCTAAATAGAAGTTAGGTGCTTTCTTTTACTCCAAACACAAAAAGGAAGATTTAAGGGATTTATAGGAGGACGTTATAATCAAAGTCATTTGGGCATCCAGAATGGGGCGTTGTGAAGAAAGGAGGCTACACACAGCAACTGCTGTACTTTGCCCATTAGGAGCAGCACTGGTCTGTTTGAAGCATACAGCTCTACTGTATATACCAGTCTACACTGGATGTGTTTCCACCGTGTTTTTCAGCCTGCTTTATCACAGAACACACATTTCAAATTTAACCAATGTTGCTTTCTACACAGGTCTCCTAATGGCTTGTACTTCACTTTTAACGGCAACCTGAAGGTTCTTACCAAGCTTCTATTTTTTTTTCACTTACACACTTGAGAAAATAAAATTGTGTTGGGCTGTGAAGTCTGTAAAATGCTTCCGAGTGCACACAGAACTATAGGGATGACAGTATGTGCTGCTTTCACTGCACAGCCAGTGATGACCGAGAATTCAGTGTTTTCTGATATATTCCTATTTAATAAAGATAGCCATGCCATAATCACTTGTGAAAATGTAGAAAACTAGGATGAGTTTGAATATAATAAAACCAACATAGTAAACATGCTTTTCCATTAAATGTTGCAAAGAACTGGTGGAGCATTAAAAGAAAAAGAAAATTGAGAAACTGAAATGTAATCTTTATTACATGATTAATTCCACCAAAACATTTTTGATGTGTAGGCATCACAATGCAGGAGAGGCAGCGTGAGAAAGAGAAAGGTTTGCACATTCCACTGAATTAAATAATTTCAACTGTATTGCAGAACGAGGCAAATCAGACAAAAGGGTAGGTAACAGTTGCCATCAAAAGTCCTTTTCACTTGTTTTAGCCCGATTGTCAAGGTTACAATTAAAAAGAAACTTTTGTTTGCAGCCACAGAGCAATAACGGCGATGAACAATTACAAAATGCTGTTGTGTCAAAGGACGGTGAGTCAAGAGGAGTCTTGAAATGTTCACTGGTGTTTGTTAGTCTGCCTCGTTCTTTGAAGCCTCGTCAAAGTTTTCAACAAGATCTGAAAACAGAAACAGAAGGGGAAAAGAAGGGTAAGAGATAAATATGTCTCAATAAGCACAACTCTTATTTAACATACAAACTTAATTACTAAATATGAATATAACCAAAAATATCAGCCCTCTAAACTAATCCATAAATTCTGTCAGTGACAGAGGCTCGTCTTATATTCTTATACACATCCAGATACATTGAGACTAAACTTATTACACCTAATAAGATCATATGTTTCATGAGGTAAGACATATTCTGGACTGTTAATGATGTGGTTTTAATACTACACTACATCACAGGATTAATGCAAATCTTTGTTTTATTTGTTGTTGGATATGTAAATGTGATTACCTGGAACCTCGTCATCCTCCTCTTCAACAGCATCCATGGGGGCTTTGTTCTCTCCAGCTATGAGTGGGAGGAAGAACAAACAGCAAATCGTTGATAGACAGCACACAAAACTACTGATCAATGAAAACAGATCAGTGAAGAGTATTGAGGGTACCTGGTTTGGGCAGGGTCTCTGCTAGTCTCCTGAGGCTGGTAAGACTGTCGGCTCCCAGCTGGTTTAGGATTCCTGGGAGCATCTCTGTGAGCTGCTTGTTCTCTGCGTGCCCTGTGATCGTAAACGTGTTGGCAGCCAATGAGGCCTGAACCTTTGGGTTATTGAAGTGGATCACTGTCCCCTGGTTTGTGAACATATTCACCTAGAGTGGAACACAAAAGAAATTGAAGGGGGAAAAAAGGAAAAAGAGACGAGTGTA
The DNA here is from genome assembly GCA_005408345.1 of Macquaria australasica. Lineage (NCBI taxonomy): Eukaryota > Metazoa > Chordata > Actinopteri > Centrarchiformes > Percichthyidae > Macquaria > Macquaria australasica. The sequence continues at coordinate 88,358 of SEMN01000216.1, read as the reverse complement.
AGGTCAGTGTCAAAGAGGATGACAAAACAGCTGGTGAGACTTTGCCCTTGCCAAACACCCTTTTCAACAATGGATAGATTAACACTCACTTTAACAACTCACAATTCTTGTCTCTTTTTCTTCTTATGTTATTTTTGCTGATGCTCACTGGACAACAATTGGTCTCTAATCAATGATACACCACGCTTACAAACACAATGGACAAATCCTTGTAAGCTGTCAGCAAAGGGATGAAAAGACTTCAGTTGAATTTTATATCTGTTCTGTTATTTAAATAACCAAGATGATAAACTGAAACGTCACAACGTTAACTAATTGTTTCAGCACTAAAATACAGCAATTGAGGGGCTTCATCTGATGAGATTCAGGTTATTTTTCCAGTCCTATTTTTGGCAAGTTTGGCCTCATGTATCACGTTATATTTATTACTCTATTACTAAATGGAGAACCTGACCTAAGAGCATCAGTGTCATGAAGAAGACCCGTCTATCTACTAGTTGTTGTGCATTTCAGAGAGAATTTGCTGTACCTCCTCAATGCCAGAGATGTTGTTGACTCCCAGTTTCTTAAGGGAGAACTGTAGCTTCTTGTCATCTGCTGTAGCTGTTCTGTGCACCACCTTCTTCTTTCTGCGGGCTGATCCCTACAGAAAACAACAATGAACGATAATATATGAACCCATAGACCAACCACACGACTCATGGAAAAAAAAAAACCCATTTTATTTGGGTCATTTGCCAGCATGCTCTCTAACTAACTCACCTTGCCGCCTATGCGGACCTGCTCCTGCAGTTTGGCGAGCTTCTCCTGGTTCATTATCGACTCCTTCATCTGACGCAGGAAACAGCACATACACATCATCAAATTTAATATTTGCTCACAAATTCCAGTCATTTGGAAAAAAAAATCATTCTCACTTGAGTTGACACAGAGCTGGAAAACATATCAAAGCACCAATACTAATTTCACTGATGCAATCCCAACACTAATAGGGTGGAGGTATTGAGTCAATGCTGATTTTGTTTGTGACACCCGTTTTCTACTGGGACATTCTCATCTACATGCACACTAATACTTTGATCTTGAAATGAGATTCAGTGATAAATATGCAAAATGGTATTCAAGCGCCAAACCTAAAATTCCCCCAAAATCCCCCCCGTCGTTTTGCCTTTTGGCACAGCAAACTAACAAGAACGTACAGCTGCGAGAAGGCCAAAAATAGCTGCACACTTTTCAGTCTCGACTCGGGAGTTTTGCACGAATCAGACAGGCGATCAGCTGAAGTTGGTGCCCAAGTTAAGCTCGCAACGTCCCCCAAAGCGAAGAGAATCAGTTAGCTAATGACTTTAATAGATTGCGTTTCCTAGTGTGCTCTAACGAGAAGGTGTGCAGTGGGCTCATGCTTGATCTTTCAGCCTCCCGAGACTAGGAAACTTGTTTTTGGTGTTTTTTTTTAACCCGGGTTCTGAACCTCCGGCTAGTTAGCGAGCCAAGCTAAACAGCTAGCTCGGGCCTCTTCGAACTGACGCTTGCACTCAAGTGTAATTTACCTCGTCCTCGCACTTTAACGTGTGATGCGACGCGGGGGGAGCTGTTCCTTCTGTCCGAAGTTAAAGTGCTACGAGGCCGTTGTTTAACGCCACAGAGACGCGCACCGACCTGGGAGTGTAAACACGCGGCTCACACGGTCGACAGGAGCTCGGGGGAAAGAGCGGAGGCCGGAAGTGACGCGCCCAGGTCGATAACGTGCCGGATGTGCCCGCAGTTTTTCAAAACGTAATTTAAACCTTAATTTCTGGTGTTTTCTGCCATCTATCGTCTATAAGCCTGTCTTTTTTTAGTTCAGGAAAAATAACCTTTCTTTCTAAAAAAAATGACTAAAAGTGGCGAACTCGTCAACTCCTGAAAAGAAGATCGTTTTCATTTTTTACGGTAGTAGCTGTGTATTTTTTTTTAACAACCACTTACAATATTAATAATAAACAGCAATTAAAAACATCCATAAACACAAATAGGTCAAGTACAGGATTCCTGTCACATTTGGAAAAAATTACAATTAATCAAGCTAATTAATATATACATATATAACAAAAAATACAACACTAGGTCGACCGTCAGTCCCATTTAAAACAGTTTATGAAATGAAAAAAATAAAAGTTAATTGTTAAGGTGTAAATCGGGTGAACAATAAAGATATGCCGTCCACAACGGAAGTAGTCACGTTTGTGATCATGGCGTCCTCCAGTGCACCGAGAGGCAACGTGATAACGCTTTAAAATGAGAAACGTTTGGTTTACCCGGACAACCAACATTAGTATCATCTAATTTCAGCATATAATACTTTTAAAAAACAAAATAAGTCTGCACTGCTGGACCTTTTCTTTCAAAGGTGAGAGTCATCAGATTGCAGTTCAGTAGAAAACGTTAGCTGAAGCTAAAGCTGAAGCTAAAGTACCGAACACGTTGTCTAAAAAGCTGCTTTTGTTTTCAAACCAGTAACGTTACGTGTCATTTGTGCTGTTAAGAAAAGGTTGACTGAGGGGATTTTGTTTGATTCAGCTCCGTGAAGAAGCGAAGCCTGTTTCCTGGTGGTGAAACGTGTGAATTTGAGCTCTGCTGCCATTTATTCCACGTTGTTGAGTCTGATTACTTCTTTTTGCTTTTGTTGTCTTCTTGTGGGGCCAGGCGATATTGGCCGAGCTGTTAACCCGTCGCCGTCCAGGTTATCGCGTTTATTTTCGCTTAAATAGGTTTAAGACGGTGAAAACCACCTTATTGCGCATCATTACTTTGTGTAGGTTTGTTCGGCTCCTTAATCTATATCATGTTTGTGTGAAATCATCAACATGCCCTCGGACTCCGTGTTGTTACGTTTGCACCGATCTGTCACATTAAAGCATTACAGCCTGACATATTTGGTATCTCTGTAAACTTTTGGATCTCCATTAAAATTTAAAATACATTTCTGTGAGTTTGATCATTGTTGGGCTGCACAGCACGAGTTTGTATAAAAGGACCAACCAGCAGATGTCGGGTGTCATATCTCTTGCTATATGTTAATAGCCGTGTTTTGTTTGTTTGTATCTTACCAGACAAAGAGTATTTCGTGATCAACACGGAAATGGCTTCGTTTAAACCTACGAAAATCCAAGTCTATCCTAAACTTGGAGAGAAAGTCACACAAGACACACTGTACTGGAAAAACTACAAGGTGAGTCTCCTCTACTGTATACTGTCTTAATATTACTGTGAGCAAGAAGAGAGCATCCTTAATTTTGTTTCTTAATGTTAACAATGCATCTTTGTTTCTCCTCTCTCAGGCTCCGGTCCAGATAAAAGAATTTGGGGCAATCACAAACATAGACTTCTCTCCAGTGGCTCCACATAACTTTGCTGTGACGGCGTTCACAAGAGTATGTGGGCTTCTCCTGTATGAATTCAGCTCAATTGTGTTCATTCAAATGAATCGGTGTTCGCCTCATAAAACAGTTCTGGTTCCCGTCAGTCCTCTGAATAATCAAGTATTAAGTTTGCAACATTTGTTTGAGATTTCTTGTCATCCTAACCCTGGTTTCTCTACAGATCCACATTTACGGGCCGTTCTCCCAGGAGCCTGTGAAGACGTTCACACGGTTTAAGGACACCGCATACTGTGGCAGGTTCAGGTCAGACGGTCAGCTTATAGTGGCGGGATGTGAGGACTCTGTGGTCCGGCTGTTCGATGTCAGCGGCAAGGTGGCACTCAGGATGTTCAAAGGGCACACAAAGTAGGTATCCCACGTGTCAGTATCTGTTTGTGTTTTAGTTGTGCTGTCCTAGCCTGAAGACTGAGTGTTACAGAATAAGCTTAATTTCACCATCCTGCTACATTTTGAGGTGGCCCTCTTACCAGATTTTGGCAGTCACTGCAGATTGGTTATGTTGGAAGAGTTAGGTGGAATCTTGGTCCACTCCTTCAAGTCCAAGTTTTTGTTTCTTGCATTAGTAAGGATTTTAAAAAAATATATCCTCACTGGCCTGTCAGTATTTCAGTGTAGATCTTAATACTTTCCCATGTGTCTTTTTTAAAAATTAAAAAAAACAGCTTTTGCTCATCATTTCAAAATAATTGAAGGAATACAGAATGCTTCAAGGCATCGAGGCAGATCAATAGTCCTTTTTTATTTTGTGTAGAGCATACAAGTGGAAACGATGTATGTATTCCTGTTAATAATAATTCCCACTGTATAATACGAGGCTTTTGACTAGCTGATTGTGTCTTCTGGAGTTCTAGTAAAGGTCTTGTTGAATGATGATTTCTTGAGTGATCCATCGGCTGAACTTTCATGATGACCTCAAGAATTCTGACAACCTGTAAACCATCTTACAGACTTATAAACGTCTGGTCATGAAAGTAAACTAATGTACATTTTATCTCTCATTTTATTTCTTCTCAGGGCTGTGCATGTAACAGACTTCACGTCAGACCGTTACCAGATCCTCACAGGGTCCGACGACTACACCTGTCGACTTTGGGACATCCCAAATGCCACTGAGCTCACCAGCTACCAAGAACACACAGATTACATTCGCTGTGGTGTCACAAGCAAACTCAACAGAGATCTCTTCATTACTGGTGAGTGGAAGCAAATGCTTTTTTTTTTTTTTTTTAAACTGTTAGGAAAAGTTACAGGTAGGACAGGAAATTAACTTTTTGGTCCATTAGTATCAATGTTTGGTGCATCCCAGTATTATCTATATATTTGGACACTTTTTGGAGCCAGTAGACTTTTTGAATAGAACCACTATATGATGGACGTCATCTGTCACAGTGGCTTTTAGATTAAACCGACCTAACAGGAGCAGCCAAAATCCGCCAACATTTGGCTTTTACTGGTCTTTTACTCCCCATGAGGTTTATGGTATATTAGTGTCATGTTTTCTACATTATTTGCTGCAGGATTTCTGTCTTTTGTTTTTAAATAGTTTGTGCTAAAAAACAAAAGAAATAAATATGAAAATAAAAGTAACAACAGTCTAATTTTAAATCATAACAAGTAACTTATATACCTAGAATAATTAATATGCAAAGTCAGTAGTAACCGTATAAAAATAATCTGAGTTAATTGCTCTCTGTAGATGGAAGTATGAGTGCCATACCATGATGCAGGAGTTTGGTCTGTTTTTGTGTGACTAACAATTGATGTTTTTTTTTTTTTTCCTAGGATCTTACGACCACACACTGAAACTGTTTGATGCCAGAGTGGATAAGAGTGTGATGACCATGGACCACGGCCAGCCAGTGGAGAGTCTGCTTCTCTATCCTTCTGAGGGACTCCTCGTCTCTGCAGGTAGCCAGCAGTATAATCACCATGTTCAGTCAGCGCATCCAGAAAGTCTGCCAACTTGTTGTCAGACCAAACACAAATTCTGTTAACAGTGTTTAATGATTTGAAATAAATTGAGTGTCCCTCAGGTTGGAATGGGTTGTTTATGTGGGACATAATGAGTAGGAAATGTTCCAAATTGGATGGGCTGGGCCATGACAAACAAAGAACAACAAGGTAGATAACAGCATTTAAGTCCATTATATGCTTGGTTGTGACTCCAATTGGGACAAAAACAACCTAGAATTGTTTTTCCTACACTATTGCCTCCCTGCAAATGACTGCACTCATACACAAACACTACATTATATTTACTGACATTAAAAATATTCTCTCTATCCCTCTCGTTAGGGGGGCGCTATGTGAAAGTGTGGGATCTGCTAAAAGGAGGCCAGCCTCTGGTGTCACTGAAGAACCATCACAAGACTGTCACCTCTTTGTATCTCAGCAGCAACGGACAGAGACTGCTGTCGGCTTCTCTGGACAGGTACGGGGACAGGTGTATGTACAGAAGTAGACAAAGAAAAAATGCTCTAAACTGTGGAAATCAGAGGCCACTCAATCAGCCATGACAGTTGCATGCTTATTTCACAAGTAAATTTTATATGAACCTGATCTAATGTAGAGCCTCTGTTTGTCTTTCAGGCATGTAAAGGTGTACAACACAACCAACTATAAAGTGGTCCACAACTTTGACTACGCTGCCTCCATCCTCAGTCTGGCTTTGGCTGTAAGAACTTACATTCAACCATCATCATGTTTTCATTATTCATTTATGTTTCATGTTAGAAGATGAATTAAGTGTAGAAAGGTGCAATCAAATAAGTGAAGGAAAAGGTATGATGATAACATGCTAGGTGACTACAGTTATCCAAGATGGGAAACGCCTTGTTTGAAAAACCCACAATACAGAGAGATGAAACTGTGCTTGTATCTGAGGTGCACCCTCAGAGGGAGCCGTGATTGGAGAGATCCGCTCTGAGACTGCAAAGTGATAGATTCAGTTTCTACAGCAGCCAACAGAAATATCTAGTGTTGCCAGAGATTTAAATCGAAAGGAGATGTAACGGTACATCCTCTCCTCTTGGTGTTGGCCGGAGGGTGTAGGGTTTCTGGAACACTGCAACCTCAGAGAGTGAACTGACAAGGCATTTTTTACTTTGGGCTTTCAGTGCTTTTGGATTTTCCCTTTCAATCACCACTGCAATCTTTTGATTTGTTAGAAATATGCACTCAGAAAAAGAAATGCTGTTCCAGCTCTAGCCACGGTATCCAGTGTGTCAGCTGGGATTGGCTCCAGCCCCCCGCGACCCTCTAAGAGGATAAGCAGTGTAGAAAATGGATGGATGGATATTTTATACCATATTGATAATGATATACCATATTATTACATCAGTCATAACACAGCATTAAATGGCCTGCTCATTGCTCCTCAAAGAGCCTGAATTCTTGACAGTAAAACCAAGAATATGTCTTTTTTCCTCAGCCGGATGATGAGTCCATTGTCGTGGGTATGACCAACGGTGTTCTGAGTATCAAACACAGGAAAAGCCTTGAAGAGTCGAAGGAAATCTCAGGCCAACAGAGGCGACGACCGTCATATCGTGTTTTTGTGAAGGGGAAGAACTATGTTCCTAAACAGGTAAGTTTACATTTAGTAACATGTAGTAGCTGAGGTCATGATGTGGTCTGTTATTCCCTCAAGAGATACATTGACTGAATTCTACAAAACATTAATAATTACTTTCTTGGTTCTCCCATCTTTTTTTCAGGATGATTATCTCGTCAGTAAGCCAGTGAAACAGCATTTGGCCAAATACGACAAGCAGCTCAAGAAGTTTAATGTATCGAAGGCTTTGGATACAGCTCTGGAGGTATACGTTTCATGTATTTATAACATTAGCAACAAGGTTAAATCTGTTTGTATAATTTTTTTTGAGGCTCCTTCTCTTTTTAAAGTTATCCTTTTTTTTCAACTTGCAATATAAAGCAGTGACACATGCTGCTTTCCTGTTGCTGAGCTGTACAAAGTGAAATGGCTATCCTGGATATTGGAAGCCGAACAGCATCCTTAATGCACAAAAACATTTCAAAAGCGTGGTTGTATAATTGAACTTTTATTAATATAAGCGTATTAAAATGTATTCACAGACATGGACAAGATGGAGAAAGCCAGAGATCACAGTTGCTGTTATAAAGGAGCTGGATCGAAGAGGAACGTTGAAGAACGCTCTGGCAGGAAGGGATGAACAGGGGCTCTCTCGGTTGCTCAACTTCCTCATAGGGTAAGATGCAGATAAAACTTGATTAGTAGACTTTATCAAGTATTAACATAATGTATTATTGGATGCATTGAATTTGGTAGCTTGCAGTTGCACATCAAATCCTGCAGAAATATTTTGCCACATGAATACTTCAACTTTTTTCCGTTTCTCCTCCAGGAACTTGGTTAACTCCAGGTTTGCTCCTGTCCTCGTAACAGCAGCTGAGATGATCCTGGACATCTATCAGTCAGTAATCGGTCAGTCACCAGTCGTGGACCAACAGCTGCTGCGTCTGCAGGACCTGCTGGTGAGAGAGATCGACTACCAGCAGGACCTCCTGGAGGTGCTGGGCATGTTGGACGTAATGTTCGCCTCCTCCCTCCCTAGGAAGGAGGTGCCTTGCCCTGGCATCAGCAGGTCTAACGGCCTGGCTCAGGGAGAAGCAAGTACCTCAAGACCACAGCTTCAGGCCACCTGAGGCTTGTAGGAGGGAAAGACTGCTTTAGACTGGGTTTGAGTGCCTTTACAACTCTAAAACCTCTTTTTGAAACATCAAACACAATTTCCTGACATGATGCGCTGCATGTCATAGACTTCACCAAACAGAAACATTTTGGTACAGGTTTTAAGAGACTGACAAACCCCATGGTCTCGCTCTGGTGTTTTAACTGAGCGTGACTGAAAACACAACAGGCAACAAAGAGAACATGCATTTACTGTATGAAGAATCTCTTAATGTGTGAATGTAAAAGCGTTGCTTTTATTGGAAGTCTTGTAATCACACTTTCAATTGTAAATGTTGTGTGTTTGTGTGAGGGCTTGTGTGTTTGAATGATTTCACCGTGAATGTCTGCTTTGTGTTTTCATAATATTTGGCATTGACAAATGTTTTATAAGCAGATGAAAATAAATCTTTGTAATATTGAAACTGACTAAACATAATTGTGTTGAAATAATTTAAAAAAACCGCCTCAACTCAATGTGTTAAATTTCCATTCATGATGATGATGATGATGATGATGATGCAGATTTCAACATGTGGGTCTTATGACCCTTTTCAATGGACCGTTTTATCGCCTTCCATTAGAGGTCGCTGTAACCTCAAAGAAACAGTTAACTTTCACATATAAGGAGGAATTTGCTTTTGACCAAACGGAAGACAGAAAGCATCAACAGTGACAGGGAGGAGGATGCTGTGTCAGTGGAGGCTGCAGCTCAGACTGGGAGCAGCAGCTGCACCGACTCAACGCCATTTCTCAACTTGTAGCTTTAACACCGACACTTGAATTAGCAGTTAGCAGAAGGAGGATGAATCGGAGTTAGGTCCTGCTTTTAGCTAGATTTAGGCGCACCTTCAGGTTTGTTCTGCTGGAGTTTGAGCTCCTGTGAAGGTAGGCACATCAATAATGTCGACCCTTTTCTACTAGCTGTTGACTTTATTATTTTTTTTCCGTGTCTGTTTTCTATAATATTGACAGTTTGCTGATATGTCAACCCCTATAGCCCTATAACAAGCCTCAACTGTATTCTGCAGATAAATAGGTCAACATTAAACTATGAGTTGACTTAATTTGAATTAAGAAAAAGCATATACATGTTTCTAAAGCTGTTGTGTTCGTGGTATTTAATAAGAAATGTCCAATATAGTGGCATGAACTGTGACGAGCAGTTTTTCTGTCATAAAGCTAACGTTAGCACACTTGGAAAATTGCACAAAGTCCTCTCCTCTCGGTTTGTTCATGTTTTGCCTTCGCTCACTGTAATATTTGGTGTATTATAATTATAAATATATAAATGTAAATGCAAAAGATAATGTGTATGCACAGGAAACAATTTCTTGAAAAATGGTTATGTTAAGACCTTGCTGTTGTGTCCACTTATATATATATATATATATATATATATATATATATATATATATATATATATATACACACACACACATATGCAGGAGTGGACTACTTGCTGCCTGCACATCAGATTTCGGCATATTTGGTGTTCTGGTACTGTCTCTACACACCAAGGTAGAAAGTATCATCATTAAAATCATTATTCACATATTTGAGATCAAAAGATGATCCTGTCTCATCAGAGACACTCTGCTTGGCACAGAGGTTTGATAATCTCTTTGGGATCAGAGGAACAGGCATAATAACCAAAATAATGTCACATGGCCACGCTGAGTGTGAGTTTTCCCCTTTTTTCATTTTTGTCTCTCAAATGTCTGTTGAATGTCCGTCTTTGCCTGCAGTTGCTGTGCAGATGGAGCTGAGCAGGAGGAAAGTGCCTCTGTATGTGAGTATGTGCTCCAGTTTGCAGTCAAGTTTGAGACCAGCTCCTCCAGTTAATCTTAGGAGTTAGTTATCCCTCTGGAAAATCTCTGCAAATTGAGTTCGGAATGCAGTGAGAGATCAGTAACCTCATTTATAAAATCTGAAAGTCAGTGGCAGAGGTTTTGTGCTCGGGACCAAAGTGTTATGTTTAATGAAAATGCATGCGAAGGATACAACTGTTTTCTGTTCACGCATCAATACAGTACATTCATCAAGTTCACTAAAGTTACTGTATGTAACTAGGCCATGATGACAGGAGAGGAGACTGATGTTTTCTACTTTGATCAAACAGGAACTTTATTGGTCTTTGAATGAAACATTTCTGGGTTTCTTAAGAAAAAAATAACCTTATCCATCAGCACAACAGTGACAATAGCAGCCTGGCATTTGTGTATATAACTAGCAAATCAGTAACTCTGTGATTCATTCACAGTGATTTTTTTTATTTGTACTTAACTTACTGAGAGTTGGAAAGGAACTTGTATTTGCTGTCTGTTTGATTTGTGATGTCTCTGGTCGTGTTAAACCTTTGAATGGATCTGTTGTCTGCGAGGTTAAGCTGTAGTCAAACAGGGCAGGTCAAATATTTCTTCATTGGTTTCAGTTTGAGATCTTAACAATGTACACAAACATTAATGAGAACTAATGCTTCTCTGAAGATCAAAGGGGGAATACATTGCTCGCACTGTATTCAGTCAATTGAATCCTTTTTAATTTGACATGTTTTTAATGCTGTTTTCCTTTTAATTAAGGTCACTTAAAGGTTACCAAACCTAATGTGGACGCACCATCTTGCCCATTTTCATGTAATGAAACGCGTACTCTTCAGATACTGTGCTCACTTTCTGTAGAGGCCCGCAAATGAATGAATTAATAAAATTATGCAATAACTCAATTTCACTCTGTGAGGCCTGGAGCAAAATGCTAGCATCAAGATAAGATGCTCACTTTGACAATGGTAACATGCTGATGTTTAGCATTTAATGACTACCATGTTCATCATCTTAGCCTGTTAGCTGGATAACATTTGCTAATTGGCACTAATGCATAGAGTACAGCTGAGGTTAATAGGAATTCCATTAATTTTGCAGGTATTTGGACACATTAAAAGAAATTTTGACCTGCTGGTGGCTCTTGAAGAAAGGTTAAAGGATCACCAGTTATTATGGTTCATCCTGAGGGGGGCATGAATGTCTGTACCAACTTTCATGGCAATCCATCCAATAGGTGTTGAAATATTTCCAATAAAAACCACATATGTCAACCTTCTCCTGGCGCTAGAGGAAAATTTAGCGATTCACCAACGACATTAGGGTTCATCCTCTGTGCACCATGGATATCGATGCTAAAATGCAATCTAATCTAATAGTTGTCGAGACATTTCACTAAAAAACAAAAATGTCAATCTCTCTAAAGGGGAAAGTCAGGAGATTGCCAGTGTCAGTAGGCCTCATCCTCTGTATACATGTGCACACATCCAAACGAGAGTTTATGGGCATCTGTTCCAAGGTGGTGGATAAAGCACTAACAGTAGCATATAACTAGATTGGCACACATCTTATCACTTAATGCAGTCTGTTCTTATCCATTCTTCTTCTGCCTCTGGTAGTCCACACCGTTATGTCCAGTATTTCATCGAGTGGCCACAGCGTCATTAGTGGTCAACATCTGGTCAATCTTAGAGAGGTGAGGAGTCTTAATGAGGGTGTAGACATAATAAAATTTGTGGTAATCCTGATGTTCTCTCTGTCAAAGATTAGACGACTAGGGATAAAGAAATGGATAAGCGAACCTGAAGGTGGGATTAGGTGAGACGGGAGAGACATGGAGGCAGGATTACTCACAGTGTTTCTATCTGAGACAGCAAGAGTAAGTAAAGAGAAAAGCCTCTCTGTTTTATAGCGTGAGAAATCAGGTCAGCTGTTGAGGTGATGCGAGGCTAATAGATAGACTCATGAGAAAATGAGAGACTACTTAAAAAAAACCCCACCTTCACTCTTATACCATCCAACACTAATCTGTGATGCATTTCAAGTTAAGCCTTATAATTTACATTTTTGCTGTACCTTCTTTCCTTCAACCTGTCTCCTCCATTCCTGCCTCAGTCAGTCGTTTGATATGTTTCCCAGAATAACCCACACAGTGTGTCTTGTGGCTGCATTGCTGTCTGGTCTATTGAGGCCACTGTAGGTGGACAAATTGATATCTTCTGCAATAGATTTCTTCCCCTGCAACTGGTGGATGTTGGCGGAAAGCGGCGGCTCTAAAAAGCAGGCTAGTGGCCCTGGAAAATGCTTTTTTATTCTGAGGGATTGAAACTAAAACCGGATGCTTAGTCTTTATGTTTAAGTTGTAAATGATCCGCCATCAAACTCAGGTACAGTTGCATTAGATATCTACACGCTGCAACCATTTATCTACAGTAAAAAGTTCACAATCAGACAATAGCATGGGCCCAGAAATGTTTAAAGCTGCACTAATCAATATTTTTGGAGTTGGATTACTTTGTGTAGTGTGAAAGGGGTCGCTCATAGTGACAAACTCAGAGATAATACGAAGCTTTTTAACCTCTGTCAGCGAATTGTTTTGGTTTTACAGCCCGCAGTTTTACTGTTTGGGTTGAGTCCCACCGCTCTCATCAACCCATTGTTTTCAACCAAAAAAAAAGCTTGATAACCCCATGGTACACTACTTTCCCAGCATCAAACAGCACACTGGCAAACATAGAAACTAGCTGGTGAACATAGCCGCTAAAGAGCCAGATATTTCCCTCAGGAGTTGGTGGAAACCAAAAACAGAGCTGAAAGAGAGTGAATACTGGACTTACATTACTCAGGTGGACATAAACATGACTCCAAATGAATGCTGATGCTGCTCCGTATCTGCTGGATGTGTAATTAGGCAACTGTTTGCAAACATGTTTGCCATATCAACTTTAGAAGATGACAATATGTCAGTGTTGTATTTACAAAAGTGGGCAAAAACCAATTGATACTGCTTTAAATATTTTAAGGTGGATTTTCTTCAAAAGTCCAGTATCCTAACAAGGCTGGGGTCTCCCTCAAACCAACTAATCCTTTTATCACCTCTTCCATTGCATTGTTGGTGTGACAAAGAAGTGCAAGGAAAAGTCCATTCTGAAGTGCTGTCAGTTGTATTTTTTTATACTTCAGGTGTTTTTCTGCTAATTCCATTTTCCTTAAGTTCTGTAGTTTTAATAGCTCAGTGGCTCTCTATATAAAACTTATTTGCATGATATGTCTATGGCTGGGTGTCTAACCTCAATGCTTTATTGTTAACGACTGAAATATGTCTCTTGTCCAGAGTATTGAAAATGTCAATACCAAAGCAGGGATTGAATGTCTAGTTAAATTTGTTAACCTTTTTACCTGTTTTAGATCACTTCATTTAGGCATAGTTCTTGTAAGGCTACAATTGAGTTTGTTGTCCTCTTTTTCTAAAAACAAAATTATCAAAAAACAAAAAGAATCATGGTACTGGTATCAAAACTCAGGTACTACATCGGCTCTAGTATTTAAAAAGTTCAAACGATACCCAGCCCTTGATAAATCAATGATCCAGAATCAGAACAGCTCAGCCTTGCCCTCTTAAGTGAGCATTTACAGTCTAGTGAGGCTGATATACAGCATATTGTCACACCCTCATCTGACCTGGCACAAAGATTTTTTTAAAGGCTTCCAATCAGTCTACATGTCAGTGTGACTGTTCGGCCCTATTTTACCTTCTTCTGCCTCAGATCAGTAGTCTAAAGTGTTCTGGCCTGTTGGGATCAGGGCAGGTCTTTGCAGTAGACACTAAGACATTCCTATTTTTATTGAGGGGGGAATGTTTTATTGTACCCTCAAGAGGAATGCTGTCAGGGGATTTGGTGTACTTTATAGAAATGTAGAACACTGCATCAGAATGAGCCTGTATCTTTAGGAATAGAAATATGTTTTGCTCTCTAGCATCTTCTTTATTTTCCCTCTCAACCTCTCTCACCTTTCTTCATCTCAGGGCCAGGCCAAAGTATTTGCATTGCTTGAGGGTTTAGACTCGTTGCCAGAGGACGCAGAGGTCTACGTTGTTTTGGAGGGATCCACACTGGTCCATGTCACCAGGGCTCAGCGTGATGTCATGCTCTGCTTTATAGTGCCTGGTATGTGCATGTGTATGTCTGTATAATGTGTATTTTATTACTGTATTATTGTATGTATGTTTCATGGGGTAACCTGCTATGTTTTACATCACAAATGGAGAATATATTCAGAAAACCATGTTCAGACATACAACTGCACATCCTGACAATCCCAGGTTTTCCACTCCTGTCTGTGAAACACTCAGGGACAGTATATCACTATTTGAATCTTCACACACACACACACACACACACACACACACACATACATACATAGTCTGTGACTTGAGGCCTGGAAGGGCGCAGAATCTTATCAGCTTCCTCTCAGGAGGGAAACAGTTCCATAAACAATATGTCAACATTACTGAGCCTCTGTGTAGGTTGACACAGACCACAGGCAGTCCTGCAAGCTTGTGCACTCTCTACAATAGCTGGACTATTAAAACCAGGTCTCTTTCTCCATCACAAAAGATATTACTTTATTAACATACAAAATAAAAATCTGAGAACATTTTCAGGCATTTTTTATGGCACTTAAATATGAAATATATAAGGCATTTTTTAAGGACCGTACTGATGTTTTTTTAGCTTGTTACCTACAAATTGTGCATCATTTAAATTATTTTCATTCATTTATCACAGGCTTTGAGTATTTTTAGATTTCTTTACACCTGGGTGGCCATCAATTTCAGATAATTTTATTGCAGTTTGAAACAGACTTGGAACTTGTTGGAGATAGATAATCAATCACTGTGGACATTTTGTCTCAACAGCTCTTTTTTTATCAAATAAATAGATGTAAATCTGTCTGGAGTAAAGTCTGGAATGTTCGGTTTTGTGTCCCTCTTTAGGACATAACCTGGCTGAGGTGGTCTCTGTTCAGGCCTACCTGTGCACTGAAACCACACCCCTCACTTGGGTGGGCGGAGCTTCATTGGAGTATGTCCAAGATGATGCTCAGGTAGGGAAGACACTCAAATATGATCCTATATATTGAACGCAAGCTTGTAGTTTTACCTGTGGTAAAAATTACCTGCTTGTCCACAGATTCTTCATGCTGTGCAAACAATATCCATCTTACCAAGACAATGAATGTAATATTTAGTTAAAAGTCATAAAGTTCTCCAAACATTTTGCGTTTTGCATTGAAGACAAGTAAAATCATCTCACCTCAGTTGCATAGTGGTAGTTTTGACACACAGATTTTTTTTTTCATTGCACACCATTTATCAGAGATTGTCTCTTATTCATGACTGCTTCATTCTCAGGACCTGGCAGAGCACCTGGTAATCCACGGATATTGTCTGAGCTCCACGGATCACAAGGAGCTGAGCAGCCTCTTCAACCTGGGCCAGGAGAGCTCTCGCTGGGCTATGGATCGACGCGTTGCTCTGGCCATGGCCAACCTGGATATCCCCCAAAACTGGAATGTACTGGGGAGCCACAGTGGATATGGTGAGAGCAGGATTACTTTATCTAGCTGAATGGGCATTCCTGCACAGATATGTTATATATATGATTTGTTTTTTATTATATAATGATGTCTGTGAAAATTTTGAAATTCTAAAATGTTTCCAACAGAACACATTAGATAGATAATAGATAAATAAATGAAACTGTGCAAACTGTCAGATGAGGAAGGTTAAGGAATGTTTTAATTGGGTGAAATTGGTTTAAAGACAGGGGTTCGTCTAAAGAGGCATTTACTGTATTTTATCATTTACATGTCAGTTCACGAGCAAAAATTGAGGGCAGTTTGTGAGCAGAGATACAGTCGACAGGTTTTGTCATAACCTCATCTCTCAGCATCGTGCTGGAAACTTGGAGCCGGAGCTGTCCAAGGAAGATGAACTCTTTAACTCTGCTCCTCTCCACCCGCCTTCTTCTCTGCCATCATTCCCATTTTCCAAGCTCGCTGGGCTGAAATCGGAAGTGAACATGGTCACATGTGTGCCTCTGTTGAATTCATCAAAGCCAATTAAGCAGTATGTAATGTGGTTAATAGAGCCTTTCCATCTGGAAGTAGCCCTAGGCAGAGCTCAATAAATCTGAGGGCAAGTGTGTTTATGTGTGTGTGGCTTGTGTGTGTGCTGACCACCATGTTTACTAGATGCCACCATCTGTTTGTATGATCTGAGTGTTTGTGTAGGGCCACCTACATAAATAACAAACTAGATTTAGCGTTAATATAGTTATGGCAGTCTGTTTCATCGCAGCGTCTCCCTCTAAATGTCTACAGTTAATTCGATAACATTGCTCATGACATCATTCAGTTGCCGATGCTGTATGCCAATCTTAACTTTCCTTTGGTGGTAACATTTGCTTATAGTGCATTCTGCATTTTTTAAAGGCACTGGAAAAACTTAAATCCTGATGTCACAAAATGAAGAGAGCTTGGAATTATCCTGTTCTCTCTGGACTGAGTGCAGCTCTGAAAAAATGAGCATCAAAATATTGACATACAGCTGGCAAACGTGTTATCTTGTGAAATCTGTCTTCTCAACAAGGCCTGCACCCTGATGGGTTTTGGATACAGAATATTCTTGGAAAAAATAGAAAAACTGAATTTTTTAGAACTGAAGTGGAGCCTTTTAGATCTGTAAAGTAGATCTGGGTTTAGTTTGACCAGTTCCTGTCTGTTTGTTGACTATAAAGTAACCTCAATTTGAATAGAAAAAACAATGAATCTCTTTTAAAAGCATAGATTGCCCTACAGTATGTTGGTGAAAAGGGGCTTTTATCACCTGTTATCCTAATGTTTCCTAACACTTTCTACTGCCTAATATAATAAAAAAGGCAAATGGGACAGAGAAATAATCTTAAAAATAAATAAAATAAAATGTCTTTCAGTGTAGTTTATATTGGAAAGATCCCATATCAATCTCAATATGTAAAACTGCATCCTTTGCAATAATATAGCCTCCTGCAGCAAATATTGATTGTGATGAATGATGCTATATGAGGCTGTTGTTTGTGGTGTCGCTAAGCAATATCCTATTAAAAGTCCTTCAGTCAGTGTTATCAGTTTAGACTGTATGACCAGCGTTTCTCTTTGCTAGTGTATATTCCCTTTCCTCTTGCCACATTTTTGCAGTCAATCCAGACAGCATCTGTCTGGCCTCTTTGTGCCTCTGTAAGTTGCCTCATGTTGTCTTGAAAACTCAAAAATGGTGACTGTCAGACAGACTGTCAGAAAGCTGTCATGCACTGCCTATTGTTATTCAAGTTAATGTGACTCACTTCTGCAGTTGCCATTATAATTGTTACTTATTTTAGTCAAAGTCTGAATAGATATTTGATTAACAGTCAAAACAAAAAAGAAATAATATAAGCTTTGCTAAATTGGTATAGACTACAGAACTTGTATTGTACAGCATTTAAGGTGTTTCTATTATTTCGTCCATCCAGTGGGAGTCACGTTTTCCCTTGACCAGGCTGAAATGTGCTGACCTTCTGTCTTTTTTCCCTTTAAAATAATAATATCCATCCATCCATTTTCTATACCGCTTATCCTCTAGAATAATAATATGTTAAGCCTAAATAAATGTTCAGAGATGAACGTATTTTAAAGATTATAGTGAATTTATGCTGCATTTGTTAAAATTACAACAGTACATTTCCAAGCTTACCAGTTGCTTGCCTGTAGCTGCTTTGATGCAGGTCAGTTACCTGGATACAGATCTTGTTGGACTGCACTGAGTGGCAGGCACAGAAATAAGAAGCTGTCACCACTTTGTTGAAAAGCTTTTATTGCCTTAAAGTGGGTCAGTGGAACAGAGGGATCCAGTGCTGTGCAAGAGAAGAAATCAATCATGACATTTAGGTTAATTATCTTGAGGAGGTGGTTATCAAGATGACATTCTTGACATGTTAGTTTCCTCCTATTTTTGTCACACCATTGGCTTATTTTTTCTCATCTCAGTTACTCTCACCTCCATCCCTTCCATTCAGCTGCTGTCTTAGATCCCATTGCATACTTTTATCTCTGCAGAGTTATATTTTTTACGTTATTATATTTCTTTCCTCATCTCCAGAGCACAGTCTCAGGGAGTCTCCCCTCCACCTGGCCGTGCGATGGGGTCTGTATCGGCTGGCAGAGCTGCTGCTTTGTCAGCCGGGGGGTCTGATGGCTGTCAGTCTGCCAAACGAGGAGGGAGTCACACCGCTGCAGCTGGCACAGACAGCAGGCAACACCGAGCTCCTGGAGCTGCTCACACAGTAAGATTATCAGCTCCAACGGGGTACTTCAGGAAGGGGACACTGACAAATGAATCACTGTTTTGCTGTAACATTATGCGTTCAGTGCTGAGCTTTCCCACACAGAACAGCAAGGGAAAGCTTTCCTTCAAATGAAGGAACAACCCAGTTTTACACTAGCTATTACCCCATCCATCATTTAGCTTATGATTTTTAGAGGGTTGCAGGGGGCTGGAGCCCATCCCAGCGGACATTGGGCAAGAGGCGGGGTACACCCTGGACAGGTCGCCAGTCAATCACAGGGCTGACACACAGAAACTGACAACCATTCACCCTCACAGTCACACCTAAGGGGAATTTAGAGTCGCCAATTAACCTAACCTGCTTGTCTTTGGACTGTGGAAGGCAAACGGAGCACCCGGAGAAAACACGTGCAGGCAGGGAGAACATGCAAACTCCACACACAAAGGCCCAGAACCTTCTTCTCTAAGATGACAGCGCCAACTACTGCACCACCGTGCCTCCCAGCTTTTACCCCAAATAATTTGCATTCTTTCGATTTCGAAAAAACTGTTAATATAATGGTTGCCGTACATTTTATGAACAGATAAAATGCTAAACACCTGTTAGTATTGCCTGTCAAACTCAGGAATGTTTTCTGCTCAATCAGGATCCATAAATCTTTAGCACAGCTTTATAGGCCTGTTTACTTCATCATCTGCACTCAGTGACAGTTCTTTTAGAGATTTGTTTTATATTCTAATGGATTTGACAGTCTTTCTATCCACATTTTTAATGATAAAAACAGTATTCTCTAAGAATATATTTATTTTTTGTGATTAAACTAACCCACCTGTTGTGCTGTAGCCCACCCAACCCTCTAGCCACGCCACCAGCAGGTCTGTCCCAGGTGTGGGCAGATCGGTCCCGCCTGCTGAGGTTCTGTCATGATACGGGGAACCTGACTCTGACTGTCCGACAAAACCTGAGGTGGAGCTCAGAGGAGAGCCGGCATGCTGACATCCTGCTTCTCAGAAACCGGCTCAGAGATGTGGACTTCCTCAGAGAGGTGAGTTTGAGTGTGTAAAGGTATGTAAACACAGGATTAAATACATTTTTGGAATTTATGGAATTTTATTTAGTCAGAATGACTGATTGGGCCTTTCTTTAGCACCTTGCACATAAACATAAACAATTCTAAACTGCAACTAATGTACCTGAAAGTACCATCAAAATAAAACCAGTTGGAAATTATGTAATTTCATATGTGAAGTAAGCATGGAGTCAGAATCAGTCCATCCATGTATATTCAGTCTATATATTTTAGTTTGCTGCATCCTCTTACTTACACATTACCTTTCCTCCCACAGATCAAAGCGCTAAGGAGGGAACGTGTAGAGACCAACTTAGGGAAGGAAGAACTTGTGGATGATCCCACGGAGAACGGTATCATACCCTTCCTAATCTGTCTGCTTTGTGGGATTTGAGAGGCCTGGTTAAACTAAACCGTCCAGTCTTAACTCTTTTCTTTTATGTTGCAATGGTCTGCCATTTTTGTTCTAGTGGTTTATGAGGATAGATACTGTGGCTTGAATTAGGCTACAGTATTGATAGACATTGACTGCCCTCCTGTGGGGGTTTGAGTTATTGCAAGTCTGTGAAAAAAAATGAAGGTGGGAAAAGACAAGATGAAGATTCCTGTGGAGGAATCAGGCTGTTGCAAAGATGCATCATGCTGAGGCACAGAAAGGCCTTTGTCAAAATAAAGTTGTTGTTTAGTATTTTCCTATACTTTACATCCTCTCAGGCTTTGCTTTTTGTTTCTCCTTTTATTTCTTATTTTTTTGTCCCTGACTTTCTCTCCCCATCTTTATACCCTTTATGAGTTGCTGCCACTTCCCTCGACTACATTTCCTGCCTTTATATTTTTTACATGACCCCAGGCCTCGTGTCAAACCACCCAAACACTAATTTCTGTGTGTCGCTGCTTTGTTTCTGGTAAGCAATCATACACTGTGTCCTTTGATCTGGGATGCACATGGTAGTTAAATGAAAGGGAAGGAGATCAAGGCCACACGGTAAACATCTCCCCAGGTTATGAAAAGAAAAATAAGACTTTACATGGTACATACGTCGTTAAAAACTGACAAACATCTGTGCTTACTTGAGTCTCTTTTGAAGTTTAATGGCTGCTGTATGGCTGCGTCTGAGTATGTTTTCTCTTCTTTCAGCACTGTATCCTGATATCAATGGAGGAAACTCTGCTGTAGAAGAAAATGTGAGTATTTGATGCAAGGACATGATGGATTTTCTCATAATATTTCACGTACACAGAGAGCTATGGACTAATGGACAGATTATATTTTACTCATATTGTAAATCTCTGTAGAACTTGTGTTTAAACAGCTTTATCTGATGAGTAAAATAACCTGTCCTCCCAAAACATTCCAGACTAATTTTGAGCCTTCATCTATTTTGCTACAACAGATGTTACTTAAAAGAAAATCCTGGATGTCTGATTTTAAATTTTAAAACTCTCAAAGCTCCATTCAATCTCCATGAACATCTGCACCAGCCAGTGGCAAACTGCGGTCATGGCTTGAACAAGGCTCTGACCGCCCCTCAATACTCCACATTGTTTCACTCTTGTTGTCGAGGTGTTGGAGTTGGCACCTTGCACACGCCACTGAATAGCTGACTTTGTGAGCGGTCAAGTGTGTATTTCATGTTTTGAGAGGTGTGGCGTGTGCACATGATTCTGGTCATCCAATAGGACCTGTTTTATGTGATACAGATGGTTACCTAATTGATCTTTCTCTGTCACACACCTAGGCACTCGCCAAACACTTGTGTTTTTCTACTTAGTTCTACTCTGTTTTTTTGTTTTTTTAGCTTTTGTGGTATGATTGTAGCCCAATGAGAAAGTCTCACTGTGGACATGTGCGTCTTATGTGGTGAAAGGTTCCCTGTTTCTTCTCGCAGGACTACGAGGAGCCGCTGATGTTTTGCCTGAATGAGGAGGACGAGGAGGACGATCCATCTCAGTCTGACTCTGGTAAAGATTTTATTTTTAAAGTATCTTTAAACTTCCTTCCAAGCAAGGTTACTTTCTCAGAAGCCTGTTTTTAGATATGGTTTTAATTTTAGAGCTTGTGGTGCCTCAGCTGTAGATCATGTTTTGCGCCGACTGAAACTGATCATTGTTGTTATAGGTGGTGTTATATTCATAGGAAGTTATCCAAGCAGCTTCCAATCATTAAGTGAGTCCAACTGCAGGAAACATTTCCTTTCCTGAACAGAACTTGGAACTCAACTCTAATCCTCGGCTATGGTTGTCTGCCATCCCCACGGACTGTAGGATCACATTTCAGTCCCCAGGCTTGTCTTGCCCCCCTCTCTCTGGAGTTTTTGTGTTTGCAGTGACTGTGGCACTGAGAAGGAATCTTTTTAATACGACATGTAGAGAACCAATCCTGTGTCATCCTATTCCTGCCAGCAGTGACAGGCGAGCAAAAAATGAATCCTAACTAGGTGGCTGAAGGTTCTGCTTCTGGACGGGAAGGGAAGGATTTGAGAGTGGGAACATCCTGCGGGTTAATAATTGGCTTGTATTGCTGCAGAACAGACTGATGCCTCAGTGTAAGAATGCTGTGGTTACAAGCTGAGGCTTCAGGCTTTATAACACTTGGCACTGGACATCTGCAATCTTAACTTCCTGTGGCTGGTGTTGTTTTCCACACTATATGGTTTAGCCATTTTGTACTCTGTGTGCATATGTGTATTTGTGACTATGTGTGTGTGTTTGTTGGCTGGTTGAGGACCTTTTCTGCGTAGTCTTTGAAGACTTCGATCAATCCCTTCAAACGCTTTTTGTGGTTCAGACGAATAACGCTGGTCACTTGAATCCTGTTTTCTCCAAATTTCCCCTTAATGCCATTCATGTTTGAATAAAAAAATAGCTCAGACTGAAAATGACTCAGGTTTTATACATGTAATTCTTCCGGGATTACAATGCTTATATGACCCTTGAGGAATTTCAGTTCCTCATTAGACATTCCCAAGCTGTCGGGCATTACGAGTGACCGGCAGGTTTTTATTTATTTTAACAAAGCAGTGAAGCATATAGTGGGATTCCAGTCTGTTTTTATCACATGTGATATGGCTGCTTGACTTGAGCTAATGCGTCATCAAATAGACAGACAAAACTTCTGTACACAGAGCTTCGGCAAGGGATGAGGAATTTGGAGAGTAGCTGTCATGTTCCCCCTGTCTTCTTGATGTCAGCTCTTTCCTCCCTCCAATTCATATTACTTTAACTTCATTGGCTTGATCATAATGAAAAACAGTATTACCACAGCAGGTTGTACAAGGTTTACAATGTAAATATAATAGTTCAAAATTTTTAAGAAAAAAAGACAAGATTCTCTCTCTCGTCATCAGTCCTTCCACCTCCCTCCTCTTTCCCCCTCCTCTGCCCTCCTAATGCCCCCAAAATTCAAATAGCCCACCCAAAACACACACTTTCCCCCAAATACCTACATACACACAAACAAACAGACAGACTCATGCACCCATGCCCCCCCGGGTCCCATCCTCCCAGGTCAGCATTTTAATGTGAGTTTAGTGAACAAACAGCAAAGGGCCACGTCATCCCGAGGAGCCCCGCTCTTCAAGGAAGGAGGTCGATGTATGTGTGTTGTCAGTGGTTGTGTGCACTTGTGTGTTTGAGAGGGTGAATACGGCGGGGAAGAGCACTCTGAAGGGGGCAAGGGGTATGGGGAAGTAAAAAAAAAGGGGGTGTTTGTGGCTGAATGGGGGTTGCCAGGGCTTTGCTGAATGCAGTTTTCCAGCAGCTTGTTGAGATCCCCAGGGAGAGGAGAGTGGAGGAGTGTGAGAATGGTGTGTGTGTGTGTGTGTGTGTGTGTGTGTGTGTGTGTGTGTGTGTGTAATGGGGGGAAAAGAGAGAGAGAGAGCAAGAGAAAGGGATTTATGATATTGATAGTTTGGCAGGGTGACAAGAGACGGTGAGCACAACGCCAGGAACGCTAACAAGAGTCTCCGACCCCAGCTGTGGGATCTAATTGGAGAACGGAAAAAAGGATTAAACCTCACACAGACCCCACAAAGGCAGCATTAATGTGCACTAGTACAGTGCCAACACCCTGCATCACCCCTCCCCAAGCACACACACAGAAACTACTTTCTATAGTCTCAGTGTACCTCTGTTTCTCCCCTCTGCTTATATTCTTCCTACAAAACCCTTCTCATCCCTTTTCTCCCTTTTTTTTTTATCACATTCCTTCATTTATGTGCATTTATAAACCCATGTTGGGCCTCTTTCCAGAGTGCCATTGTCTGATTTGTCTCTTAAACCCCCTTCACCATCCCATTCTCTCACTTTTACCACCTCTAGCCAAACTTACTTGTGTCTTTGCTGCGGCAAACGGAGCACTGTACTCCTGCAAGTTGGCAAGAGGAGGAAAAAGGGGGGGTGTGATGGCATGGAAGAAGAAAACAGCAGCAGCTCTCACTGCTGTCTCCATGGTGAGGCTGCCCCCCCCCACCACCACCACCACGCTCCAAACCCCTTTCCTCCTCAGCTTGGCTTTGACATGCTAAAATATAGAGAAAGAGACAGAGAGAATGGAGTGATTAAGAAGGACTCTCTTCAGACGTGGCATCAGGCATATTTGGGGTGAATGGCTTGTACCTTGGAATGTGTGGAGTGTGCAGCTCTGCAGTCTGACATATCTCTGAGACAATTATGAACTCACAGGGTTAATGATTTCTCCCGTGTCTGGGACCCACCTCTGCTAAGCTGTCTGCCCTTGTGTTTGTCTTCGCTTTAGGTTCTGAAGTCACTCCTATGTTTGACTTTGTCTCTTTCTCTTTCTCTCCCTCCTTCAGTCACTCTTTCCGGCCGTCAATATACTCCTCCCCCTGCTCCTGTCAGCATGTGTTGATCTCTCTCCCTCTCCCTCCGTGCTGTGTGTGGTAGATGAGTGACTGAGGAGGACAGAGAAAGACTTTTAGAGACCCAGAGATTGGCCTGGATTTAAGAAGAGCAGTGAGAAAGACGGGAAACAGTGGTAGATAGATAGAGAGAAAAGTCAAGAACAGGAGAAGAGGGAGAGGACAGAGTTCGGTTCTGGCTCTGTCGGACAGTTGGTGCAGAGTTGTGGAGGGGGAAGGGGTGGATTTTAGGGGGAGGGGTGGCTGGGGGAGACAGAGGGGAACATGCTGGCTTACTCCTGAAGTGTCAAGAGTGTCTACAGCGGGACTCTGGAAAAAGGAGAGTGAACGCTGCAGCTAGTCCGCAGACTGTCCAGCCGTTATGAAATGGATATAAACTGAGTCGCTGTTCATTTATTTATCAAACACCTTGAGCTGGAGGAAGATTTTTTTGAAGACTGCAAATCATGGATTCTGACTCTGACTCTCCTTTCAACTACTCCTGGCCCTCTTTTCCTAAGATGAGGATGCGCAGGAAGATGAGCAAAAAAGGTAACACTGAGTGAGACTGTACTTAGTAGCTGTGGAAATCTTAATTTATTAATTTATAGAAGGATTGTCTCTCCATCCTGTCCCATTGACAGTTATATCTTGGTTGTATGAGTAGCCATTAAAGTCAGAAAGGTCACTTTTAATTTCACAGATAGTCATATATTCTGGAAATAGAGTTATAGAGTGTTACTAATATGTTAATAGCTGCAGTGTTTGGCAGACATTAGATGAATGTGGATCAATGTCAGAAAGAACTTGTATACACTGACTATGCAGTTTTCCTTTTTCAGTTGCATCTCTTTTCTTATAGCTACATCATGTTACAGATGGCTAATGGAAGACTTTACTGCAAAAATCCTCTACCGGCAGACACGTCTCACCGTTCCCTGTGGAACAACAATACAGTTAAAATTAGACTGTTCCCATTACACATTCTTATTCACAGGCCTCCTCAAGTCAATCAGAGTGAGATAACTGCATGTTTGCCGCTGATGTAATCTGATATCTGACAGTGTGTTGGGGAATGTCAGATGTCCACTCAAGGCTGATTGAGTGGTTTGGGGCTTTCGACATCCTCAGGCCACACTGTTGAGTGCATGAATGAGCCCTGCTGAGGAGTCATGGCCTCGTGTGACTGCTGGGGTCCATGAAGTGCAAAAGCAAGGCCCAGTGCTTAATATGTGCCTTCATATATACCTATGCTCAGGCACCTACAGTTGATAGTCATGGTCAGTTTTGGTTTATGTGTCACTGAAGTGTCATTGCAGCTGATGTTCAGTGTTTGCTGCAGTTTATTGTCGTATTTTTGAGAAACTGAACCAAACTCCTGGTGCTCCTGGCACACAAGTTTGTTGCTTCATCATTAGTCATGGGAGAGCTGAGGTGAATGCTTAAAATAGTGCAAAATGAAACCCGAATGGTTAAACAGTTCATTGCTCGTGTGCAAGTGACTGTGCGTGTTTGTTGGGAAGAGAGAGAGAGCGAGAGCGAGAGAGAGACACACAGAGGAAGATCAAGTTACTGCCATGTCTGTGTCATGGCTCAACTCCAGTGGTCTTTTCCTCATCTTTCACCATAAACATCTGCAAGATTATCCATGTTATTGCTTCTAAATTGTGATTGACATCGGCAAATATTATACACACTGACTGAGTGTGCTACACAGCTGCAAAGAAGAAACAGCGGCGCTATATAAACTTTTTTAACTGACCATATATTCTCCAAGTGGATTTAGATTTGTTTCTGCAGCTCTGATGTAACAATGCACCTGCAAAGTGAAATGTGATTTCAGGTGTGCAGGTGTCTAAAGGACTGATCGCTGTTCACTCTGCGTTTACCTCTTCTTGGATCTCTCGGGCCGGGTGACGCACTGAAATGTAAACACAACAGGAACGCGCAATGTGATGCTTGGACTGGGATGTTTGACCGCAGGTGTCATAACTCAGAGTGGGTTTGTGGATTTTGGTGGACAATTGTTTTAATGATTTAAACGGCCCTCCATGAACACTGAAGTCAAATAATTACCTCTCTCCTTTTATGAGGTAATAACACCCTCTGTTGTGCGTCTTTTAGACTCAGCTTGTTATTTTACTCTGCTCCTAATTTCTCCCAGCTCTCTCCAAAGTGACAATTGTTTAGCGCGATGCTTAAAAAGCAACTTCCATCATAAAAGAAGGGACAGCACGGACAAAGAATCCCATTATACTCATAATAAACAAGCCCAGGTGTTTACAGTATTAACAATTATGATTCTCTGTTTATCTTGAACTTTTTGTTTTGCCATTTTTAGCACACCAGCGGCTCCCAAAGAGAGCAAACCTTGAGAAAGAGCCCTTGTGACAGCCCTGCCTCCCCCCTCTCCATCCTGCCTTCCTCGATCGCTCTCTCCCAGGGGTGTGCATGGGTTGAAGGGTCACTCTCTGTGTTTAACTGCCCTGGTCTGGAAACCTGGCACTGACTGCTGTCTTTGTCTGGGTCTCTGTAAAAGCTCGAGCTCTCTCTTTTTCTCTCTCTCTCTCAACTGCTCTGGGCGCTGCTACTGTATAGGGTTGACTCTCGCTCAGGGACATGCTCTGAATATCACATCACTCCTAATATACCATCTGTGAGCAAAATCCTTAGGAATAGCCCCACACACTGCTCTGCATTCCTTAAAACCGTCTTTGAAATGGCAACCTGCGGATAGCACTCTCCGTCTCAGCGATAAAGGTAGCTGCTCCGGCAGAAAGATTGATTTTGTGCAGCTCTAACTTGTTAGTAATATGAACTCCCTACTTCTCTGTTACCCCCTCCCAGGTTAACTAATGTTAAACACAGATCGCAGCGCCTGACAGTAATGTTCACTGAGGCGGTGTTTATGGGTCAGAGGTGTGTGAATGATCGGGCCCGTGGCAGCCAGCTGTGGCTCTGGACCTGGCCCAGAACCTTCACTATTAGTCCTGTCTGTTAAGTTCCTTAAGTGGGCTTATATGAAACAATATCTGCTTTCAAACAGCGTTCTGACCCACATCCAGAATCTGACCCCCTCCCTGGATTTGATGTTGGACTAAAGCTAATCCTATGATACATAGTAGAAGGTCTAACATGATTTGTGCAGGTATTATGGATCTGGATTCAGGTTCATATACAGTATAATGTTTTCATGTGGAACCAAGAGGATCCAGAAGTGTTTTAACAACAGAAAAACAGGTTGTTATATTTATATTGTGCCATTTTCTGCAGATTTCAGGCTGTAGTAACTAACAGCACATTTAAGTTCTGGGAGACATGATGCAGTTCGAGAGATACTTCAGAACTTGAGGATCGATGTGGACTGGTCTCTGTATATCCTACAGTGGTTCAACTTGAGTCTGTGTCTTTACATTTGATGTGGATGGAACAGGAATCATCTGGTGTCCTCATCAATGTCTCCCTGTTGCCTCTCAGATTTATTGGACTCACCGCCTACAGGAAGCACAGCCAATTGTTGGTCTGATTTATTCTCTGCTACAAATGCTGGACTTCTCTTCTCCTACCCTGCGGTTCTGGCAGCTTGGAAACTATGGATAAACTATCATGGATAAACCATGGATTTGTTTTTTAAAGAGGGCTGTTAATTCTCAGTTTAATATCTGCTTGAGGAGTTTAGGTGGAAACAGCCGTGCCAAAGACATGTTTGTACACCGCTGGCATTGTTGCAGACATGGCTTGGCCGGCGTAAGGTGAGACTGTTATTAGGAACATAATAATATAACTGAGCTAATGAGGCTGCCTTTTCTGGTTAGTGGGATGAGCACTGTACTGTTACTACCGGTTGCTAATGTGGTTAGAAGTTGTTTTTTTCTGGTGAATGCTTCGCAGACTGTGAAATCTTCTTTTCATTGCTGCACTTTACATGCTTAATGTTGTCATACATGCGAGCCGCTGAATTCAACCGCAATCTATTTCTGTGTGCTTACTTAGAAGCTCCATTGAAGTACTGAGGGGTAGTTGGTAGATTTATGTAGTTGTGGGGGGTAAGTTCCTTGTAATTTGGTGATGTAGTTTTCTTAGTTCATGACTGGCCAGGTATAATTGGAGTTTGACAGCCTAAAAATGTTCAATGTTTAAAAGATATATGGTCAGTTCCTTAGAATAGTTCCTTAGAATAGAAGAGCGAGGGCTTCTTTCTAGACTGGGCCGTGTCTTTCTAGATTGTTCTGCACTAATGTTCAGCAGTCATACAGCGAGAAATTCATAATTGAAGAAACAGAGAAGCATTTCTCCACTGATGGTCGACTAGTAGCAGTGAAAAATAGGAGTAAAAAAAAGTCAGTGTGATTGAAGTATGTTTGATTGATGTGATTTTGACAGCATTGAAAGTCAGCCTTTCACAAATAACTATGCAGGTTGCAGATGTAACACGCAGGCCACACAGTGAGTGTGGTGCTGAGATTGGAGAAAGTTAGACAGAAAACTCAAACAATGTTATGTGCTGTAACCCCCAGTGGAAACTACTGTACATCTGGAACTGGAACATAAGTTTAAAAACAAAAGGACAAAGCTGGGGTTTTCATCATACGGTGATTGTCACAAACACCCCAAGCCTTTGAGTTTTAAAGTTCATTCTTGACCTTGAAAATAGCAGTTAACAAAACAATCTCACCTCAAGGTCCATTTAGTAGCTGGTTTTCGAGCTTTTCGATCATGTCACATGATCTTCATCAACAGATGGAAATATAGATGTTCAAATTTCCATTTTTTACTGAGCATTAGAACAACTTTTCGTCTATGTTGGCTTTACGGTTCATTTTTGACCTTGGAAACAGCAGCTGACAAAAAAATCACACCTTAAGATCCATTTATTTGCTGTTCTGGAGCTTTCGATCATATCGCATGATCCCAAACCTTCATTTTCAGTTGTTATTCCCACCAGTTTGAAGCTCATATTCAATTCCACTTTGTATTTTATTTGGGACATTGCATCATGAGCATTCAATTTAACAGACTAGGTATATCATATGGAACTATACATGCACTGTGTATAGTACACAGATATGCAGTATATACATTATGTGCACTACATACTGTAAATACTGTACCAGTTGGAAAAGGATACATTTGTGTTCATTTGAATATTGTTATCCATGCTTTACATTATATTTACATTTACACGTTGAGTTGGATTTTAGTACATTAGTGTTTTAGCATGAACCCATGTTTTTTTTTTCCTAATCTCACCCCCACAAATTGTTTCACTGTTTATTTTGTTAAGCTATATTTCATTACACTGTGCCAATAAGCTTAAACAATACTTAACTGTGTTACATAAATGTCTCATCAAAGGTTTGTTGTAATGAGTGCTGTGGTTAGTAACATTCAGCCTCTTTGTGTTTGTGTATATCTGTAGGTTGTTTTCTAACCTGAAATACTTTCCAAGAAATTGTGTTGTGGAGAAGCTGTGTTTTGCACAGAGCAACATCCCAGAGGGAACTGTGTGTGTGTGTGTTTTGAGAGCAGGAGTGTTTTCCCCTGTTTAACAGCAAAAGCAGGCTACTGCTCACAGTGACTCTACTGTGTTGAAAGGGTTCCTCTCAATGCTACTGTGTGCTCACCGGGAGTCATTTCCACTCACCCGCTGTATGGAAGGCAGGGTGGGGAAGAAACATGCCAACAAATGCCCACTCACAACTCCGTGCACACCCATTCCCGTGTGTGTTCAAAGAGCCAGACAGACACACACAAACACACGCTCATACAGAGAGTCTTGGTCCTGAACAATGACATGCAACTTCCCAGGATGTCTATGTCACTTCCTGTGTTTGTGAGTTTTTTGGTGTTGCTGTGGAAACCAAGTGTAATATTGAACCCTCTTCTCTCTCTCTGGCTACCCCCCTCTCTGTAGAGAAAAGCCAGTCCATAAGGGAGAGCCAGGCCTTGTCCCCGACTCTGGCTGCAGCTGCCAGACTGTCAGCGATGATACACGGCAAAGACAGAGTGTACGCCAACACCATGCTGGTGGACCAGGTGAGTTGGGCTAAATGTGTTTCTTTCTTCTGCAGTGTGAGTAATTATATACTTTGTAAATCAGTTATATGTTTTATAACATTAAGTCAAAAACAGACTTGGCTCATATGATGTAAAATGTTCCATTACAGGAGCTACAAATCAGGAATGGTGGAATGGTTCCTTCTCATTGCCTTCACTTTCTCACTTTTCTGTTCCAGGTGGATGACGCTGACATTAAATACCGCTCTCCTGGGGAGAAGGAGGAGGTGAGCCCTGTGCCCCATGTTGGCAGCCCATGCTGGGACTCCTTCTCCATGACTCCCTGTAACTCAGGGAACTGCTCCCACAACCGGCACCCATCCTCACCCCATAATGGGGAGAGGGGAATCCAAGGCCTGGAGAATCACAGGGCGCCATCCCCTCGCGTCTCTCCCCCCTGTCCCTTTGCTTCCTCCCCGTCTTTTCCTTCCTCGCCCCTGGCTTCCGCCTTCCGTTTGTTCGAGGGAGCACAGAAGCGTCAGACGCAGCCTTGTCTGCCAGTTTCTCCTGCTTTGAATCGCAGAGGATGCAGCTTGACAGAGGCGAACCGGGGCCTGAGGTAGGACGCTATTGCTGTTAATTATTGAATGTAAAATCAAAGGCACTCATAGTGTGAACTATTATATTTAATTGCAAAACTTATAATGTGACTGCCTCACAGTTTTTATTTTATTTTAAAGTGAGGGAACAAACACTTATGGCCAACTTGATTCTTTTGGAAAAATAAAATCAGTCCCAAACTAAGACAACCAAGTATCATCTGTTTGGAATCTCAGCAAAAGCAATTTTTGATTACTGAGTACTACTGATTGTAGTCAGTGAAGGTGCGGAAAGTGACAGGAAGCCTGGACACAATTGAGCTGTTTGTGTGTAGTTGCAGTTGCTGAACATTCCTTCCAGTTTCCTCAGTGCTGCAGGATCTTCCCTGTGAGAACTGAAGCTGGCAAAAAGCTACACAGTTTAAAGCCTGATTGTAGCCTGGATTTGGCTGTGATGACTGTCCATGGTGATTTTTAAGATCAAGATCATCATAGACACAGGGTCAGCACATTATCTTGTAGTGTACCTGAGTTTAGGATCTAAATCTGACGCTTACCCAATTGAGTTATGGACCAGTTGGAGGCATCATGATCAGACTGGGTTGAACAAATCTGAATATGTTAATGACAGGAATCTGAACACAGTGTTTTTGTCTTCAACTGTAGTGTGCGATGCCCAGCTTTTGACAGTCTTCTGGTTTGTTTCCAGCTTAATATAATGATGTAGAATTATATAGCAACAGTCGTTCACTGTATTTTTTGTGTGTGTAAATAGTCCTAGTCTTGAGTGTGACAGTGGAGAAGAGGACATACTGGGACATTCCTACCCCTGCTCGTCTATAAAGAAGCAGTCCATCCTGCGATCCAGCTCAGGAGAGGAGAGGGACTCTTTCGACATTTCACCAGACTTTAATCACACACACTCTGACAGCACGCACCAGTCCTCCAAGGTACGCCCTGATTAAATATGTTGTATTAAATATCCAGCAACAGTGTTTTTCTCCATTCATGTAGAAGCCCATGTGGCCCCTCCTGGTTCTCTCACTTCTTTATACTTTAAACAATAAATTAAAACACTGTCTTTATGACTTTATTGCCCTCTAGACAAGAGATTTAAAAGTTTTTGATTATTCTTACTGATTGCCTACTGTGAAATAACTTGATAGAATACAGTAGTTTGACTTTAAACTTCAGTTGACAGGTGAGCAGTTCATCTGTGTCTTAGTCTGTTTCCACTGTGACATGATGTACTGATGTACATGATGTATCATTCTTTTATTCAATTATCAATTAAAACAATAATGTGAACGAAAAGTCATATATATAGAGTGGATCTGTCAGGCCTGTTCGCAGTTTCCTGTGAACTTCTGCTTACTGCTCTGCCTGATCTGTTCCTTCTGATCTACTTCTTCACCCAGAACCCAGAGGAAGCTGAGGTTCGTCTACGCTCCTACTCCTACTCCTCCCCCAAGGCGAAGCCATCACGGCCGCTGCTAAACCGAGACGCAGCCATCACTGACCTGGCAGAAGGTGAGTGAACTTTGACCCCTTTTGCCCTGTGACCTTTCTGTTCCCAGGAGTCAGCTGAATGGACATATGTGCCACATGTCTAACAGGGGGGAAGACCAGACAGGTGTCATAAATCAACTGAACCTCCATAAAGTACGTGTGTTTAGTGTCAGCTCTGCTTTGATACAGCTCCGCTACTCGTGTGTTTATGAGTACATGCGCAGCATTAAGGCCATGCTTTGTCCTGTGTAGATGGTGCATTCAGCAGCAGTAGTCATTCTCTACTTCAAGCTTTATCTCTCTCTAAATCCCTCTCTTGTCTCAACCAAGTTAGTAAGTACAAGAACAGCAACAAACAGCAATTTAGACACTGCTGGTTGGCCTGTGAATACATTTCAGTGTCTTTTTGCTCTTTCTGGTGAGCCATGGGATAAACTGGTGATTATAAAGAGCTGCACAATTAAAAGGCATATCTGCTTTATTTAAACTTTTCATGACCCACAGTAAAAGTATATTTATATAAGATGGAAAAACTGGAGTAAAATGATTGAAATAGTCTTGTTGTAGGAAGAAACTGAACCATTTTGCTACATGTTTTGCTGTAAAAACATTTTCCTAGATATTTTGATCACACAATTCTGCAAAACAATGATGTTTCTAATTGTGGCCCCAAATTGTGCAGCCCTATATCTGTGGTAAGATTTTGTTTTTGGTGGTGAGTGCGGACCTCATAATGTGCAATGCACAAACCACTGTCTCAGAGAAGGACATATTCATTATTATTCTGAATTGCTGGGAGATCAAGAGCAGACTTTCTCCAAAGCTTGATGTTAAGACTTTTTTTTTCTTAGTAATAAAACAATAGTCATCCAAACTCCACTCATTTATATGACTGACAAGTAGAGGTCTAAATCTTTTAAGACTGCATTTTTAATATCCTGAGGCTTTGGAAAAATTCTCTCTACATAACTCTTATAGATCATCTGAAGGAGGAGTTTTCTACTTTGACGGCTCTGTTTTGCTTCCATTTGGGTAGATATTTTGTTTCCCTCTTGGTTTTGATTTTCCATCTTCTGTGTCATCTGGTTTTGCTGGATCCAGACTGTTCTTGCATTTGCTTCTAACTCCATTCTGATTGGGGATTATGGTTTTTAATGACCTCCCCTGATTCACTTAGAATCTGTAATTATGTCTATTTATTTTTGTCATTTTATTGACATGTATTTTTTTTGCATGTCCTTGTTACTCTACCTTACAGAGCAGAGAGCATTCAGCCTGACTGAGACTCCGAGAGAAAAGAGGTAAAGCCAGTGTGTCATTTCATGAGCTCAGGAGCAATACACTCAGCTGTGCTCAGCACCCATTGCTCACATGTTCCTCCCTCTTTAGGCATCAGTGTTGACCAGCGGTTAGAGATTGGCTCAGATGGGCCTTCATATGTGTATGTGTGCATTTGCATGTGTATGTGTATCTCCAGTATTAAACCTGTGATTGGGGTCTGAGTGAGCAGGATGTGACATACTACCTGTTTCCAGGCCAAGGCCAGAATACGCTCTGACTGCAACCTCAAAATATCCCTGAGTAAACAGTAAAACTCAGGGCTTTCCTGGACTCCCGATCTCATAAACATCTAGCTAATTTCTAGACCTCATCAATGATACTGAATTTGTAGTGTGTACATATTGTAGAATGTATTTTGTATTATAGATTTTAACAGGTTAACTGAATTAACACTTTCTTTACAATCCTACCATGTGACATATTTTGCTCATTTTGTTTTCATTTCATAAATGCCACAATCCATATTCATTTTATAGTTTACTTTATCTCACTGCCTCATAAATTTATCATGCGCTAATACATTTTGTTTTCTAATAACCATGCATTGCTAACAGAGGAAACATTTTAGAATATCATATTACATTATTGGATTAGATTATATCATATTAATACTACAATATTGATCTCACAACATCAGTATCCATCCAGTGTTAACAAAATGTGGATGTTACCTCTGCCTTTAGCAATTGCTAATATGTTATTTGGCTTACTAAAACAGTATGTAGCACAAACATCCATGTGACTATCCGCAGTCATCTTTCTTTTCCCAGACATGGTTTGTAGACTCTAATCTTACATACCACACATATTATTTAACGTTTTGAGTGTCCTGATGAGCCAAAACACAACAACCTGGTCTGAGGTGTGTTATATCCATGCAGGGTTTTGGGTTTCCGTAAGCGGGCCCAGTCAGCAGAGGAGGAGAGCAGCGCATCACTCCAACATCTCACCCTCACAGAATTCCTCAAAGAGTATGTTTTCACCAAAATGGCCTCACAGCCATGCATGTGTGGCTTAACTCATTCTAACCCCGTCGTAAAACCATTACCCAACTCATCCATTAACCACTTGGACTCTTTGCAGCTGTATTTGGTCATATATGAATCCTCAGGAATAGATGATATTAACACTTTTTGCGTCAGGTCGCAGTATAGGTTTGATGTGATATTGCATGTTTCTCTTTATGTTCTGTCATTGTTGCCTGTCACCTAGAATGTCTAATGTAACTAGCATAAGTTGCTGTCAATAGATGACACATTATTAATTGCATCTTGCCAAGGTCATACTATAAATAGTATCCACTAGAGGCCATTGTGACTTCCAAGCATGCCAAGCACGTTGTTAAGAGTAATAGTCTGTAGACCAGGGGTCCTGGAAGACTCTTGACATTCTTTCATTCCAGCATGACACCAGTGTACCTGATTAGTCAACTCTTCTTAGTATATTGAAAGTACTAAAATGATGATTTGTTTTACAAAGAGTGTACATGTTGGGCTTGAATGCTGCAGTCTTCCATAGGCCAAAATGATGGGAGAAGTTGAGATGATTGCTGACTGAAATGTTCACACTTAAACAGGATCGAGGATGAGGAGTGGGATAAATACATAATCCCATCTAAGGTCGAGTCAGAGAAGTACAAAGTCAGCCGGACCTTCAGCTTCCTCAAGAGCAGGATGTCCAGCACACGCAACAAGACCAAGGTGAGGCAACACAGTGGACTAGTGATGCCTGCTGGCTAAGATTTCACCTACATGTGTTTAAAACATGACTGCGAAATCACTATAGTTTAACTTTATATGTCTGTATTAAAATGTCAGAGCAAAAAGGCTTCTCAAAGTAGAGCAGTAAAAGGTTTACCACCTCTCAGACAGGCCAGGTCAGAATTCCTGTGCTGGGGAGCCATTGTCTGTGCACGGTGCCTTTATTTGGCAAGGGAGAAAATTCCCTCTCCTCAGGTCATAGCAACGGGACACAGTGAAAATATACTCTTACATAATGCGTAGACCCCCTCCACACAGCATGAGGAACCAAAACACATTCCATAGTATACTCTCAATGTTATAATCACGTGGGTATGTGTTGAAGAACATGTTTCCATGTATGTATAGACACACGATGCACATTAACGGTCAAAAAACAAACATGCACTCTTTGACTTCCTTGTAAAGTTTGATGAGAAAATAAACAGTGCACTATCACACACATACACAGAGGAATCCCCCTGATGCCCCCCCACAAGCATAAAGCACCACAACAGCAGTCAGTCTCCATGGACCTTAACAAAGTAAACAGACTCAGAGGCCCCTTCATCTCAACTAACTCCACCTTAACAGGTGTGTTTCAGCAGGAAGATGACCGCTATATGCCTCTTTCTGCCTGCTGCTCAGAGTCATGTTATTTCTACTTTGGTGGTTTACATGATATTGCGGCATTAACTGCAGTAAATGTCAGCTGAATGAGTACGTTTAAAATATTTATGACTTGCGTTTCAGGTGAAGGGGAAAGAGGTGAAGGAGGGAAAGGAGAAGCCAGGAGCCGCTAATGGGCACCAGTTTGTTCCTGTGTCTCCATCTGGTCCCACTCTCTGTGTGGCCTGTGACAAGTCTGTTTCTGGGAAGGAGCTGTTGCAGTGCTCCAGTAAGTACTATACTGTCAGTACTGTTGTTGTTTTATGTCCGTTGTGGCTGAACTGTTTGGGGTTTATGTAAATCTCTTTGCACGTGCTGCATTGATGATTTGTTTAGAAGACATGAAGTCAGTTTTCTTCCTTCCACAAAGTCAACATTGATCGCGAGGAGCAGGGCAGTTTGGCAGACATCTGGACACTGAATCCAGAGATATGCTAATTTAGTTTATTATCAGTTTACTGATGAGATTAACTGGGATTTCATCTGCCTTTGTCTGTAGATTGTTTCCTGAACGTCCATAAAAGCTGTCGAGAGTCTGTCGCAGCCTGTGGAAAGGTAACCACCAACATCATGCACCTCATTTGATCTCAAATCCAACAAGCAAGAATAACAAACCATTTCAAATAACAGTTTAAAGGAACAAATCCCCCTAAATGACTTAAGAAACATTAAAAATTAGGTACAAATAATGTGTTGTCATTTTAAGATATTGGCAGGAATGTCAAGAGTCATACTTGGCCTTCTTTTTAAATGTTGCATGAGTTCAAGAGTCAAACAATCACTCAGGGAGAAAGTCTTTTTCCACCATTAAAGGGGCACTTACACATGTAGGTCAGTTGATCTGTCATAGTTAACACTACTCAGCCTGTGAAAACAGGTGAATAATGTCCTCTGTGATTCCTCCGGAGATTTGTCAAGTCTGGGAAAATATCTCTGATGAAGTCATCTTGGTCTCTGCTTGAGCTTGGAGACTACAAATTTTTTAATAGAAAGGGTGTAACAAAAAGATGCTATAGATGGCATTATGGGAAATGCAGGATCTAGCATTACTGAAGCTTGACCTATACTAGGGACTAAAAGTCAGGAGATCTTGGCCTCCGCTGCTTCAATTTTAAACATTCATACCAACGTGTAGAGTGCGTTTCCTTCCTCATAAAACATTTGCTAAGCCAATTATTTAAATATTTGAAATCATGCATTGTTTACATACGTATATGTTTATTGGCTGGCAGTCTTCTTTTTCACTGCCTTTGTTGGCGCATTTCTACGTTTCTTGGCACATTACTGCCACCAACTTTTGATCAGCAGAATAGCGTTAAACCACCACCACCTACTCGAAGAAACATTGCTCCATAGCGCTGCTAGTGGTCAAAAACTCCACAGGTTGCCTTTAAGTGCACAGTTAACACTTTCTGAACCGAAAAACTGTCACTCTCATGTTGTTACTATGCTACAGTTATTACTTTTGTTAATCAAACTCTCAAGTCAGTGTTCTGAATCCAGTAGGTTCACTCATGATCTCTTGGGCTTGTCAAAATCCTTCTTGGGAAGTGGTAGAAATCTGTAACTGTCAACCAACCATGTCCAGTGGTGTGAGACGCGTGCTGTGTGGCAGTGACATCCCCAGTTCAAATCCAGCTTTTGTTGCAGGTCATTCCCTTCGACTCTCCCTGTGTTTCCTGCCACACTCTGCGGTGCTGTCTAGAGAAGGCAAAATGCCAAAATAAGAAATAAATCAGTTACTGAAGTAGAGGAAGCTGAGAGGAAGTGGGTACAGGACAGGACAAGTAAATTCCAACACGTAGTGACAAAGGAACTCCTGGAATTGTTGTGTTGAACATCACAAACTGATGATGTATAACAAGAGCATCTGGGTGGGTGTGTGGGGGGTTTCTCTTTAATGTTTCTGTCTAGGCATAAAT
The DNA here is from genome assembly GCA_005408345.1 of Macquaria australasica. Classification (NCBI taxonomy): domain Eukaryota; kingdom Metazoa; phylum Chordata; class Actinopteri; order Centrarchiformes; family Percichthyidae; genus Macquaria; species Macquaria australasica. The sequence continues at coordinate 50,332 of SEMN01000216.1, read as the reverse complement.
TGACTCCGGTATTGACTGAATGTGTTGTCACAACAACTTTAAAGCACAAACACTATGATTTACGGCGGCTGATGTTAATATGATTATGTTTTTCCTCAGAAGCCGCAGGAGAGGAATGCATTGCTGATGAAAAGCAAGGCCTTGACCCTCCCACAGAGTGAGTCAGAAATTAGGAGCACCCCCCCTCCCATATTGTCCTCCCTTGGTCTTTGATGAATTAAGTTTTTACCTGTCCTCCCTTGTTTCTCCTGTAGTAGTCCCCCCCCCTTTCCTGTTGTTCTTTCCCTGGTAAAGTTAAAATTTAATCTATCTCAGTGGGGGATCTGGCCTGGATTGTGTTCATGTGTGTGTTTGCATGGGTACAGAGGTTGAGTGTTTCTCTTTTTTTGACAGGATCATTTTATTTCTTAATGGAGTGTTTGATGTCTGACAAAGGTGTCAAGGTCAAACACAATCAGCTTCATTTACTGCAACATATTGTCACAACTGTAGGCTGCATTTCCAGTTTAAAAAAAAAAAAGACAGCTAACAAATGCAGACCTCCTCACAGCTTTGTAATCCAGTCAATGACTACATAGATATAAACAAAGCATCTGAACACAGAACAGACATTTTATGTGTTTATGTGTAGAATGGGAAAGGTGTGACTGATCCCTCTTCCTGCTCAATGTCCCGGTCTCTCCTCCAGACTCTGCGAAAGACAACTCTCCAGCCTCCATTTTCTCCTCTTCCTCTTCACTTCCCACGATGACCAGAGAGAAGAGAGAAACAGTCGCCCCTCTCTCCAAAAGCCTCTCCATCTCTATAGACAGCAGGTAGGGTGGTGGTGTTAACACCAAATATGAACTAATATATCAGAATAATATCTGAATTTGTTATATGACCACCACTACAAAAAACGTCTGTAACACTACGTTCAATTTAACTCTTTACATTTTAAACATTATTAATGTTTATTTGATTTTAAAACATATGTATACCCTATCCAAAACTGATTTAATTAATTTGAATTTCAGCAAGCTTTTGTGTTCTGAGGGGAAACTGAATATTTGAAAAATGACATCTTGAAAACTTCCACAAAATATCACCCGAATACGTCTTCAGTCTCCAAATACTGGAATCAGTTAAAAAATAGTTAGTTCATAATTATGCACCCCCATGCAAACACTCACTTTGTCTTGAAGTTGCCATGTTATTTTGTTTCTGTACAGGCAGCTGAGTGATGCAGCAGGGGTGGACAGTGAGTGCAGTGCGACAGCTTACACCAACAGCTCACTGTCTGATGAGGGAACGCCGGTCACAGCGACTCCCCCGTCAACCGAGCCGCCAATCACCACACAGGGTCAGAAAGACAAGCTTACGTCGTAACTTGCCACACCTATACACATGCATAACATTGAGAATTACTGTGGAGTGGATTGTGGTTTAGAAGAAAGACATCGTTGCTTATTTTTGTTCCTGCAGATGCTGCTGACGCTTCTCTGCTGAGCGACCTGTCAGCTGACCTGCTGGGACTTGAGGTTGAGTCGTGGAGTCTGGCTGTCAGTCCGGAGTTTTGCAGGCAACACGACAGGCACACCATTAAACGGCAGGATGTTATTTATGGTGGGACAATTCTTCTTAATACAGTATTTTAGATGAGCATTATGTGCTATGGATACTGTATCTGTAATTGTAAAGCAGATCTTATTGGTTGAGTCAAACCTCAGTGGGTGGAGCCAAAGAATCACACTTTTTCAGTAGTCAAGATGGCTAACTGGCAGAGATTTAGCCTTGAGACTTGATCTAAATGACTTAAAACATACTGTGCACACTGCCAAGTTGAAGCCCACAAATATTTGTTGAAATTACTTACTTGAAGCAATTATCTAGCCACTTTTACCCCTTGCAGTTCCCCTGGGCTTCAGCCAAACGTTTGTTTTTACCGAGTAATCCAGTTTGTCCACGGAGGTTTATTTCAATCAGTGTAATTATTTCAGCCACATGCTTATTTATTTCAGTGCCCATAATCCACTCTCACTGCCCCCATATAGAGCTGATGCAGACAGAGCTGCACCACATCCAAACCCTGACGGTCATGTCAGAGGTGTTCAGGAGAGGCATGCTGGAGGAGCTGCAGCTCGATTGGGACAGTGTGGCCCGGATCTTCCCCTGCTTGGACCCCCTGCTGCTCTTTCACAGAAACCTCTTCGGAGCGCTGCAGGAACGCAGACAGGCTGCAAGCCAACCTGAGAACCCCCGAAATTACCTTATCCATCAGATTGGAGATGTACTGCTTCAGCAGGTTGGTGAAGATGGATTCATGCACATAAACGCGCACAGATACATGTCTATAGTCCATCTCTTATGGCCTTTTTCTCAGTTCTCAGATGAAAATGCTGAGAAGATGAAGCAGGTGTACGGAGAGTTCTGCAGCCATCACACCGAGGCGGTCAATTTCTTCAAAGAGCTGCAGCAACAAAACAAGAAACTCCAAAACTTTGTCAAAGTAAGCTATTGCTTTCAGACCTCTTGTGCTTTTTAAAATAAGGGTTTTACAGTAAAATGTCTTGATTGAGGAAGTACTCATTTTGGTGTTAATCTCTCTGCTCACAGCAACAGAGCAATAACTCTCTGGTCAGACGGAGAGAGGTGCCAGAATTCATCCTGCTGGTCACTCAGCGCATCACCAAGTACCCAGTACTACTGGAGAGGATATTACAGTACACTCAGGGTACATCTGCTCTATTGTGTCCTAAAAAATATATATACAACTCTTAAGTCTGTTACATATTCTGTGGAAGCAACAACACAAAGGGCAAGGCAAGGGGTATTTTTTTATGTTGTTGCACAGCAAAATGTGTAACTTGATCCAAATATCTGCTGCAACATTGCTTTCAGGTCATACTATTATATGAAAAGTACTACCACACTAGATACTATATCAACTACAAATAAATGGGTTACTTCCTGTGTTCATCATTAAAGTGTCACACTAACTAAAATATTTTTTGCAAAGTGTCTGAACTTATTTTTACTTTGGGTGTTGTCTAATTGACAAACGGTGTCAAAATAGTACTTTATTGTGACCTCTCTGTTACCTCTATCCCCCCACAGAGGGAAGTCAGGAACACTCTGACATTTCAAGTGCCCTGGCTCAGATCCGCGACGTCATCACTGCAGTGGACCTGACAGTAAACAAGTATGAGAAGTGTCAGGAGCTGCAGGAAGTGCTGGCCCGGCTGGAGAACAAGAGCTTTGCCAAGCTAAAGAACGACAAGGTGTTTCGCAAACAGGAGCTGCATAGCAAACACAGGGATCTGCAGCATAAAGGGCTGGTCTACTGGAAGACTGCCACAGGGCGTCTAAAAGGTGTGTGTGAGATCATCTGTGCCACAAGATCTTTTGAGTTTAACAGACAACCAACCTACATGTATTTCTACTCTTCCGTTTTCAGATACTTTGGCTCTTCTGCTCACAGACGTTCTGGTTTTCCTACAAGAGAAAGATCAGCGCTTTGTATTTGCTGCTGTGGTAAGCCTCGACCTGAAGAACACTTTGAAATCAGAGACACCTTGTTCAGCTGTCTATCCATTTCACTCCATCCTTTAACCCACCCCTCTTCATGGGTTTTATCTGCTTTTTCAGGACCAGAAGCCTCCTGTAATCCCTCTGCAGAAGCTTATTGTTAGAGAAGTAGCCAATGAGGAGAGAGGGATGTTCCTTATCTCCGCCTCCTCAGTGGGACCAGAGATGTATGAAGTTCACACCACCACCAGAGACGAGAGGAATGCGTGGATGAGACACATACGACAAGCTGTAGAGAGGTGTGTGTGTGTGCATGTGTGTCAAGTCAAGTCTACATTGTTTGTCTGTGCAGGTATGCATATATCAGGGCTTCTACTTGGAATATGTGTGCATGTGTGTGTGTCTGGTTAATGTGTGCAAGTGTGTATGTTACTCATTATCTAACCTACTGGTCTACCTGGCAGTTGTCCTGAGGAAGAGGAGGAGGAGGAGCGAAGTGCAGAGACAGAGGAGGCCAGGCGAGCAGCAGAAGTGAGAGTTCAGAAGATCACCAAGTTCCAAGGTAAGAAAACATTTGTGTGCCCACGTGCACATTTTATCTGTTACCTGTCCTTCTTTGTGAAACATCACATCGTTCTCTGATGGAACCATAAACAACAACAATTCCTAATCTTAGTGTTTGTTTTGTGTAGAGACGCTGTTGGGTCAGGACCAGCGAATCTGCACCAGCCTGGAGGAGAAGTTACAGCTTTATGCTGAGCTTACAGAGTTAACCCTCTGCTCACCAGAACCTGTACCACATCGCCATCTGCTGGTGCAACCAGACACCGACAGTGAGACGCCACAGGCCTCCTCACTGCTCACAGCTGCACTCAGAGAAGGTAAAAAAAAAAGATGTTGCATGGCTACTAAATGGTGTGGGCTGCATGATGCTGCAGTCATGCTGCATATATCAGTTCGAGAACATATTTCACAAGTGTAATGGTGGCTAATGATTATGACTAGTGACTAACCTACATAAAAAATGAACATGAATGCAACAGTCTGGCAGACTTTTCATTTCAGTCATCAGTTTTAACTGCATTTCCACAGTTTAAAATACAATGAAAGTCCTAAATAAAATCTATATATGGGAAACACTGTATCTGTAAAGGGGGGCTCTCAGCAAGATTCTTTAGAAAGAAACCCTGTTTTTACACTTGCATACATTTTATTCATTGTAAACAAATTGTATCCATTTCTTAAAGGCCCTGGTACATAGCCATGGTACACCAACACTAGTGTTTTTACTTATTTTGGCTGATTAGACTTCTTTTGAGGACTGTGTTGCTGTGTGAGGAAGACCATGCTTTACTGACATCTCCCTCACCCTACTGTTAGTTTTGTTGCACCTATAGACCTAAAGCACAGCTATAATTATAAACATTAAGAATGGCTGCATCCCATTTAGTTATGCCATTTTCAGGTATATGTTGAATGAATGAATACTAACTGTGTATGGCTTCCTGGGATACTTAAATTAAATGATGCAACCATTCATTTTATTAGTTAATTTTCCAGCTTTAACAAAGTGAAAATGTCTGCTATAAAAAGGTCCTTTTGGGGCTGGACAACTTGCACCTTTATCATTCTTATCTGTATATTGAGTTTGGTGACATCATATAATTCCTTGCATAGCTCAGACCTTTCTCAACCTGAGCTATAATCAGCCAAAATAAGAGAAAACTCTTGTCGGGGTGTGCAGGACTTTTAATAAACTAAGATGCAGCTATGCAATGTACATCAGTACTGTATTGTAACAAATAGATATTGAAACATTTATTTTAATTAGAATTGTGTATTGTATTTGACTTACAAACTTCAGTAAAATTACAAATATCAATATAAATAATACAGTCTGCATAAAATATCATAGGAAACAACATAAAGGTGCAACTGAGTAATTTAACAAGTTAAAAGTTTTGACAGATATTTACTTCTTCTTCTTCTTCTTTACTTCTTCTGCAGCAGAGAACCTGATCACCATTGTTCAGACTCGTGATGGCCTTTCTGTACAAAGTCAGAGCTCTCCTGTCAGAGGACCAGAGGGCTGCAGCTACAACAGTCACGGCAGCAGCATCCAGGAGTCTCCCTCTGAACGTGAGTCACAGATATACACTGGAATCCTGAATGTCAATGTATGTCCTTTAGTTGACATTGCTGTCCACATACTACTTGACCTTTACTGATGTGTGCAAACCACATTACCTAATATGTGTAGGCAGTGACATTTAATTGAGCCTTTCTTCTTTTCTTGTTGCTACAGCGGATTATCTGAGCACGCTCAGTATGAGCTCCACCTCTCTTGGATCAGACAGCGAGCTGACGGGGCTGGACAGCGTGTTGTGGAGCTCTGCTGTTGAGCTGAGAAGAGGAGACACCAAAGGGACACTGTTGAAGGTTCAACCACTGTAGTTCCCCATGAGCAATGATTGTTGATAAAATAAATATGCATTACTGTTCCCCTGTAATAACACAGTTTTCTATAGGTGGCAGAGAGCGTCCAGAGTCTGACTCAGCTTCTCTATAGTCTGCAGGTGAGAAAAGACGTTTCAGTATCTGTGGCTGAATGCACGAGTGAATGTTTGGCTTTGTAAAACGACAGGATTAACATTAAATACTAAGTGTTCTGTAAATACAAAATGATAATAAATATGACTTTATGACTTAAAAAAGATGAAAGATACATTTTAAAAGATTTGTTAAGGGATTCGAAAGGATTCAGATTCAATTAGCAAGATTATGATTGATCAAAAGCTATCCCAACTCTAAATGTACAGTGGTTATGTTATACAGGTAGTAACTGCAGTGTGATCAGGTGTCTCCTCCTTGTGTTGGCAGGCTGCTGTAACCCTCCAGGACAGCTGCCACGAAGTCCAGAAACTCCTTCTCCAGGAAGGAGAAAAACCTCAGCTCCGAACCCTCACTTCCCTCCAAAACAGCCTGGTATCAGTCACATGATATTCATTTTATAATAATTTATTTTACTACATGCAGGAGCCTACCAGTGTATGGAAGTTAGACTTGTATTCATTCAGTTGCCTCTTTTTGAAATAATGACAGAAAATATTAAACCAGTTTCTGTTGTTACCCAGGAGCTGGAGAAGCAGAGGAGTATCGATAAGAAGAAGGAGGAAATAGAAAAGAAGGGTTCAGAGAGGAAGAAAGAAGAGGTGGATGAGGTGCAGAAACTGCACGTGAAGCTAAAACAGGAGCAGCAACGTTGGGACAAGGAGTGTCTGGCCAGAGAGAAACAACAGGTAAGCCTCATGCTGATGTTTTGAGTTGCAGGTACTCACCACATCAAAGCTAAAAATAAACAAATGATTAGAAACAGTCAGATTCAGATTATAGATTGTAGATTTCAACAATATAAAAAGTAAAGGTCACATATCAGCAAAACCTCTCCTCTCTTCACCTCTCCCTGATCAGATACCTTTAGATAGCAGTAGATATCAACAGTACTTAATGTGCAGGTGAAATGTTGTAACTTCCTTGTGGGAGTTTCTGCCTGTACATAAAGCGAACTGTTTCTAAACATTTGCAACATATGTACTCTTATTGAATTTCTCACATAAGAGGCAACATGTGGTAGCAATGCACTCTAATTTGTTAAGGCCACTGCTGGTGGGTGAATTGGAGTCTCCTCTCTGATCTAATGTCAGTGTAAAATGGTGTATTTAGAAGAAGCTCTTGTTCTTTTTTGTGATCAGCTTTTTGTTGTTTTTTCTCATCCTCAGACACACTCACTGTGGAAGTATAGCATAATAATCACAATGCCGCATACTGCATTAACACATACAATGCATCTCCCTATTCAAGACAGCAATCTTGCACTTCAGGACAATTCCAATGTGTACAACTTTACCAATCTGCACTTGTTCTTTGATTACAACACTCAAATGTGATATTATAGATAGCTGCAGCGTTTTCTGCTATCAAGCTCAATTCATGGTGATTTTAATACAGATGACCAAAATCTGTTAAATAGTTTTAGGGTGGATTGATCCTTTAACCGTTTCAAATCCAACACTCATTATGCTTGTGAAGGGGAAGAATTTGTTTGCTGATTTTATTTGAGTACATTTTAAGGCTTGTGTCATACACGACACGGCTGCTCCTTAAACAATTGATGAGGTGATCCTCTCGTTCCTCCGTCCAAAACTCTGCTATTTCGACCAGCTGGCAGTTTCTAACTGATTTGACCAGCTGACTTCGCCACAAGCTGATTGGCTGTTGCCTTTACGTTCTAAAACCAGCCACTGGCGACTTAACAAGCTGAGTCACAGGCGATGCTATCAGCCGGCTTGAGTCGAGCTGAGACGGCCGGTTTACACCGCTGCAACTTTTCCCTGCAACGTTCTAAAACAGTTTTGTCTCGTCGGGAATCTTTGGTCTGAACTGGCCTTTAAAGTTGCGAACACATCTCTAAACACTTTAATCCCAATCACAGTAATGGTAGTGTAGAAACTCTATTATAACCACAGCAAGAGATAATAAGTGGCTGAACTTTCTGATGCGCAAGTGCCGTATTTGTTTCCAGAGTGAGCAGGAGAGTGTGCTGGAGCAGCGAGAGCAGCAGTGCCTCCTGGAGGCCGAGCGTCTGCGCTGCGAGCGTGAGGAGCTGGAGGCCCAGCTGCTGGAGTATCAGCAAAATCTGGACCGACTGAGGGAGGGCCAGAGGAGTGTGGAGAGGGAGAAGGAGAAGATCGAAGCACAGCAGAGGCTACTGCAAAGCTGGAGACACAGCCGCCAGAGCAGCCTGCCTGTTACGATACCACTGGATGGATACAAGGTAAGAAAGGGGGGGGGGGGGGACAGGAAGGTGAAGGTCCAGTAATGAAGAGAAAGACAAGAAATGACTGGTGTGGAGAGGATAATGTTCACCAGGATCGGAGGAATCAAAAAGTAAAAATAAAAAACACTGGACACTGCTAAACACACCATGTGACCTCTGCTTTTGGTGGTGTTTCAATGCCCCAGGTGCCCAGCCACAGCCGCTCAGGCAGCCTGGATGGTAACTGCTCGGTGTATGAGAACGAGGCGGCTTTACTTGCCTCCATCCAGCAGAACCACCTCCACCAGCACCAGCGTCTACTCTCTGCGCCGAGGAAGAACCATGACGGCCCTCTGCACGGCTCCAGCTACACCGCTAACCTTGGCCTCAGTGCCTGCCTCTACAACAGCCTCAACACCCTGCTGAGCCAGGCGCACAGCAAACAGCCTCCGGATGGTCTGACATACCCAAACTACAGTAACAACCACGGCTGCCCCCGGCCTCTGAACGACTCCATCCACCCCTTCAGCAGCAGGGTCAATGCACAGCCACCAAGGGCCAACAACAGTAAGTGTACTCATATTTCTTTCCATGTATAGTTCTGGACAGCAAACAAAGACATGCAGCCATTTGTCAACCCCCCAAATAGTGTACTGCTACATATTGCTGTAGGTTAGTTTCAGCTCAGGAGGTCTGTTCTTATTTATTGATGCAGCTTTTCTTTATTCTGCATATTTTTTTGATGATTTTTGAAACAACTCCCCGTAATATTTTAAACAATTCTGCTTGTTTTACCGTCAGCTTGGACACAGTTTGGGCTTGGCCTTTTTGAATCTTTGTTAGTGGTCTCAAAATTCTTCCTAATGAGGGCTTTACATTATTTTGTCAACCTGCGTCATGTAATAATTGAGTTGAATTAGGCTCATGAAACAGGCAGTATTTAACTTAGTGGAGGGTCAAAATTTAATTTCCAGACTCTTTCTTTTTTCTGAGTGAATTTTTCAGAAAAAGAATTCTCTGATTTAATGGCGTGAATAAAACTGTGAGCCTTACCAGAGTACCTAAATAATCCTTAATGGAAACTGAATTGTTAGAATGCTATAGTGAGTGTGTTTTAGCATAATGGTATATTGTGGAGGTGGACATGCATCAGAAAGTATAGTACACACCAAGGGCACATATTGATACATGTTGTATAGTACAAGGTTTTAAGAGAGCACAATGAAATATTTGATTGTAAAAAAAAAACTTCTTATTTCCTATTACCAGGTATGTTTTTAAGTAATAACCCGTTTGCTATTTATTCTCTTTGCACTCTATGTACTTTGATAATTTCTGTTGTGGGTCACTTCTGACGTAAAGTACATTGGTATCCAGTTTGGGTTTGATTACTGAAGGACAACTTGTTTGTAATGAGGGGTGTTAGGAGAACAGTCTGCCCTGTGTTATGATCCTTGGATAAGACACCTTAGCTAGAGACAGAGATGATGTGGGCCAGGGTTGATTCTGATATCCTTCCCTTGCTTTCTGTATGTATTGTGAAGTTATAAATATGTGACTGTATCTGCCTTTCGGGGTCAGTCTCCTCATATGCTTTTTGGTGTATGATCTCTGTCCTTTCAGCTGAAATAAGATTGACTTGATTACCATTTTATTTGATTGCTTTATTCTTTTGCTTAATTAAATATACAAAAGACAACTGCTTGTTGGATCTTCATTTTATTTGCTCACTTCTTCGCAAGGACATACACAATTTCCACCACACATACCTCCCTCCAAAATGTGATCTTTTTCTTAAGTGTTTCTGTTGTTCTCCCTCTAGCAGACTTCAGCCCATCGTTGGACAGGCGATCCCTGGGTCCCTGGAGGTCAGAGGTCACAGGTCACGGACTTTACGAGGACGACTACCCCTCGTCTCCCTCTCTTACCCCCCTCCTTCCCCCGCAGGCTTACCTCTCTCTTGAAGGACAGAACGGGGAGGAGGCAGGCGAGGAGAACATTGTTTATCTCTGAGAATCCTCGGAGAGAAACAAGCAATGCAAGCTGCCTGACATATAACTGGACCGACAATAATATATCTGTTGCTTATATGTGTTTGTGTAGGTGTGCGTTTGCATCCATCTAAATGTGATGGATATATGTTTGTTTTTAAAAACCTGAATATACATGTAAGGGAACAGTTGCAGGGAGGAAGTACACACAGATATATGTGCCTTTATCGGTGTGTGTGGCGGCCATTAATCATTCTCTTCCTGCGTGATGAAACCATTGTGCCTTTTTTGCAAACAAATTCTTTGTAAATCAGCTTTTATACTTGTACTCCCCATGTTTTTACTTCTACTATGATTCTTTTTAGTATCCGTTGCACTTGTTTGATGGCAGAGGTACTTTTGTGCCCCAAACACTGGGACCTCAAGTACCAGGAAATCAGGACGGAAGTATTGCTGTTATTTTCCCATGAGCACTTAAAAGAAAATGGAAATATTTGAGTAGCCAATTGAGCCCTTCCCCAAACTATGTACAGAGTGCTGTTATTTCTCCATGTGATCTTTAATAGTATTTATAAGGGATTGTGAGCAACTAAATGACATAAAAATATGCTGACATTATTGCATAAATATTAAATTTATGTATAATTTTATGGAAAGGCTACCTATGCACACTATATTGGAGATATGTATAGAAGAGGAACTTCTATACATATTATTATTTTTCTCACTTAAGTGCCAAAAGTCTTGCTATCTGAAACTGTAAGTGATTTCTGTAAAGAATGGCTTTATGTTTTCTGTCCATCTCCTTTTCTGATAATTTATTGTGTGTACATTGCTTCATTCACTGTCAACATTAATAATATTTTGTTTGATATGTGTCCTCTTGTAATCTCTGTAATCAGAACTGTGATGTTCAATATTAATAATGTGCTGTATATAAAACTACTGTGGCAAGTGTCTGTGTTTTTAGTGCATTTTTTCATCATCCGTTTGACATTTACACACCTCTCGAGGGGTTCCGGTGTCACATTATTACGCAATAACTCTTACAGTAATTGTGGGCTGGCTGCTATTAACTATTGACTCATGAGACTTTCAGTTAGTGTGTGCAGTAAAAGTCCAGCATTTCACTCTGGTTTTGCTTGGATCATTTCTCTATTAAGAGGATGATGTGTTTCAGAGTATCCTTTTTTAACCTGCTTGGGTTGTATCTAATATTTTCTGAGGATCCCACTGGATGCTGCTTGCATGCTGGTGAGTTTGAGTCACTTAAATTCTCTCATCTCTCATTTTAAATCTCTTCAAATATGTCCTGTAACTTTACATTCATTGAGTTGCCTTGTGTGCTAGTTTGGCAGCCGCCAAGGCCGAGCATCAGTCTTCTGCAGCCTGTCTGGGACAAGCAAAGCCTCTCGGTGAGCTGGCCGGTAAACTACAGTAGCTCAGTGGGTGACATTTATGAGATCCAGATCGGCCGCACTGAAAAACGCACTGTTATTTACAATGTGGGTACTGAAGGATTTGTTGTCAGTTCTTACTTTGGTGATGTTATGGCTATTCACAAACTCCTGTGAAATGCATGTACTATTTTTCCCTGTTTTTGTTAATCTAGAGAAATGTGAGTTTATTTTCCGTGGATTCAGATGAATACAAATGGACATGGACTTCTGATCTGCCTCTGGAGTGTGTCGATCACTCGGTCAGGATACGACATTTCTATAATCGGTCTGTACCGAGTCCCTGGAGCAACTGGATAACTTACTATGGTGAGATGATGCTAATGTACTCTGATGCCTAACAGTCAATGTACATGAGTAAAAATAAACCAAATACAAAGATAAGATACGCACTAATTTCTGTCCTCTCAGCAAGTGTGAGGCCCCCCATCCTTTTTCTCTTCCCTTTCACCAATCTTTATATTATTGTGTCTCAACTGTTGCAGTGTCTGTTGCTGTCATTGCAAATGTCTGTTGCAATGCACATGCTACTCAAAGTTTGGTCATAATAAACTTAGATTGGTGACATTTTTATTGTTTATAATTTGTGGAGGCAATAACATTATTATCTCTTTAATGATACATGAGGTTTTTCACTTGTCTAGAGGGTTTATAGCAGCAACCCTGCTTGTACACGCTGCTGGCCAGATCCTCATGAGACTGTACGCTAACTCTGCTCTGTGACCTGTAGGAGCCCAGGAAAAGGATGAGACCAAGATCTTCCCCATCCAGCAGATGCTGAGAGAGGGCACCAGTGCCATGTTCTGCTGTGTTCCCCCAAGAGGAGTCAATATTACCAGCATTACCATCAATAACAGCAAATACCCTCTTATCAGCATTGGAGCCAGCGTCAAGGCTATCAGTGTAGACAACCTGACTATCCCAACGACAATCATTAAAGCTCTTTCACTCATTTGCAGTGATGCAACAGGCCCGATCGCTTATGTCTGGAACTATGTCAGTTGTAGGTTTGAATTATTATTATTTTCATTTACATTCTTGACATTCTTTTAATATTATTTTTTTCAAAGGATGTATATATGTGTGTGTGCTGTAGTTCCTCCCCAGAAGCCCAGAAACCTCAGCTGTGTGACCTCAGACATGACAACTGTCACTTGCACCTGGGATTCAGGCAGAGAACGACACCCGCACGATCGCAACAAGCAAACACACACTCTCCATATAGAGTAAGTGCACACATTACCGAACACTCTGGCACAGTACAGCATGTCAGGCATAGATGGTAGCATTTTTGTAATTATTGGTCCATTATGTACAGCATGTATGATTAAAGAAATGTCTGTGACCAAAACATCAGCTACAATCAAATACAATTCTGTAAAGAGGTATGTGGAGAATTCAAAGAAGATTTCTTGATACAACATATTGATTTGTTTAATAAAGGTTTCAAATATAAAATGTATATTTAATTCATTAGAAGCAGTCTCCATGTTCTTTCAACTAGACTACAAAAGTATGCCATACTCAGCTTGACAACACTGTAACTAAACAGGGCAGAAAATGTTGAGAATGTTTGTTCTTAGACAAATACCAAACAGACAGTTCTACTGGATGTCCTTTCTCTGTTGTTGAAAACACAGGAACTCAGACCAGGCTCCCATCAAATGTAAACCGTCGTCTTGTACTTTCCCGGCCGTCCCACAGTTGGAAGAATACAGCATCAGCATGGTGGTTAAGGACCAGCTGGGAGAGGAGACGGAGAGCTACAGCTTCAACATCTCTGACAGAGGTCAGAGGTCACGCAAACATCTAAATCTTGTCACTATACATTTTCAGTTGTGATTTTGAAGACCTAAATACAGAGAAGAGATATTGCTGTGTGCACCCAGGCACCCCAGTTTATCAATACAATGTAGTGAAATCAATCACTTGAAGATGAACTTCTATCAAATGTGTGTGTTGCCGTTAGTGTTTCCTGTTGTGGAGTGGGACATAGTGAGCCCTAAGGTGACAGACACCACTGTGTCCTGGATCGTTCAAGGGAACTTGACTCAACTGAACCTCCTCTGTCAGGTCACTACAGACCCAGACAGCACCACAGAGGTGAGTGTAATTCAGTTTAACTAAAATATTCATACTGCAGTTTGACATTTCAGTGCATGTGTTTTTCACCTTCCATCTGTGTTTTTGTAACAGCTGAGCTGCAATAGTGTGAGTAGTCTCTGCAAAGTCAAACTACAACATCTGCTTCCCAACACACGCTACTCTACCAGGGTACGCTGCTCTGCCAATGGCTGGCTCTGGGGAGAATGGACACAGCCCATATCCTTCACAACCGGTGAGTACAAAAAGTGTGTATTACCAGGTAGCATGGTGTATACAGGGTGTGGTCAAGTCATTGAAGGTTGAGTCAAGACCACGCTCAGACCAAGTTAAGAGCAAACATTTCAAACTATTTCAGGCTGAGACTAAATCAGGCAATACATTACCCTTAACATTCACAAACACAGGACGTCATGGTTGCATGATATCCAACTTTGCCAACACAACCACCAGAAAAGTTCACTTTCCTCCCCCAATTTCTTTTATTTATTTTTTTACATACTTTATTTTAAGCAGGCATGAAACAGTTGAGCCAACAGTACAAATCCTACACATCACAAATTTGGTTCAAGGCCAGACTATAAACTACTGGTGGTACTAAAGTCTTAAAATGAGTAGACTGGTACTGGTATTGAATGATCTCCCATGCCTCTGATGCCTTAAACAAATAATCTTCATGTGCTTTCCTCAGATCCGTTGGTGACCTTGGATGTGTGGAGGAGAATAAAGCAGCTGTCCGACCCGAACAGTCGTCAAATTACTCTATTGTGGACTCCAGTGAGACTCTAAGCTTTTCTGTTTTCCTCCAAATGTTTTATTTTGGCACAAATATTGGTGTTATAGCACACAAACTCGTTGTTTGGTTTAATTAAGGGAATATATGTCACCACAGCATGAACTTTTTCCCAACTTTCTTGACCACCTTTGTTCTCAGCATGTCCCTGGCTCAGCAGCCACGGTGAACATCCAAGGCTACATAGTTCAGTGGTGGCAGGACGGCCAAAACTGGACCGAGTGGAAGGACGGTGGACAGACCCAGGCAGAGGTCTCCATCGGTCCAGGACAGTATGAGTTCACAGTCCAGGCTGTTCTCCACATCAACTCCACCCCACCTGCTCACATCACCGTCCCACCGAGGGACGATGGAGGTGAGCAGCACATGTGGAATCAGCTGAGATTCTCTCTAAGTTCAACTGCGATTATAAATTTAACACCTTTCCTCTGTGACAACACCTCTAGAATATAAAGCTTACTTTCCTGAAAAGATAACTTCTTCCAACAATAGGTCTTGCTATTATAAGATTTGTGTGTCCATCAGCTGGATGTCTCAAAAATGTACGAACAGACTTTTGCAGAATGTAGTGGACGATTAGATGTTGGTGGTGATCCATAGGTTGACACTAGTGGTGGAGGTTTTCCCCGTAGATTTTTTGTTTATATTGTTTTTTGAATTTACCTTCACTACTACTTTTCTGGTTGCAACAACACAGTCTGAAATGTGTGTCTCTGTCCAGAAAACCTCCCGGTAGAGAAGCAGTTGAGCACTGCTGCTGATTTTGTTCTGTCTTGGGACGAGCAGGACACTGCCACCTGTGGCTATACTGTGGAGTGGTGCATTCTGGGAAGCGCAGTGCCTTGTACTCTGCGATGGATGAAGGTGCCAGAAGGAAACAACACATTGTTCCTACCTTCTGGTAAGTTTTTGTTTTATTGGTTTCCTATAGTGGTCGCTGTAATGTATCGTAATGTGATCCTATTTTGGCATTCATTGTCATACACCTTTATTTTGCAGGAAATTTCAAAGTGGGTTGTAGGTATACATTTAATATCTATGGATGCACTGAAAATGGACACAGACTACTGGAGAAACAGACTGGATACTCACAAGAGCTCAGTAAGTGTTATTACTGATTAATGAGTTGTAACACTATAAAGAGTACGGTCTAGACCTGCTCTATATGTACATCTGACAACAATATTTCTTCACGAGGTTAATTAGACATCATAGACACATAGTAGAGGGGTTTAAGGTATGTCTCATAACTGGTGCCTCAACAGAGAGGACATTAATACACTGCAGGAAAGACGAGGTCTTGAGCACATGGTTAAAAATGAAACTTTTAATAAGTTGTGGCAGCTAAAGTTTTGACACAGGATGTGCCCACCTCAGGAGGACATCCTGTGTCACTTTAGCTTATTTAGCTCTTTACCTCATCTCATAAGGACATCCTCCAGATGTTATCTGCTGTACACACAAGACACCATCTTTCCTGTTTGTCACATATGCAGAGTGGAGTAAGCAGGACAAGAAGGCAATGCAAATTATATTCTTATTGACTGATGTCTGTGAACAGAACACCAGGTTTCATTTTATAAGAAAATAACCACAAAAGCCAAATCAGTGGAAAAAAAGACATAGCAGCCACTTTCTACCAAATCGAAGCTTTTGCAGCAGATTATGACATCAGCACAACAATGCAGGCGTCCAATAGAAGGTCCCTGTAGGTTCACATCAGTTGGGGAAGTTGCTTTGTTGCTTTAAATTTGTTGCTTTAATTCTAATTAATTCTATCTGTCTTCCTTCCTCAAAACCCCAGAATCTGTACAGTCCCCAAGTCTGGTTGAATCTGTTCAGAGTACTTCCTCATCTGTGACACTGGAGTGGCATTACAATGAGGATGATCCGGGTCATCCGGCGTTCATCACTGGTTATCTGGTTACAGTGCAAGAAGTAGGATCTGACACGCTGCCGGGTCATGCTGCAAGTGGGTGCAGAGGAAAGCTTCCACTGTTGATAATTCTTGATCTCAATTTCTTTCTGTGTCAAAAAACAAAAAATATTCACATTTTGTTGCATAAAAATAAAACAACTAATAGATGCGGACTGCTCTAAGCAATCATGTGTTTAAATGTATTTGGTCATTAGAAGCAATCTCAGATAAACACTGGTTTGAGTCACACTTGAGTTATGGTGCTCCTCAACAACATGAAACAAAGCATTTATAATCTTGTGTGCGTCTAGATCTGTTCAACGTGTTCGTGCCAGACCCTCGGAGGAAGTCTGTGACCATAGAGGATCTGCAGCAGAACCAAGAGTATGCTTTGTCTGTGAGCGCCCTCACTAAAGAGGGGCCTGGACAACCAGCCAGTATCACCATCAGGACGAGAACCAACTGTGAGCTCCATAACATCCAGTGCACTTACAGAGAAACAACAATTCAACAATATAAATATAAAATCTTCACTAAAAGTTCTAAAATTCCAGTATACTGGCTTGAATTTTACTAGTTTATTGTGTAAACTGCTCGTTTTCTGTTTCCCCTGGTAGACTCTGTTCACTTGGCCAAGATACTGCCTCCCATCTTGTTGCTGCTGGGCTGCGCCATTCTCCTGTGGCCTCAAAGAAAAATGTGAGTAAAAATCAAATCTTTGAATCTTCACTTAAACATTAAATCCTGCAGAAGACAACCTGGAGCCTCTCTGCCCCATGTTCTCTTTTATTCTGCTTCTCCTGCCAGGCTGAAGAGCTGGCTGAAGGACACATTTGCTTATCCTGCTGGTATGAACATCAGAACTCCTGAGTTAGACAGCTTCCTGCATGAGGTATGGACAAACCACTAAAATAGTCAAATCAAGTCGTGCATAGAGAGGAAACAACTTCTATGTGCTAACTATAAGATACATTTAGCACATAATACATGCATATTTTATATGCATGGAAATATTAAACTATTTGAACAAACTAAATTTGACTCTGCAGCATAAACAACACAAAAAGATCAAAAAATGATTCAGTTTGTAGCTTATTTTACATTTTACAAACACTTGTTCAAAGTGATTCTACATTTTCAGGTGGCTCATTGCCTTTTGCATTTTTTTTTTAATTTAATTTCCTGGTTAGAGTTTTGCAGATGAAATCAAATAAACCATCAGAAAGCACCTCATCTATCAGCTTTCAAAATAAGTAAAATAATAATAATTAGTTGGTACAAAAGACAAAAACTTGGATATTATTCATATATTTTTTGTCCATTATGACAAGTGGTCATAATAACCCTTTACACGGCCTATGTCATCACTCAGGGCAATGGCCATGACCCCCTACAAATTTCCACAAAGCTTTTCATTCAACAGAAATTATTTTTGCCTTAAGTTTACTTTATTATAATCCCCTCTGTGTGTACAGACTGGTGAGAGGCTGCGGTCTCAGAAGGTGGAGGAGTGCAGCAGCTGCGACATTGAGATCTTGAATACCACGGCTGCGGTCAAATAGTCAAAAAAAATTACGTCCCGTCTTTTCCTAAACACTTTTCCTTGACCTTGATGGAAAACGTCATGAGGTCAAGGAGAGATGTGAAGGAGAATTCATAAGGACTTAGGAAAAGACAAGCACGGCTGACTGCATATACACTAGGCTACGTAATTGTTATTGACATGGGTCTGCATGGTCGCTTTAAATGTTGCTGCTGCAAGTAATCGTGGGACGACATTATCTCCTTTCTTTTCATAAAGGATGGTTCAGTGTACCCTATGCTAAAGGAGATAAGAAAGGAAGCATTGAAGCACCTTTCCTTAGCATTTAGAGAATTCGACCAGCTCTTATCATGGCTCAGTTAGGAACCTTCCTAAGCAAAAAAGACTATTCGACCGCAGCCAAGACCTCCTCTGAATGAAACACCCACACTGAGAGATCCTGAAGCTCTGAACACTCTGTCCTCTCCTGGTTCCCAGTCCCCTCCTTCAACCTTGTCACTCTGCTGTGTGCCGCTCCACACAGACTACTGTCCACAGTCAGCCACAGAGCTCTGGGACAGACCAACAAATAGCATGTATGACAAACAAGACTTATTTTCACGCCATGGAGGAGGATTCGTCTGAGGCACAACAAGTCATGTTCAGTGAAATCAATGAACCTTCTGAGAGTCTGCAGTAATCATGTGGTGTTATATATGGTTATATCTCAGAGAGCAAACACTGTAAAAATATGCTTTGTTCATTAGACATAATGTGAATCTGCAGCTTTCTAATACGTTAAGGTTTTGCAATAAAATGACATTTTAACATACTATATGCATATGTGATTGAAAAAATGTAGCTTGCAGACTTTCATAACATCTATCACATCTATCATAACATACTGTATGTAAAGCAGAAAAGACACAGCGGGTAATCTAAAGAGTATTTTTAGACTACTCTGGATTTTCTCTGCAGCAATACAGTCCAAAAGAAAGTCTGGTGCTGTTACAAGTGAAAGTGTGCACAGTAACACAAGAGGAACTCACTATAAAGATGTAAACTGTGAAGCAACTACAGATGTTCTCTACATTATGAAAGTTGTAGCACAGATAAGGCAGCTGAATGTGTGCATCTTTTTTGAACTGTTATATTTTACATCATTTGTATGGTGTTATCATGAAAAAAAAACACATTTCTGAAAATCAAAAACTGTATTGAATTATCAGCTAGTATGTATGAGTTACATAATAATACAAAAAAAAACACATTGACGCAATAGTTAAAAGACATGGTCAGCATTTCTTTGTAAACATAGTTTAGTTTAGTTTACAGTTCTCTGGAGTTCCTCCACCAGAGACTAATGGGTAAGAAGTGTTTTTACTGCGATAAGCTTCTGACTCAGATAGCAAAACACACAGGTATGTTGCACTTGAACTCCCTCTACTTGTTGGAACAGGTCACTCTAATAGCAGGAAGCTCTACTGAAATTTTGTTCTACAGTTAGGATTCCCATTTCCAGCAAATTTGCAGCTCATAGCCTGACATTTAATGTAACTGAGTAAAGTAATCTCATATAAAGTGAATTTATCTGGTGTGCTATAATTGCCTTGTGCATTTCCAGGTGCCAAAAGAAATCAGATGATTGTTTCAGTCATTCCAAAGACATCTGAGGAACTGAGAAAGGTGTGTAATTTTTCTTACAAGTGCGGCTTCATCAGGAAACACACAGAATCGGTTTATAGTAGGAAATCTGTTACCTTAATTACTGTGTGTTACTGTATCTCATATACAAGAATAACACGTGTGAGTATGATCTTGGTTTTGCTCTAGGTAGAAATCTAGCTTTAGACTAAAGAATCGCACTGATCCTGCTGATTTTGACAGTTTTCCTCTAGTTTGCCATCTGTTGACATCACAAAAAACTATTATAAGTATTGAAGACAGTCTGTACTGGTTTTCTATTCTATTATTTCCTGACTAACACAAGTTTACAGTGCATATAAGCAACATTTTATTACTGCTAAAATGTCCCATGTTTTTACTCAGGAACTGTCATTGAAATAACTCAAGGATTAGAACATCATCTACTGATCATTTAAATGATATATCCCATAATCCCCAGAGCTGATAGATATTTTGTAAATATTTGTAATATATGTCTCATATTTATGCATAAAAAGTAAGTATGAAGTATAGACTGTACTTTTTACACTATGTATGGTATAATCCTTGGTTCAATGCATCCATATTTTCAGTGTTATCAAATCTAATTAGTACATCTGCCCTGATGTTTTGAAAATTGTTGATGGATTTAGTTTCGTCAAATTTAAAAGGTTTGACTGAATTGCCCAGTTCAAATGATTAGTATCTCGTTTATCAGTTTTGAGTCAATCAACATTTCTTTCTATAGTTTTTATAAGTTGCAGAACTGGTTCTGAACACAACAAAGCGTCAGACCTCTGCTGTGATGTAACTGTGACAGAGTCAGCTACTCAAGTAGCATGTAACAAATAGCATGGCTGCTGGACTGGCTGAGTCCATCTGGCTCGGGTGACCACATACACATACATGTAATGCGTAGATAAGGCCGGCCTGAGTTTTTTTCATGTCTTTTCTTCTTGTTGACCATATAGACTCTGGAATTCAGCAGAACTCGTGAACTCAATCTGACCTAATATTATTGATGCCCATCTCACTCTCTCTCTCTCACACACACACACACACGAAAACACAGATGATAAATCAAGAGAGAAAAACTTTTCCCTTTACACTCATACTGACAATCTGTTAACTGCTCCATTAAAGCTTCTGCATGAATCCATCCACAGTATGTCTTTCCTCATTCCTAAACTAAGTTATAAATACATCATGAAACAAAGGAAAGACACAGTGATTCAGTCTCATTTGAAGTTCCACCAAATTGTGACTCAGTCACTGCTCTTAGCATTTGCTTATATTCACATTCCACTAAATGTAAAAAACACAAGTCCCAGTTTATTATAGAGGGTCAAAGGTCATACAGTAGTTACAACACCCTGAGTAAAGTGAATAAACCTTCTGTCTTCATTTCAAAGAAGACAACAGAGGACAAATATAAAACAATAATCTCTTTCTAGATTTCCACAGTAAATGTTGACTAAAGACTTGAGTAGATGTGATTGGCTGATTGTCCTGAACACCCTGGCAACTTTAGGAGTTTTCCCAAAAGAACTTTAAGAAACAAGGACAGATTAAAATGGATGTAAATGGAACCTACTGATGCCATTATGTACTTTGAAAATATAATAAAGTAATACTATGCCAGAATAGAGGACATGTTTTAAATGCAACTGTCTATTTGGTGCAGGTACAAAACATGCTCACAAAAATCACCATATACTAAATATACCAAAATCTCTCTCAGACACATGTACTGAGCTTATTGGTCACTGGAGCGAGCTGTGGCCAGAGCCACCTCGTCCCTCAGTAGTGCAGAGTTCACAGAAAAAAAAAAAAAAACATTTTAAAAGCAGCACAATCTGACCTGCCAAAAAAGTGTTTCACATCAACATGGAGCTCTGAGCCACCAGCAGACAGTAAAGTTGAGGGAAACAAGAGACACATCCACTCAGTTGAGTCAGTTTTTTGTGGGTTGACCTTTGGATCTGTTAGGAGGATTTTCTTCAGTGGCATAGTGTCAATCTGGTGCTTTTCTCTGACTGGGAGCAAAGTCTGCTCTCAGATTTTAGTCCGCACCATGAAGATCCAAAATGACCTGCTGAACAGAAGCCAGTCTTCACACAGAAGTCCTCTGTTGTATTCTTACCCTCACCTTGCTGTGCTTCCTGAAAGGGAAACACAAATTAATGCATTTACATGACAACTGCAATAAAACAGTAACACAATATAATATGAAGTGGAAAAAGAAGCTGATCATGTGAGGTGATTTGTCTTTCTCTGATGAGCATGGGATACAAAGTTCAGACATGTGACACAATAAGGCAGGTGAACAAATGGCAGTTTGGAAGATCTCCGTGTCAACAAAATCAAACTGAAGCTCCAGCAAAATCAAGTTAGGGCTTGTGTCTGTTCTTTACCGTTGTGGTGGTGACACCATGCACTTCCAGAGGACAGCGTAGAGAGCGAGTAAAAAGGCAATGAACACTGTGGCTGCAATTGCACCTAAAAGCATACATACATATGTTTATTTGCACGTTAAAACACAACTACACATTATGCTGATACATGAGGACACGTGCATGCACCAAGTGCAGTGTATGACAATTCACTGTATGTTGTATCTTCTGCAGGGTTTATTGCAGGAATTATTTGTTTACCTGCTTTTCATCGTGTTGAGCTGAATGAACCAGTTCCTCCACAGAAAACAAAGACTTTGTTTTATGACTGTGTATGCTCATATGCATATTCATGCTCCTCATTTTACTATTCATCTTCACTGCACTATTATATATCTAAACAATTCTCCACTCTGCAAGAAAAAATTTGAGTTTCAGAGCTCTGCAGACTACTACACCACAGTCATAATTATTATATTATATATAACTGGCCATTGCTGACACCTGAGGAATTTCACCGCCCTTTCCTAATGTCTAGTCTAAGTAACGTGGGGTTGCGCAGAGTAACCACTTTCAGGTTCAACTCCCGGAATATGCTGCCTCCAGTTTGGCCACATATCTGCATGCTCTCACAGTGAAACACTTCCATACGTATTGATAGGGGCACACTGTAGTCTATGCCCTCCCCAAGCAAACAGAGGCAGGGAAACGTGAGGCACCCGGGGTCACCAAAGTACAAAAGTTCTCTAGTACAAGGTTCAAATGATAAGCAGGAAGCAGATCTGCATATAACACTGCATATACAAATGAACACAGAGGCAGAGGTGTGTGTTATAGAAGTGCTATGTGACAAAACCCACCAGTCTCAGAAGTTAGTATTTTTTGGAAAAATCTCAGTTTCTGATGCAACCAATGAAAATAACCCCAACCAATTTGATCAAAAATAACAAGACATCCATTGTTTTGCAGTCATACTTCAAAAACTTCTGCCAAATAAAATGTTTCTGAAGCTTGCTTGGCTTTTGGTGGTGTAACTTGATTCCCCTTTATTTTTGGGTCTCGACTCTCTGAGTGAAATAGGCGTTAGCTGTTGACTCAAGGTGGTACATCTTACAAATCAGGTGTTTTTCTCTGAAATGGGTCTTACAGGGTCTGTAAAGATAGTTTTTATGGTTGCAGCATGGGTGGAAGCCCAATCCAAATTTCCTACAATGCGAGACAATAAAGCGAATCTTGAATCAGATTTTGGTCAAAGTGGGGCTTACCAGGGATGATTCCACTGGTCCTGGTTGTAGAGTCTTCTGTGCGAGAAGGAAGCGTGGCGGCTGCAGTTGAACCTTCATGGGGGTTAAAAATAGAAATACTTAACAACAATGCTAATATAAAACACTGAGAGTGTGTGCGATACATTTGCCTGCATAACTGATTTATTAATGAGACTATATGGGATTTAAAATTAAATTAAAAATGTCCATGTGAGTCTAAAAGGTAATGATCCAGCAGTTGAATGGCTAATTATTTACATGCAGGTGGGTGAACAAAGTCATCCAAACACATCATTATATATGAACTAAATAGCACCTGAATGATAAATCCTGAAAATATGTGGATTGGGATGCCGCACCTTTATTCCAAACCAGTTTTAACAAGCTCATGATGTGCAGTGTTTGCTGAAACTGTGTCAGCGTTGTTCATTCAAATCTGTGGTCATTTTTTAATATTAGGGTCGTGTACAGTACAGCAGTGCACTACAGCCACTTCTTTGTCAGTAGGCATCGACATGTTTGTCGTGATCCTCTGAAGATTTCTAACTGATGACAGCTGCAGCAAAAATCTATGCGCTAACTCTCCTGATCTCCTTTTTGATCATTAACTCCTTTCTCTGGCAAACTAATTTAGTATCTTTTCTTATACGCATCATCTGTGTATCTAAAACAGTCATATGACACCCATTTCTTGTTACACTTAGTAGTTTTGTCTGTGAGCATTGACCAGCAACTACAGTGTTTTGTCTTGTGTTGCCCTGAACTAAAAGTAGTACTGATTGCCAGTCATCTAAAGCTGACATACTACCAAATGGAATTTACCTGAAGTGGATTCCCCTCTTTATCAAAGTTAAGGCCCCTTTTGTGTGGTACTGAAATGATTGTATCCACCTATAGATTACATGTAGTGCAGCTTTTTGCTTGAGATAAAAAACACAAAATACCAACTTACAATTAAAAATGACAACATAGGCTACTCTAGATGCATGATAACCCAGATAAACAGTTTGGACATTCCTGGCGAGCTTATGACTACAACTCAAGAAGAAGACAGAAGAGATATAAAGCTCACCATTTCTCAGTTGAACTGTGTGTAAAAGCTGCCGTGTAAGAAGATCTGGTTCAACCATCTGAAAATGCAGCAAAAACATTTTTGTTTGAGCAAACAATGAAGTGCACATAGAGCACTGACAGGACAGGACAGGACAGGGCACACCTACCACTCCAGCTCGGATAGTTGTCTTGTGCGGGTTACAATCAGCCACTTTGTACAGTTGGGGACACACAGAGAGAAAGACAGAAGTAAGGAAATCGAGGTGCAGACTAGGTCAGCAACAAGTCGTGCTTCTTATAGCAGAAGTTGGAAACTTTCTGCAGGAAGTCCCAAATTGAGGAAAATCAGAGCGTTTCAAGCAAGACAGGCGCAAAGATAAGAAAAATATGCAAGATAAGAAAATACAAGTAGCCTAACCCACATAGCCTATTTCCGAAACCTTTGTGTCAACAGACAGTTCCTGTAGCAGGGTGAAAACAGCTTCCAGTCCAACTGAAAACCTTAATCTCATAGGCTAGTGCTCACTGAAGGCTTGTAAACAAGTAAATCTGGTATGTGTCAGGCTTTAACCGTCGTAAAGGAGGACTATATCCCGAGAGAGAGGCTCGCTCTTGGATCAACAGACTTGTTTTGGTACACTGCCGCACTTCAGAAAGAGCAAAAAAAAGAGTCTGTTTTCCCTCTCAGCTTCTTACCTTCGAGCTATTTCCGTTGCCGTTGTCAACCATGCTCTTGTTTTTCACCTCGGTCCACATTTTTGAGGCCGACTTCATCAGTTCATGCTGCTCTCTTCTCACCTCAGCTAGTGTGCGCCCAGACGCGCCTCTCGTGCTGCATTCAAGTACTTCTTTTAAACTCGTACATTACCCCAAGCATGGAAAACAAAAGAACATCGGGCCATGTGTCCATTACGCATTCCGTTTGGAGGCGGCGTGGCACATTTATTTTTGTTGTCTAAATTATAGATCGTTTTTGTGTTTTTAGCATCATGCTTTACGCATGCGCTCCAGGTGTATTCCAAAGGCCAAAATTGATTTTTGACAATGAATTCTTCACGTCTATACATAGGCTAACAGTGGAAAGACCTCCTTGCTAACCCCTTCGTATTTACGATCATTTACATGCTGTATTAACCACGTAAACTCTCGTGTGTCAGGGGTAGGGTTCCGTTCCTATTAAGACGCGATATTTCCTACTACACCTGAAGGATGCATCAGCTTCTCGGCTGACCCTCCTGTAGGAGAGCAGGGAGGAGGCCACACAGCTCTCACTTTGCTGATCAAAGGATATTAAAGATATGACTGTTGACTTTCAGACAAGTTTATCTTTACATTGTTTTACAGGATTTTCTGAAACACCTCACTGCCACCTTAGAAAAATAATTTCCACTTGGCCTGAAGACACCACCAGCACACCAGAAAGCATTTTTTGTGTTTATCTAAGCAAGATTACATGTTCTGTTTGAACAAATCAGTGCTCCAAAAACAAAAGGTTAATACAGACAGGAAATAACAGTTTATTATCTGAAGTCTTTGTTTTAAATTTGCAGACCACATCTGGATCAAAACGTTTAATGCATACTGTTTAACACACTGGTCAGTAAGACCTGACCTGCAAATAGCTACAGCATAACTCCATAGATTTGACAGATTTTCAAATTTTCAAATTTTGAAAAACAAGAAATGAAACAAACATCTCAGAAACAACCCTGGACACGCTTCACATGGAAATTAGTCATAAGAATAGCATATACAAAGGTCAATTTACTGTCCTTTATGAGAAATATGTCCATTTATTCTCTCTAAAGAGAGACATACACCAACAGTCTGCAGAAATATTGCACAAAAGTTTACACTGTAAAAGCAGAAAGAGCAATTCAGATCACACACACAAACACACAACAGTCCTCACACACAGGCACTCAACATCAATGCAGCCTGCAGATGTTGTACATCAGCAAATCATACACGCACACAGCAGAACGTGAGCAGAGAAACATCTAAAATACACAACCAAAGGCATCTCTTTGTCTTTAACTGATCAGCAGTTCCTGAAGAAAGAAATACAAAGCAAATAGTGCTGACAGTGTGGAGTGTTAAAATAAGACTGGGATGTGAAATCACTCAATTTATTATATGACTCGACATATGTCTGTTCTTTTCAAAAGTTATACCCATTTTAGGAGAAACTTGACTAGCACACAATAAGTGGCCAGAGACCTGAGGTTTTGCCAGGATCCCCTCAGTCACAATAAATGGTGGTAAAATGTCAGTGATCCCAGGTTTGAGAGGTACAGACAAGCCCTGGACTGCAGAGGTCTGAGTGGGCTTTTGAACTCCAAAAACCTGCTTAAGTGTCATGTGTGTTGGCTATCAGAGTGAAAAGCATGGCTACAGTACACAAAGTAAAAGAGAATCCTTTTCATGAGACATCATGTTAACACAGGACAGGGAGGGGTTACATGTTAGCCACACTGCAATAAGGCTGCATCTATGAAGAAATATGTTTCTGCATTTTACGGCCATTCTCCCACTACTCATCAGCTTTAAGATGCATCATCACTCAATAACGCGCTCACCCAAAGTGGGAATGTTTAAGATTTCATTTAACATCATGAGACAGAGAAAAGCAAAGAAGTCGTGTAACTTAATCCAGTCTAGCAAAGATGTTTCAAAATCATCGTAAAATGTGAGATTTTGATATCACACACCCAAGCAACCACTTGCTGTCTTGGCTCACATTAGAGTTTCTAAGACTGGCCTCAACACTGAGGCTCATTGGAACAATAAAGTAAATAAAGAGGGCCACCTAGTGGGCAACAAAGGTTAAGCCTGCAAGAAAAACAGGTTTTGAAGAACTGAACCGAAAATGTGACACATTTTATGAATTCACAAGATAAGACTGTGAGATTGTCAGAGTTGCCTTGAAGCAGAAGCACAACCGTGGTTAATACTATTTCAAACAAATGTTAAGAAGAGAAATCAAAATGTTAAGATTTGACTGAATCTGAATAACATTAAATGGTTTGAAGACGTTTCAACACCACATCACAACGTCACACTATCATGCCCTCAGCTGGTATTGAAACACCACACAGATGTTCACCCTTTGAAAAGGTTAAAAATAATTCAAATGTTACTTCTTCCCCTGACCAAACCCCATCACTCCTTCAGCCCCCATCAGTCACAATCCGGACAGGTCATGCTTCCACTGGCCACCGCCTTCCACCCTTTCTTGCTCTTCATCCTGGCGCCCCATCCCTGATTAGACCGCGCCCGTCCTGTCCGTTGTGTTGAGAGCAGGTGGCTGGTGCATGATGGGAGTTGTAGGAAAAGCAGAAAGGCAGAGAGAGGCGTGTCCACAAGGACAAGGCAGCGACATCACATGATTTCACAGCAAGAGTTCTGTTTCCGTGCCTGTAGGGAAAACAAGAACACACAAAGTCAGGCATGTAAACAGTGAATGGCCATTAGACTTGCTAAAAGGGCGAGTTGCCAGTACTTACGGTCTTGTAGAAGGCTTTGGACTGGTTTCCCAGGTGCTCTGACTTTGCCACAAGATCATCCAGTTTCTCTCCTCTCTCCAACAGACTCTCCATGGTGTTGTGCTACAGAAACAAAATATTTGTTTATGAAATAGTGTGCTGTGTAAAGATTTTGAGTTGACAAGGGCTCTGGAAATGCTATGTAATGTTTCAGGCACGTAGAGCCACAATATGGTCAATAAAACCAATGCACTGATAATAGACTGGTCTGAAGATTATTTTCCCCACCATGCTTTATTGTAGCAGTTGTGGGGCTGGGAAGAAACTTGACCCTCTTAGTTTAGTACTCTAGTAGCGTGTGTGTGTGTTCTGCTATAACTTAAAACTACAATCTTCTAATCCCTCTATTTAAGTGAGTAATGTGCATATATTTCAGCCTCTTGATTTAAGTATTGGTCTCAGCTCAGGGAGGTATTTTACCAAAATGATCTTTGTCTCATCCAGCTCTGCCTGCACTTTGGTCATTGCATCTGCTTCCCTTGGGTTCTGGGGGGGGGGGGGGGGGGTGAAACAAACAGATTCATGAATTTCATCTTCCTGCCTCCATTGTTACGTTTACTCCAGAGCACATTTCAATACTATTTAGTAAACAGTATCAAATAAGACATGACATTTAGAAACTCTGGCAACTATGAAGGCACCCAAGTGAATCTGATATTCATAGTCTAGTCATACTCACAGGCTATCAGGCTTTCCTTTGACATATTTTCTGATAAACAGATTACAAACTGACCTGGTATTTAGAAAGGTGAATATCCAGGGCTTTGTAGTTTATGGTTTCAGGATTACCAGAGGGCCAGTCTATACTGTCCACTTGCCTGGAGAACTCCTCTAATACCTTAAAAAAGAAAAACAGACAGCAATGTCAACATCAAAGTTGACAGCAAAGTACAGTAATTATTAGTCTTTATTTACATGTTTTTGTACCCACCTTGTCTAGCAATGTGAAACAGACTCTCTGTGGGTATTCAGTATCTGCGATGGCCACAGCACCCAGGTTGTCATTTCTTACATACACATGACACAGGTACTCTGAGAGAAAGAGAAACCGTGCATGGTAGGATCAAAACAGCGTGATAAAAATGGCATTCATTTTGATAAGAAAAGCAGAAGTAAAGCTGATAGATTTCCAAATAAATGTTAGCACAATGTTGTCCATACCATGACTGATATGCAATCATCATGCACCGTGGCTGTGCTTTTCCTGACATTTTATAAGCTTTATGAAACGTGTTACACGTGTCTATCATTTTGATAATTCAGCTTGTTTCATGCTGAATGAGTAAAAAGGGTTAAAGTGTTGCAAAGCAAGGGACCAGGTGTGTCTATGTAACAGCAGCTAACAGACAGAAGGAGCAAGAGCCTGGCCGATTTATTATTTGCTTAACCGGATTATTCTTGTCTGTATGTTTGTTCTTTTTATAGTTGATAATTATGATACACGGGAAACATGGGGAGGTTGAGAGCAACAAAGGTCCCTAGCCAGAATCGAAGCAGGGACGCATCTTGTCACCAGGATGCCCCTTGTATTGTAAATATTAACTACTTGCTTCTGCTTCACACATAACACAAAGTTGATACTGTTATGTATTCTGGGTGGCATCAAACCTATTGAGAACTAGACAAGTGTGAACAGTTGTAATAAATTAGACCAAATACCAAGACACAAGTTACATGTTTCCAGGCAGAATTAAATCACAGTATCTCAAAGGTAACCAAATATGTTAAACCAAAAATTATGTTAAATTGAAATCAAGTTACAAAACTTCTGAGATTCTCACCCTGCTAATTCTTACCTTGTTCTTTGACAGAGGCACGGCTCCCTTGTGATGTCCGTTCAACAATCAAGGCACTGGTGAAGGTCATGAACTCCTGAACACTAAATAAACCAAAATAAACCAATAATGTCACTCACGGAAAAGTATCCCAGTATGGTCAGGCAACATTATTCATACTATATTGTGACTTGTAATCAATGATGATATTTTAAGCAAAACGTTACCATCTGCATACCCTCCGCACCCTACACACAGACAACGAGGACAAAAAGTCACATTAAAAATGTTTAAGCGGTCAGACACACCTGGAGCGCTGAAAGAAGCTGAAGGAGGAGAGGTCATAGGCCGATTTGAGGAGGTTGGCTTTGGTCGCTCCTTTGTGGTGGATGCTGAGGCTGTAGAGCTTCATGCTGGTTCCGGATCAGTTCTGGTCGGTCGGTCGGTCGGTCAGTCACAGCCCCCGATGATCTAATCTGGAAGATGACACCAGCAAGAGCACATGAGGGCGTTATCCCTTCTCCAGCTCAGCCTGCGAGCAATAACGCAGCTGACAAGTGAAAGTAGCCGCCGAGCTACCCGGGTGTCGTTAGTCATGCTCGCGCTTAATCCTTCCCTCCAGGAGAAGACACACCTGGTGAACCGACAGCGAGTGGTACACACGCACCGCGGCGCTGGCGATCAAGTAAATGCAGTTTAATCTCTGAAGTCAAGTCGAGCTTCACGTTACAGCTAGCTACACATGCTATCACGTCTACGCGAGGCCTCGGCTAACTCACCGGAACAAGTCGGCAGCAAACTCTGTGATTCCCGCCGAAACGACCGAACACACCTGCCAATTCCACGTGGACTAAAACTCGTAAATGTGTTAAGCAGACGTCCGGCGACCTAACCGCGGCGCCGTTAACGCTAAATAAACAGTTTTCAGTAAGCGGCTAAGTGACCGATCACCACGTCACGGTCCCAAAACGGTCCGACGGGATATCAGGTCCGGTGGAAACAAACACGCCGCTGAAATTCACAGTTCCGATTGGATACAACTTAAAAGATGGTAAACGTATTTAATGCCAAGTCCAATCAGTGGGATGTTATCATTTTTTTTCTTTCTTTTTTCTCCCTCAAACATACAATACAATACAAAAGCAATTTATTCTGTATATTCCTTCCATGTTGACCATCACAGACCACACATTACAGGTATACAGTGTGTGATGTTAATGACACAATATCTGATTTTCAGTTCATTCACTGGTTAACGGCGCGGTAGGAGACACTCACTTTATATTAATTATTTTTGGAAAATGAAGACTGGGTATGAAAAACGAGGCAGGTTTTGGATTTCAGTAGGCTTTACCTGGTTTACAATGTGTCTAGTAGCGGATAATAGTCCTGGTTATATGCTATTTGTAAAACAGAATAACTCCCTTCCTCAGTGATAGGCTATCATTATTTTCTACTCAGGACCTGTTGGTGTAAAGCCAAAAAAATAAAAGCTTTTGAATAAAATTCGGAAATAATGTATAAAATTATTATGGCATGGATGTGATGATGATAATGGTGACGATTATTAGTAAATAGTCACCCTAATTAAATTGCTTAAAATTTTAATTTAAAAAGTTTGACTCTTCTCTTCTTATGTAATTTTGTAGCATGTTAGACCTTCGTCGATATAAAAAAAAAAAAAAAAAAAAAAATAAAATAATAATAATAATAATTAGTCTAAAGTGGTGACCTTATGAGTCTACCGAGTTTTTTGTCTACCAAAAACATGGCATCCTCAGTTGATGTTTTCTCTGGTAATCTTGCTTCATTTAACAATTTTCTCCTGGCCACTTAACTCAGTGGTGAGTGTTTTCCATGGCAGAAGTGTGCCCGTTATTAATTTCCAAGGCAACACGTTGAAATTGTTTTGGCATGGAAACCGCTAAGCCTTTAGGTGCATCTGTTGACAGGCCAGCTGCACCAGGGGAAGAAATGATTTTTCTTTCCTCTTTTTTGGTTGCGTTAAGATACTGAAGTAACGTGGTCAGTAAGAAGGCAAACTAGAGGTTTGCTCAGTATTTTTCTCATATTTTCGGCTGTAAAATCGCTTGAATGAAGAATTGGATGGAAAATTCAATGTTTTAATCTATTTTTCTGTTGGAGCTGATGGCACATCCAGTGCGCCACTGTGGATATTAACTGGACCTGTTAACTGCAAGAATGAAGACAAATCCACAGGGTTTCACATAATATATCTGCAGGAATGAAGATGAATCCTTAGTGTTTTTTCGCTAAAATATCTGCTTTCCTAAAGATTTCTCTTTTTTACCAGTTAGGTCTTGAACATACCGCGGATATGTAAATGTGTTTGTCACTTCTTGCTGCTGAACATTATGTAGATCAAACGTATTGGGATTATAGTAGCGGCTGGGCAGCTTCCCATAAAAGGACTACGGTTTTTTTTTTTGTACTTCATGTACGGACACCGAGTTACAGTAAAACACCAAAACAGCAGAAACTTGGGAATTTCCAAAACTCCTGGGAAGATCGAGTGAACCTCCACTGCAGAGCACTGATGGTCGTCAGGACGAATTAATCCTCGTCGTCAAACGATGGATAAGGTAAAAAAAAAAAAGACGTTTAGCTTTAGTTCATGAAAGTCAAGGTTGATGAGATATGGCTTATGCTGGGTATGGATCTTCTACACATTTTGCTTCTTTCCTGCCTCTTACATTTACATTTTACCATTTCACAACCTATCTATCTATCTATCTATCTATCTATCTATCTATCTATCTATCTATCTATCTATCTATCTATCTATCTATCTATCTCAACTCAAGCAGCCTAACTAGTAAATACAAGTAAAAACTGTAACTAAGTAAACAGGTAAAAAGGTACAGTGGGCCTATGGCTGCAGTGTGGATCTCAGTTCATAGAATAAAGTGTTTAATATGTTGTAATGTTGCATCAGTTCAAAACATAGAGTCATTTAAGGAGAAAATCAAGGTTTAATAAATTTATTGTATAAATCCATGTGTCTTTAGGGCAGTGTCACCATTTGGGTTTTACTTAGAAATCCTACAGCAGGTCACTGGGGGAGAGGGGGTCACAGTCACTTCACAGCCAGAGTCAGAGCTAAGAAAAGCTCTGACCTCTGGTCAGGTAAACTAGTGGAGCTGATAAGCACAGGAGGCCTTCACCTGCAGCATACTATTGTTAGTTTTAGAGGTCATTCATCCCTCACTGTTGCTAATTTTAGACATGTTTCTAATTTTACAAATATATGAGTAACTCTCTCAGGACTTTGAAGTTCCCTCATTGAGCAACCCTGTGGTACTGCATGTACAAAAAAAAAAAACATGAGTTCAGATCACAAGGTTCATGTTCAGATTTATTTGATTTGTCATGTTGGTTGTCTGTAAACTGTCAGT
The DNA here is from genome assembly GCA_005408345.1 of Macquaria australasica. Classification (NCBI taxonomy): domain Eukaryota; kingdom Metazoa; phylum Chordata; class Actinopteri; order Centrarchiformes; family Percichthyidae; genus Macquaria; species Macquaria australasica. The sequence continues at coordinate 17,113 of SEMN01000216.1, read as the reverse complement.
CGGTTGGGTGAGCACCAGGTCACAGGTCACACCTTACCACATGAAGGCAAAGAATAATTTACCAAATTTATCTTAACTATTTTGTGCTGCCTTAAAAGGCCATCTGAGATAGTTTATATATCCTAACAGTAATGGGTATTCAGTTCTTCACAGTGACTAATTACAGTGATTGTTGTAAAATTATGAGTTTGTGTTTTTTTAAATATATATATATATATAACCTTAAAACAAGGAAAATCTCATTGGGTTGAAAAGTCTCTTTTTCACGAGTTGTCCTGGCAAAGATAGCAGCAATTAAACTGAATTACAGACAAACATTATAAGGCAGAGTACTAAAAACATAACACAAGATCAAAATTATAATATTTTGTGGTAGGTTTAATTATCAACATTTGTAAAACCATTTAAAATATCATCATGATTACATAGGATTCAAGAAACCTATACTGTAGTTCAAAATGTAAATGATTGTGAATAAGTGTGTTTACTGTAAACAAGTCAGCATCTGTTTCAGTTAATACTGTTTCTAAGGTTCATTTGAGAATTTTGTTTTCAATTAAATAATAAAATAATTGTGTATATTCAGTCATGATAGAGTCTTATGTAGAAACAAGTCGTAGATCAAATATATGAATATATATTACCTAAGTCCACTGTGTGTGTGTGTGTGTGTGTGTGTGTGTGTTTGAACTCCGATCGCCAGATGGGGTGAGATCGGGAAGGGGGGGGGCCTTTACGTCTGGTGTGGCCAGCCCACTTCATCTGAGCATAAAAACAGCTGAGGTTCTCATTCAGTGGTATTCACACTTCACTGACTCTGCACACACACACTCACCACACACCTAGAAACACACACAGAAGCTCACTTAGTTAAACCTGTGACGATGCCGTGTGTCAGCGCTCGTCTCGACGAGATGGTGAAGATGCCTTGTAGCTACTGCTCTGTTGTTGATAAAATCCTCGTGGTAAGAGTCGATTTTCTGTCTGATTTTTATAACTTTAGTATTGAATTTGTTTTTTTTTTATCCCATGTGACTGTTGAACTAACCGTCTTTTCACACAGACTGCCCCCCCATTGTTTCAGAAGAAACTGGCTGAGGAGCTTGTTTGTATTAGATGTTGTCCTGTACTTTATTGAAAGTATGATTATGTGTGGGAACTCTGTAGCAGAACCTAGAGTCCTCTCCATTTCATTTCATTGTGTTGCATTGTAGAGATTTTTTTAGTTTCCATGTATTCTTTCTTCAGCATCTCATCTATCTGTACTCTGACTCCTTTTTGTTGTGACTGCTTCTGATTTCCCTTTCTTGTTTTCAAAAGTGAAACCTCACTTATCTTTTCAAAATAAGTGGAAACTCTGTTTCACCGTATGGTTTACAAGCATGTGCATATGGTCTACCCAAAGATGAATATATATTTAATTGACCAGTGTGCAGCTCCTGACCTTCTCTGCTCTGCTCTTCTCTCCTCTCGTTGCAGGTAGAGCAGATCCTGTCAGAGTTCAGGCTGAATAAGGAAGAGCTAAAAGAAGTCATGAAGAGGATGCAGTGTGAGATGGACAGAGGACTGTGTTTAGAGACGCATGAAGAGGCCAGCGTCAAAATGCTTCCAACTTATGTTTGCTCCACCCCTGAGGGATCAGGTAAATAGTCATTCCTCAATCGTAACATGATCACTTTTTTTTTTTTGTAAAATCATGCAGATGGCACCAAGATGTCTAATATTTATCATCTGGGCAGGTAAAGCCAGTATGTGCATTCAGATGCAGTGTGTGTTTTGACAGAAGTGGGCGATTTCCTGGCTCTGGACCTGGGGGGGACGAACTTCCGTGTGATGCTGGTGAAGGTGGGTGCAGATAAGGAAAGGAGCTGGAAGGTGGAGACCAAGAACCAGATGTACTCCATTCCTGAAGATGCCATGACAGGCACTGCTGAAATGGTTAGTGACTCTAGCATTTACATAGTAATTCTTTTTAAGTGTTGATTTTACGTTGCCAGTTATTCGTAGCTGTCCACTTGTAGAGCTGATATAGTTCTGTGGTGACTGTTCAAAACTATCTAAGAGTGCCAAAACAAATCCTAAAGAATCTGGTCTTCTGTAAACACTGGCGTAGCGTTGACCTTAAACCTCTCAGAATGGAATTAGCGCTAAAACAGTGTTTTTTCACATCTCATCCTCTCTCTCTCTCTCTCTCTGCAGCTATTTGACTACATAGCAGAGTGTATATCAGACTTTTTAGACAAACATCACATTAAGCACAAAAAGCTTCCTCTGGGTTTTACCTTCTCCTTTCCTGTACGACATGAGGACATTGACAAGGTAGGATGTTATACTGTACATTGGACTTACTTTTAAACAATACTAAGAGGGGTAGCAATAACCTCCATCACCTTTTACCTCAAGAAAAAGACTTTCTTTGATTCACTTTATTTGCCAGATTTATAAACGTTTTGTATGTATTATAAAGTTTATACATTTAAGGTTTGTCTTTTTTCTTTCCACAGGGCATCCTGATTAACTGGACCAAAGGCTTCAAGGCTTCTGGGGCAGAAGGGAACAATGTTGTGGGTTTACTCAGAGATGCCATCAAGAGACGAGGGGTGAGTTACTGTGTATTAGAATTATTTTCTTTCTTAACAAACAACACAAGGCTGATCTTTAACACCCATTACACAGCTGTCTCTAAATGCATTGTGATTTGGTGTTGTCATTTAGGAATTTGAGATGGATGTGGTTGCCATGGTGAATGACACAGTAGCCACCATGATTTCCTGCTATTACGAGGACCGCAGCTGTGAAGTCGGGATGATTGTTGGTAAGTAGTTATAAACACACACAAGCATGAAAGCACCACTGATATGCACTCATGAACACACTTATATGCAGTGGTGGAAAGTAACGAAGTACATTTCATTGTAGTACTGTAAAGTACAGTTTTGAGGTACTAGAGTATTTCCATTTTCTGCTACTTTATACTTCTTCTCCACTACATTTCAGAGGCAAATATTGTACTTTAGCTTTAGTTACTTTCCAGATTCAGATTAATAATGCAACACATAATCAACAAATAAATTATGATGTTATTATATCAATAAAAGACAAGATTATATCTATATATTGATTCGCAGGGGCAAATTCACAAGTTATCCAGCAGTACATAAAGTAACATATATAAAAAATATATAAATAAATTAAAATGATCCCCACCTTTAACATTAAAGTACATGTACACATTGATGCATCAGTAATTATAATCCAGAAATATAATATACATTCTGCACAATGGGTACTTTTATTTTTACTTTTAAATATATTTTAAGTATATTTTGATGCTAATACTTTTGTACTTTTACTTAAGTAAAATTTAAATGCAGGACTTTTACTTAACAGAGTATTTCTTCACTGTAGTATGACTACTTTTGCTTAAGCAAAACATCTGAATACTTCTTCCACCCCTGATTGTATACAGAGACATACAGACTCAAGCACATCTAAAGTTAGTATTTCTGCTTTTTTTCCGTTACCAGGTACTGGTTGTAATGCGTGTTACATGGAGGAGATGAGGACTGTGGAGCTGGTAGAAGGGGAGGAGGGCCGGATGTGTGTGAACACAGAGTGGGGGGCATTCGGAGACAACGGGGAGCTGGAGGAGTTCAGACTGGAGTACGACAGAGTGGTGGACGAGACCTCGATTAACCCCGGGCAGCAGCTGTGAGTGCATTCACTTCAAACATGAAGTCAAATTCACACATAAGGAACCTTGTCACTTGTTTGACACAACTCTCCAACTTCACTCTACTCGAGTGTTAGTCATCAGACATTCAAGCTTAGAGTAATATGTCATTAAAGGTGCTGGGAGTGAGAGATGCACGTTGTAATTTAAAACGTGTCACACACTCCCTCCCTCATTCTCTTATTGTTTTTCTGAATTAATCATCCTTTCGTGGGAATACTCACCCAACTCTCACCTGAGGTCTCTGTGTGGTTGCTAAGCTACCAGCTGTTTTTCCCGAGTTTGTTTGTAAATGGCCAGAGCCCTCATACGTCAGTGGTCAGTCAGTGGATGGGGGTGCCAGATTAATGATCCCTCTCCGCTGTCGGCCTAATGGCTGTTTACCTTTTGCACTGGCAGCCCCTTCACACAGACAACTGCTGAGCCCAGCCTCATTCAGCCTCTTTAGCATTGACATTGCCATCCTCGTCCTCTCTCCTCCTACACCAGCCCGTGTAGAGAAAAAGAGTTGTTTGCTCATGTGTTTTGTGACTCGCACATCCTTCCTGTTTCTTACAACATTTCGGCATCCTCACTTGAGTTCATTTTTCCCATCCTTTCTATCTATATTTCTCTGTTTTTAAAGTTGCCTGTCTCTTCTTCTGTTCTTGCCTCCTGTAGTTACGAGAAGCTGATCAGTGGGAAGTACATGGGTGAGCTGGTCAGGCTTGTTCTGATGAAGCTGGTGAATGAGGACCTGCTGTTTAACGGCGAAGCCTCGGAGCTGCTGAAGACACGTGGCAGCTTCGAGACGCGCTACGTCTCACAGGTGGAGAGGTGAGCAGCAATGAATCCTGACCTGGCTGCAGTTATCCATCAGCTTAAGACAATGTTGCTTATAATAAAATCTGACCAAAGATAACATATGATAATCATTGCATCTGCATAGGTGTAGAGGGGAAAAGCATATTAGTATAATAAAGACAAATAATAATGTATGGCCTGTTGTTTTATGTAAGCATATGCTGATGACATGACCTTATATAACAGTGTTGATGGGGAGTATGGGGATGCTATTTGGTTTGCTTCACTTATTGTTGTTACCTACTGCAGTATTTGTAGAAACGTGATTTAATATTTGAAAATTGAATACAAAAGGAAAATATAAAACGTAGTATTTTTATAAGATCTATAAACATAATAGTAATATCATTCTTTATGTTTTATGAACATAGTGGAACCATATTGAAAACGTGTACATTGTGCATCTAGAAACTTCTGCTCTTTTTCATTTTGCCTTTTGCCCTTTTTTTCCAGTGACACAGGGGATGGAAAACAAATCTACAATATCCTGTCCTCGCTGGGTGTTCTGCCATCAGAGCTGGACTGCGACATTGTGCGACTGGTGTGCGAGAGTGTTTCCACTCGCTCTGCTCATATGTGTGGCGCGGGGCTTGCTGGTGTGATCAACCTGATGCGGGAGCGACGCAGCCAGGAAGCCCTGAACATCACAGTTGGGGTTGACGGATCTGTCTACAAGCTGCATCCATGGTGAGGAATGCTTTTAGACTTTTTAATCTTCTTTTCTCTTATCATCTTAGTTTTCTGGATATATTAAAATGCTAAGCAAAGGAAATGATGATGATTCTGTGATTAGATTTACCTTTTGTAAAGCAAAAGCCCACCCTAACACACAATGTTTTCTTATTCCCAATGGCTAACTGGCCAAATGAAGAGTATTTTCAGTAGTTAACTAAAAAAGAGTCTGCTATCTGAAGTATTATTATAAATATAAATGAATCAAACAAGAATCAAGTTGCACTGCACCAATATTCAGCTATCACACAAGGAGAAATCCAATTCTTTCTCTCTACAGCCTCTAAAGACCAAAATGCAGTGCTTCCAAATTTTCTTGACTGAAAGAAACTCCATCTCTTGTTCTTGCTATACTTTTGTTTCCTCTATGTAAACATATTTAGGTATAGGTACTTATTTTAAACTCCCAAACTTGACTTGACTTTACTTGATGACTAAACAATGGGGGAGAAAGTGAAAAAGGAGGTGGGACAAATGGAGATTTGACTGATTCTGTGCACTAAACGTGTTGTTTCTCTATCTCAGTTTCCGTGACAGGTTCCACAAGATCGTCAGGGACCTCGCGCCTCACTGTGAGATCACCTTCATCCAGTCGGAGGAGGGGAGCGGTCGTGGAGCTGCTCTTATCTCAGCGGTGGCATGTAAGATGGCAGCATGCATGCTGACACAGTAAAGGGAGCAGAGGACTGAGCTGTCTCCCGGCAGGACAGTGGTGAAGCAAGCCTGAACTCTGATCAGAGAACATTGATGACTTGTTATCTACAGTCAGCAGCTCTGGCCCTTTTCAGGCTCTGAGGGATGTTTGTCAGCAAAGTGGATCCTCACCGCTGGAAGATGTACAGAAAAGAAAGCAGCAAACAACTTGTATTACAGACTGTATTTGGTAGTATTAGACCAACTTTAATTTGTTTACTGTGATGCACTGGCCCATTTAAAAAATGGCTGATGTATTTTTGATGATAGTGCATTACTGTATAATACCAGTGCAAACTGGTTGATGTACAAAACAAGGATTGTTTTGTAAATGCTGCTGTAAACTTTGACTAAATCAACTTCATTGCTTTGTTGTGTAGTAATTCCTATTTGTGAGCAATGAAATATTTCTTTGGTATTGTATATTTAAATATTATGTTTACAACCTTATGTGTGTTGGCCAGTAGGTTATAGTTTTTCATATGTGCATGGTGAAATGTGCTTTGGGTGTGAATAAGTTAAACTGTAAATAAAATTGCTTAACTAAACTAAAGGATTGCACTTTAAATTTATGTTATTGTTTTTTTTTTTTTTTTTTGATTGCCAATACTAATGTAATGACTTCCAAGTCATGTAACACACCTTTAACACAATGTCACAACTAAAGCTATAGGTGTAATAGTCCTATTAATGTTACATTAATGAAGTATAAGCTACCAAACATGAATATAATATCTTCTTTCCTGTAAATGCAACAATTATTACGCTAGACACCTGTCACAGGTGCTCAGTTGTTTTGCTCCAATAATACCTTCATAGATGTTGTGCTTTCAATGCAATCACCCACTAGAGCAGAGGTTTTCAAAGTGGGAGGAGGGCCTCCCCCAAAGGGCTCCAAACAGTTTGAGGGGAGGCTCAGTGAATGCAAGTGAAAAAATATTACATCAGTTATTACATTAGTTATCAAAGGAGATCACATAGACTAGCCTGTGTGTGATTTGTTTAAAGAGATTTTTCCCACTTTCCCAGAGGCAGAAACTAAAAGATGCCATAGACAGACCTTTTTTTATGTATTTGGTGTAGTCTGAAGTTATGTGAAACAGAAATACTAAGCTATCTTGGCTCAATTGTTGAGTGTCTATGAGATCAAATAACATGATCATGATAGGCATCCAGGAATTGACGAAACTAAGCAAGTAAACTGGGGGCGCGCCTTTTTCCAAGCTCTCCTGCACCAGAGAATGGATCCAGAATAACTATTTAAAGGGCAATCTGTTTATACAAATATAATCCATACACATAGACCTACTGGTCATTTTTGGGATAAATTATCTCATGTAATGAAACCAGGGCTGCTGTTGGGAATTATGGATTCTGTGTGCTGGATGTGATTTTGGTCCATGGCACCAAAAACGTAACATATCTTCAACATTCACTTAGTCATCAGTTATCAAACTCTTCTCTAATTGAAATTAGGGCTTGGGAACTCATAACCATATCCTCACCAGTAATTCACTGAGGGGGGGAAGTTTGATTTAGTTTGCACAGGAAAATATTTTAGCTGTCCAAAGTAAATCAAGGCACGTTTTGAGTGTTTAAGTGTTATTTCTACTTATTTCACTTGGTCCTAGATAAAATACTGTCTGCTTTATTTTAAGCTGGTTTTATTTGTTCACAGTCTTTTCATTTTCATGTAAACAGTTTTTACAATGAGAGAGGCATAGAATATAAATAGAAACTCATCGGAAATGTACACTAGTGAACTACAAAAAAGCATTTAGTCCATACACTTCTGTCCCTGTGAGACATATAAGTTACCTTAAGAGCTTGATTTGACCTCTGAAGAGTACATTCATTTGGTTGAGTGACTGTCAAACGTCAGAGGTCACTTTGCCCTGTGTCCTTTCTCCCTCTCTTCTCTTCATATCTCCGTTTTCCAGCCCAGAGGAATCCAGGCTGCTTCACTTCTTATCAGGTCCCTTCTGTGACACATAGAGAGCAGCCATGGCCATGTAAGGGACTGTGCTGCCCACCACAGGCTATTACAGGAGGGTAGAAGATAAGATGGGCCATACATAAAACCCACCCCAGCATCACACCTCGGCTAGGAGTCCACGTACGATCACTCAGACATGGTAAGTCAGTCAGCGTTTTCAGTCTTTCAGTCAGTGATGATTTAAAAAGAAAACTAATTTAGGAATCCTATTATTGTGTTGTATTTAGGCTATTGTGTATTTAACTATTTGTGTTCATCTTCTCAGGCAAGCAAGAAGGCGTCCAATAAGAGACAGCGGGGAGGACAGAAGTCTTGCTCCAATGTCTTCTCCATGTTCGAGCAGTCCCAGATACAGGAGTTCAAGGAGGTAACGTAACTGTATCTTGTCCTGCCCAAGGGACGCATGCAAGGGAAGGGAAATATTAAAGCAATTCACCTGCTTGTTTCTGTCAGAATGATTGTAGTGGTCTCATAGTGTGAACAAACTGCATGGATGAAAAGTATCTCCATTGCAAACCATTGTATTTCATGCAAGAAAGATTAAAAATATACACATATTTTCAGTTAATTCTTTAAAGCTTTTATTCCTTTTTGCACAACCTACATTTTGTTCATTTCAGCAACAACAAAAAAAATGAAAATAGAATAAATGTTTCACATTTTCAAGCTAATTTACGATTATTTAGAAAAAAAGCATTCCACCTGCCATAACTATCCTCTGCTAACTCCTTGTACAACAGGTCCTTTTAAAGATCAATGCAACAATTCCTCTCTCAAATTTTCAACAATAATGAATAATGTAGAACTTCCCTTGGAGACACACTAAATAAAATATAAGCACAGATTGTAAAGAGCTAATTTTACATTCACTATTCACTAACAATTCAAGGTGTATTCTTACATTTTGTTAAGGAAGAAATGACAATTGTGAACAGTGCAGGGATCATTTTCTTTTAATGAATGATAATCAGCCTGCCTGCACTTCAGAAAACTTGTAATTCAAATGTTTTAATCAAATGAAAAATGTGTCTATTTCATATTTTATTTTATTTTACTATTGTTTGCGCTTTATCCTACAGGCTTTTGGCTGCATTGACCAAGACAGAGATGGTGTTATCAAAAAACAGGACCTGAGGGAGACCTATGCACAGCTGGGTATTTTCTTTTTTCTTTACCTTTATCTTTTTTGCTCTTTTTTGCTCCTTTGCATTTGATATATTATATTATAATTGGTTTACTGTGTGTATATTTGTGTGTGTGTGTGTGTGTGTTTGTGTACCAGGGAAGCTTAATGTCCAAGATGAGGAGCTGGATGCGATGTTGAATGAGGGGAAGGGGCCCATCAACTTCACCGTGTTCCTGAGTCTTTTTGGGGAGAAACTTAACGGTGAGAGCTTTTCACAGATGTTCAAACAAATCTATGAATTTACTTCGATGAACCTTTAGAAGACGCCCGACGATGCTTTGTTTCCCTCCAGGTACCGATCCTGAAGACACCATACTTGCTGCATTCAAACTTTTTGACCCCAATGCGACGGGCTTTGTTAATAAGGATGAGTAAGATCAATTTTATGCATTAGTTTTCATGTTATTCATATTTTCCATATTAGCTGTAACATTACAGTATCTTATTTATCCTCTCCTTTTTACTCTTTTTTTTGGTTTGTTTGTTTATCCAGGTTTAGACGATTACTGATGAACCAGGCTGATAAATTCACAGCAGAGGAGGTTTGTGTTTTCTATTTTTATAGCGACAGACTCTCAAACTATTCTTTAATATAATCATTTTCAGCAGGCAAATTGTCACTTCATAAACCTCTAGGTGGATCAGGCCTTCGCTCTCGCTCCCATTGACCCCACTGGCAACATCGACTACAAGTCACTCTGCTACACCATCACGCACGGAGATGAGAAGGAAGAATCCTAACAGGGACTGCAATCTGTGTAGTCAGCTCATACAGGTCATCTAAACATGCTGATAACTGCTTTTTAACACTGGCTAGTTATCAATCAAACACATTAATGACTGATGGAATAATGTTGGAATATCTGATTCATTCAACGTCAACCGTTCAACGTTTATGCTGCTGCAGTTCTGTTGGTATTAGAAAGTGGCTCATTTGTGTTTGTATGCTATTGACAATAAAGTGTTGGGCTCCTCAAAAGCTTCTTTCTTGATTACAAAGCAACACTGTAGATGGAATAAGACTAAAAACGTCTTACCATGGCTGTGAAATAAAAAATCTGAACATCACACATGGAAAATCTACCTATCCTTAGGTAGGTTTAACTCAACTCATCCACACACTATACAACATTACATTAAAAATAAAGGGAAATTACAAGACTCAAATTTGGGTGTTTTTAATATTTTAGCTTCAGCTTACGAATAATTGCTATAGTAGTAATTCTTGTTGTACTGTGATTTTTGCTTCTATGTATATTGAGAGAGTTACGACAACCACAATGAAACCCTTTCAGGACCAAGTGGATAAACTCTAAGACAACTAACTGAGACAAAGGCTGGTTTTCTTGGTTGGTAAAATGCTTTGTGATTGAATATTTTCCACATATCCAATATTTCCACTATTTGCCTTGTTTGTAAAGGCATATAGGACTATTTCTAAACACTGAAAAGTAAAGAAGATGTCAGTGGTTCCATCACATTCACAGAGGCCTCACTGCTGTTCCATTCTTTCTGGACTCTGTTGCCATGGATACAACAACAAACACCTCCATAAACTCCACAGCCACATTTTCCTGCTCACACAGCAAACAGCCAGTCAACAACAAGAGGGCAAGGAGTGTGTGAAACTCTGCAAGGCAAGCTCCACTTAGAAAACTCAGCACATTTGCAGCAGCAGAGTTGTATCCAAATGACTGTGAGTTTATTTTTGATTTCTGAAATCAGCAGTCCTACTGGCGGAGATGCCTATTGCATCTGGAGCTGCAGGCAGGGTGGATGTGGGAGTAGATAAAACTACAACATTGACACCAGATGGACTGAGGAGGAAGACCAACAGGAACTGTGACTCCTATCTGCAGCGGTGGGTAACTATTTCTGCACATGTACTGAAATGTAACCTTTCACATTTACTTGATAAAGATTCACAATGTAGTGTAGCAACACTATTGCTGTGACTTTTCAGTACACAGAGCAGAGAATTTTCTGTGTTTTTTACATTCAAAGCACATTATTTATTGTTTTAAGAAAGTTAATAGAAATTTGGCTCTATCATGTTTCTTTTTCTGGCAGAGAATACAAGCTCTATATAGAAAATGTACCGGTGTTGTTAAAGGCCCAGTCTGTAGCTTTGTAACTGTTAAACTGCACTTATATACATAAATAATTCAAAAGGTTGCCATGCAAATGAAAAATCAGCATTTTGTGTGGAATGATGACACCAGTGAAGGCTGATGTTATCATGTTATCACACACTAATTCACCAGTTTTCCAGCAGCTAATTAAATAATGGCTACACATACGTGATGAAAAACGAACATAACTAATTTATTAAATTTTAAATCATAGCCTACAAGAAACACAACACATGTATAATGTGATAACAGATTGTTAGAGTCAAGGGTGCTCTGAAAGTAGAAACCATCGTATTCATTGAGGCGAAACCCACAGAAGATTTGTCACAGGGCAGCTTTATTGGCTTTTTTTTTTTTTGCAAAGAGAAAAAAGCAGCTTAATTTAAACACTGCTGGTCTGAATCAACAGCAACCTGTTTGTCATTTGAACTGTGGAGAGGGAGACACAGATGTGAGACACTAATCAGGCTCATAAATATTTCAATATACCTTTAGTTTCTCCTGGCTGAACTGGAGACAGGAAGTCACTTTTACAAGAAAACTGTGACACACTGGCTGTTGTCCACGACACATCAGTGTGAATAAATGAGACTCAGCTGAGTTTCTTGGCAATCACATGTAAACATCTTTCCTTGTTGATGATATTTTCAGATATCAGGAACAGAGAAAGAAAAAGAAATGTAACTTGTTACAGGTAGGTACTGTCATCAAGTAGAGGCTCACAACTGATTGGTTTAGAGGCTGTCAGACACAATGTGATACTGAGACTGTCATTCGTGTGATTAAGTGATTTGTTTGTTTTTACACAGGGAATTCAGGAGAACACACTTCCGAGTGATCATGAGAATGACGGTGAGAACGCTGACAATTTGAAACAAAACAAATATCAGGATTGCGTCAACATTCACACAGTTACAGTGAGTGAACTTAAAACACATCCTTCTTTAATGTACTTTAAAAAGGGGCCAAAGAGGAGAGCCCACAGGGAAATGGCAGCAGTGAGGGTCACACCTCAGGAAAACCACCAAGTCCAGAGAGGTCCAAAAAGTCTCTGCTGTGTGTTCTCCTTTAAGGCCGTCGCATCCCATGTGGACATTTAATGAACTGCAACATTATCATGTATTATTTAAGTGCCAAACCCTTGTATCTTTTGTGTCCATGTTTATACCTTTGCATTTCTGTGAAAAAAGGGTGATGGGTCAACGGTTACCAAAAACACTGTGCAAGAAGTTTCCTTTTTGAATAACTAAAAACTAAGCTATATACTAATCAAGTGTTAAATTCAATAATGGAGGATTCAAACAGTTTGTCTTTTAACTGAAAACTATATGGGTGCTTATCAGTGTTAATTATGTTGCAGCACAACCCTGTAAGATCTAAATTTCTCTTTGTATCTATTATATATTAAATATCATGTTAGAAAACAGTACAATTACCTCCACCATAGGTATTGAAATTGTAAACTAAATTAAAAAAAAACAAAACAATGAACATCATATGAATGCGTCAGCTGACTGAAAGTAGGGGCATTCATGAATACAGTTTTTCTAACCTCTAGCTTGTCTGCAATCACACATTTCACTCAGAGCAATTTCTCAGCATTTACATTCAATCACAACAGTAGCTTCAGTAGCTGTAAAAACACAGAGCTTTCCCTTTTCAGTCAGTCTTTTTCTCATAAAGTCCAATATTGCACTTGTTTTCTGTGAATCACTGAGACTCTCCTCCTTTTAGCTGTACCTTAGGTTTCACAGTGTGTTTAAGTCCACTTGGCAGTATTCCCCCATCAGGTCCGGCTAATGAGAACGTACTGGAGGAGAGAGGCGTGCTTCCAGTGTATATTCTCCAAAAACATGGCAGGGATTTGTACAGCATACTGGTTTGGGATCTCAGTCACTGTTGTTGCTGCTGCTGTCGTCTCCCACCACCATGCTGCTGTACTGCTTCTGCTGCTGCTCCTTAAACGACTCCTTCACCTTTGCTCTCTTCAGGCCTCCATCCCTGCAGAGGCAGCCAGGTTGAGACAGGACAAACTGAGAGTGGTGCTAATCATTTAACCGCATCTGTTCAATGTCTGTGAATATCACTGTCAGGCTAAAAAGCGACTATTTCTGGTGTTTTTCATGTTTGACAGTCAATTAAAGTGTTGCATGTTCCTCTGGGGATTAAAACATGTTATAATTCTTTTGAAAACCTTTACGAAAACCCATTAGGTGAATTCAAAAGTTGATAAAAGATTTCCAGCCACCAGCTATGATATAATGCTACAATTACAACACTATGGGCTGGTTTCTTGACCTGGACTGAACTGAATTTTGAGAGGAAATTCTTCATATAAAACTCAGTTCCTTACAAATAAAGTCTTAAGTCTGTTTCTGGATAAAAAGAGAAGAAAAATACTCCAGAACAAAGAAATAACAATCAATCAATTGAAGAAAGTGAGGTTGAATCTTACCACTGTAGATCTACCAGCCCTCCCTGGTGAGCGATGGCTGACTTAACTCTGTTGGCAAACTGGACAGCATCTTCCCCCTCCTGCAATTTTTTAACAAACTCAGTCTACCGTGCTGTGTGTCTGTGCGTGTACATATGGGGAGCGGTGGGGTCCTGAGGGCTGTACACGTGACTTTATGCATGCATGTGCTCACATGCTTCAGCACATGTTATACACACCTGTTGGTGCATTGCTGGCAGGTACCAGACATTACAGACGAGAGCCCAGCTGGTCATCATCCTCAGCAGGTAACTGACCATGCTGTACTTGGAACTGTTCCAGAAAGCATCTCCAAACTTTGGGTCATACTAAGAAAAGTTCAAGAATACATAGAAGTGCAGTGAGGAATTGTACATTGAAATATGTAAGCCAGTAGGCCAGAAAAAAAAGTCTGAATGAGGGATGGAGCTTAACAGACAGACAGGATTGAAGTACCTTAATGGCTACTGGGTATATCGTTGCTCCAATTTCAAAACTTCCCTTTTTAAACATCATGACAGATGTGTTGTTGATACAGGTTCCTGTGGAAACCAGACATCAGGAGATTAAAGGGGACAGAGTTGTGTGAGCTCTGTCCAAACCCACATAAAATAGCTGCTCATTTGTCACTGCTTAGTGGCCAGACTGCCGTCAGGCACCGAGCTAAAACAACAACACTCACTGAGTCTCATCTTTGATGATACAAAGACAAATGTAACACTGGTGTGGATAAAGTAACTCTACCTCTCTACATGGTCACACTTACCCTCTGGAAATATCAATATGGGAAGCTTTGTCTTGTCATTCACATGATCCTTCAACCTGGAAGCAACACAAAGAGGTAATGGAAACCATTTCCTGACTATATAAATATCTACATATTGCACCCTTGAAGAGTTTTTTCACATTTGGGACAATACATGAAACATCTGGAACGAGTGTCTGGGTGAAGAAGGTGATATTATGAGACACAGGAAACCAAACTGTGTGAGTCATTGTTCAGTAGCAACTTTCCAAAACATATCTGTTCTTGTTTGGATAATAAGAGATACAGAACCTCTAGGAGGTTTTACAGCCAGGAAAATGCCAACCTGTCTTAGCACCAGAGCAACCACAGAGAGAAAATACAGACGAGAAAGACATGCAAAGACAAGCCTGAAAAGACATGCTGAAGTTAAGGAGTGGAAAACTGACCTTTTGGTCACTAGGTGGCGATCTTTCATCTCTGCTCTCTCAAACCAGACATGAGGACAGGACCTCACCATGGCTCTCTGGATGACTCCCATCAAACCTCCATGTACCTGACCCACCTTACAAACACATTTAGGTGATTATGGCAGCAAGTCATGATTTATCATGAACAATTATCTATCAGTATGGAAATGTTAAAATAAAAGAAGATGCTTTCGTACCATAGCATAACACCCATCGTTGCAGAGAATCACAATATCGATAGGAGTGGTGTGATTGGCGACACAGATTCCTCCTTTTTGGGGTTTATTTTCCCTGTTGTTGCGAGGTGAAGACATGAAGTCAGTATCTGAAGATATTCCTGATATTGTTTAGAAAGTTCCATGGTGAGGAGGCTCGCTTACCTGTTGTGATAGCGGATGGTGGCAGAGAGTCCTCGAGCACAGATCCTGTAGCACATCACGTGGACCCATTCACTGAGCCAGCACTTCACCCTAAAAACACACACATAAGCAATCAAGCACAAATGAGGAGGGAATCATTTCCATGAGAAAAAAAGTTAGATATGGAATACTACTATTATTGGGATGGTTACAGTTTGTAGTCACCTCCAATTTGGAAGTAATCCGACTGCAGATGTTCCTATGACCAACCAGGTGAGGCCAATGCAGGCCAGTGTAATCCTGGAGAAAGTGGAACACATTTATTTCTCAATTTTCCAGCAGAAAAAAAACAGTACTCATATACATATAAAAATACTGAATAGTCAGACAAAAAATATGTAGGTCAGAAGTCTATAAAGTTTTAAGTTTTATATTTGTAGGCCAAACTTAAGTGAAAACTAACTTAACTCAATAGCCTTTACAAAATAGAAGAAGCATGGTCTGATAGCAGGTTGTTAGAGAAATGTACCAACAATGTTATTCATGACGGTGAACTCAAAAGGCAGAGCCAAACTTCCACAATTTTCGGGTTATTAATTAACAGTTATGTGAATGGCAAACTTATTAGAAAAATAAAAAAGCTGGTCACAAAAAAAGATTATGTTTTTGCATTTTTATGATTTTACATTTTCATGACTTATTCCTCTCTTACACCATGCATTTTATCATTGTCAGTTTATACATAATGTTTACAAGAACAAACTGTGATAATCTTCCACCCACTGAGGTTAGATTCAACCTGTGACATTATTTCTGTCTGGAGGGCAATGCCGCATTTGTATCACTACAGCTCCATTTTGCAGTAAGCAGACTCTGTTCAGTATTTGTGTACCTGAGGGGGGCGAGGATGCAGTATCTCACAAAGATGCCGAGGCCATAGACCAGCGTCAGCTTCAGACTGATGTACTGGAAATCGTTGTTGGTGCGAGTCAGTAGGTTCCAGGAGACCAGCTCCTCTGAACTGAACCGCTGGGTCACCTAAATTTAAAAATGAATTCAATTAAAATCACACTAGCATAACCAGACTACTTAAAGTCTGAAATGCAAAACCAGGGAGTACAAATCACGTATTTCCATTTACATAGCAAATTGTGTTCTTGGTAATAAAGTAAAAATGTACCTCATCCTCTACAATGCTCTCAATTCCTCTCCGGGTGAAATAGAAACAGTCACTTAGTGTAAAATCACCGCCTACCACAATTGGATCCGGATGTTTCGATCAGATCCTCAGATCAGTCGGATCAGGATCCGGGATCGGGAATCTTAATCACAAAGTTCATTCAGGAATGTGTTTCTTGGAAGGACGTTACATTCTGTACTTAGCTAGAATGATATAGGAATCAAAAATGAAACAAAAACATTACAATAAATCAAAGCATAAAACCATTCTGGGACGTGAACTTCAGAGGAAAAAGAAAAAAAAATCAACAGCAACTCTGCATCACATACAGTAAGAATGTACAACATGTGTCCTTTGGCATAAAAAGCAAATTTCAACATGAAATACTGGCACTGATAGTAAGAGCCCAGATAAGATATTGTATTAAGTTTCTCATTACAGCAAGGACTTCACCATAGCCAACAACCCACCTAAAACATGGCCTCTCACCTCTTGACCTGAA
Source organism: Macquaria australasica (assembly GCA_005408345.1). Lineage (NCBI taxonomy): Eukaryota > Metazoa > Chordata > Actinopteri > Centrarchiformes > Percichthyidae > Macquaria > Macquaria australasica. The sequence continues at coordinate 69 of SEMN01000216.1, read as the reverse complement.
CTGAGTGATCAGTTCTCAAGTTAATAATAACTTGAGAACTGAGCTGTTCAGAGAGCAGTCTTAAGTAAT